>JAQQAC010008350.1:3298715-3404440 GCA_029783875.1 Phataginus tricuspis | reverse complement strand
CATTTCTGTAATTTATTTTTCAAATGGAAACTCCAAGCAGAACAAAGGATGTAGGATCATATTACATAATTTTTCTTTCTTTTCATTTACCTTCTGTAAGAACAGAAGACTCTGGCATTAAAGAAGAACGTCATCCACTACTTAAAGGGATTCAGTAGAAATACTTTACATGAGAAAAAAAGAGATGATTTATCAATGAAAACACAACTGTCACTCATTGGAGCCATGTAGGAATATGTTTTTATATGAAAATTAGATTATACTGCTTATAATATCTTCATGTAATCACATAAGTTATAAAATTCTTGAAAAAGACTTCAACAAATTTAAAGTGGAAAACACAATGTTGGCTCTCAGGCCACAATGCAATTAAACTAAAAATCAGTAACAGAAAGATAACTGAAAAATCCTAAAATACATGAAGATTAAATAACAGACCTGTAAGTAACACATGGGAAATGAAAATGAAAACACAATTTATCAAAATTTGTGGTATATACAGGAAAACAGAGCTTACAGGGAAATTAATAGTATTGAATGTTAGAAAAGAAGAAAGATCTAAAATCAACAATCTACATTTTCATCTTAGGGCACTAGAAAAAGAAAAGTGAATTAAATACAAAATAAACAGAAGAAAAAAAATAACAAAAATTACAGCAGACATCAATACAATTGAGACCAGGAAACCAATAGAAAAATGAACAAAACCAAAGTGGGTTCTTTGAAAAGACCAATAAAATCAATAAGATTACAGTCAGGCTAATAAGAAAAAAATGAGAGAATCCTCAAATTTCTAATATCATACATGAAAAGGGGGAATACAGATCCCATGCAAATTAAAAAGATAATAAAGGAATGATATGAATTATTATTATGCTCATAAATTTGATAACCTAGATGAAATGAACCAATTCCTTGAAAGGCTTACACAATAAGCTGCCAAAATTTACACAAGAAAAAACAATCTGAATAGCCTTATATCTGTTAAAGCCTTATATCTATTAAAAATTTTATATTTTAAAAAAACAGAAAGCACTTGGCCCATATGGCCTGACTGGTGAATTCTACCAAACATTAAGGAAGAAATCACACCATTTCTCTACAATCCATTTTAGAGGATAGAAGCAGAGGGGATACTTTTTCTGTGAGGTCAGTGTTACCCTAATTCCAAAATCAGACAAATACATTACAGGAAAACTACAGGCTAATATCACTCATGAACACAGATGCAAAAATCCTTACAAACTATTAGCAAATCAAATCCAACAATATATAAGAAGAATTATAAAAACAACCAAATGCAGAGTATCCTATGTATGCAAGGTTGGTTCAACATTTGAAATCCATTATGTAATCCTCACATCATCCGGCTTAAAAAGAAAAACCATATGGCCATATTAATATACGTGGGACAAATATTTAATAAAATTTAACACCCTTTCATCATAACAACTCTTAAGAAACTAGAAACAGAGAACTTCTTCCCTGGATAAAGAATATCTGCAAAAATCCTACAGCTAACATCATTACTTAATACTGAGAAATTTAAGCTTTCCTACTAAATCAGGTACAATGCAAGGATTTCCCCTCTTACCACTCCTTCTGAACACTGTACTATAAGTTCTAGCTAATGCAATAAAACAAGAAAAGGAAATGAAACATACACATATTGACAAAGAAGAAATAAAAGTTTTTGTTCACCGATGAATGATCATCTATGTAAAAAGACCAACAATAGAAACAAAAAATAAAATTCCTAGAACTAATAAGCAGTTACAGGATGTAGGATACAGGTAAATATATAAAATTCAATCACTTTCCTATGTACCAATAATGAATAAGTAGAATTGGGAATTTAAAATTCAATACCTTTGACATTAGTACCCCAAAATGAAATGCTTAAGTATAAATCTAACAAAATATGTATAAGATCTATATGAGGAAAACTACAGAACTGATGAATGAAATCAAAGAAATAAACAAATGGAGAGATAGCCCATGTTTATGGACAGGAAGACTCAACATTGTCAAGATTTCAGTTCTTCCCAACTTGATCTATAAATTCAACAGAATCCACTCAAATTTCCAGCAAATTATTTGTAGATTTCAACAAACTAATTCCAAAGTTAATATGGAGAGGCAAAAGACTCAGAATAGCCAACACAATATTGAAGAGGAAGGACAAGCTTAGAGGACTACGTGTCACCCCAGGACTTACTGTAAAGCTATAGTAATCAAGAAGATGTGACATTGGTGAAAGAACAGATGAATAACAAATAAATGGAATAGACCAGAGAACCCAGAAATAGAACCATATATAGTCAACTTTCTTTCACAAAGGAATGAAGGCAATACAGTGGAGCAAAGATAGTCTTTCTAACAGTGAGGGAAAAACAGAATATCCACATGCAAAGAAGAAAAAAAAAGAATTTAGACACAGACCACACACCCTGCATAAAAATCAACTTATTGACCTAAATACAAAACTGTAAAAATCCTAGAAGATAACAGTAGAAAATCTTGATGACCTTGGGTATGGCAATTACTTTTTAGATACAACACCAAAGGTATAATCCATAAAATAAATAACTGATATGCTGAACTTCATTAAAATTAAAACCTCTGCCTGTGAAAAACAATGTCAAGAGAATGAAGAGACAAGTCACAGGTAGGTAGAAATATTTGAATAGGCACATTTGATAAAGTATTAATATCGAAATTATGCAAAGGACTCTTAAAACTAAACAATAAGAAAACAACCCATTTCAAAAATGGCCCAAAGACTTAACAGAAACTTCCCCAAAGAAGACATAATGGATTGCAAAAATCGTATGAAAAGATGCGGCCCAACATATGTCATTAGGAAAACGCTAATTAAAACAACAATGACATACCACTACACACCTGCTATAATGGCCAGAATCAGAACACTGACAACACTAAATGCTGAGGATGTGCAGCAACAGTGACTGCCATTCATTGCTGGTGGTAAAGCAAAATCGTACAGACACTTTGGAAAACAGTTTGGCAGTTTCCTAGAAAAACTAAGCATATTCTTACCATATGGTGATGCACCAATTGTGCTCCCTGATGTTTATCCAAAGGAGTTGAAAGCTCATGTCCACACAAAAATATCTTTACAGCAACTTTATTCATAATCGCGTTTGGAAGCAACTAAGATGTCCTTCGGTAGGTAAGTAGATAAACTGAAGTACATCCAAATAATAGAATATTAATCAGCACTAAAATGAAATGAGCTATCAAGCTATGAAGAGACATAGAGAAACCTTAAGTGCATAGTATTAAGTGAAAGAATTTAATCTAAAAAGGCTGAAAACTGTAATTACAAATATTTGACACTCTGGAAAAGGCAAAACTATGGAGACAGTAAAAAAAAATCAGTGGCTCCCAGAGATTGAGGGAGGAATGAATAGGCAGAACACAGAGGATTTTTAAAGCAGTGAACCTACTCTGTATGATACTATAATGATGAATTTACATCATTATACATTTACCCAAACGCACAAAAGGTATAACAGCAAGAGTGAGCCTTAAGGTAAACAATGGACTTTGGGTAATTGTGACATGTCAATGTAGGTTATCAGTTGTAAAATGTACCACTCTGGTAAGGGATATGAAGAATGGGAGAGCTTACTCAGGTGCAGGAGCAGGACCGAAATGGGAAATCTCTGTACCTTCTGCTCAGTTTTGCTGTGAATATAGAACTCATCCAAAGAAAGTCTTCATAAGGTTAAAACTTAAATGAGAAGAAAAGGAGGAGAAAAATTATTGAAGTTGTCTAATATCATTTTCAGCAAATGTCTTGACCGTCTCTAGTGGTCTCTACACAGGAAATCTCCGGATAAGACTCGTCTCTTCTCCATCTTGCTTATCCCTCCCCTTGTGGATCACCTGTTCATTTTACTTTTACCAACTAATGAAATAGTTAATAGTCTCCACTATCAAAGTCCAATCCTCTTCTGGTTTGTCTCAACACTTCAAGGATATTAAAATAACAAAATTAATAAATGACAACTTCTCTTCAGGCTAATTTTTATTTGTTGAACTTCATAAATGGGCTCAGAGACAATAAGACAAATTACTGAGGCTTCCCTTTAAAACCTTATCCCCAAACATAGCACCCCAAAATAATTCCCTGGGTGAGAACTTCATCTCAGAGTTATGAAAACTCTTTGCTTATGTACTCTGACTGGAGTTTTCTGTTTGTTTCAAACCAGAGATTGACTGCTTCTGAAGAAATGAAATCAGGGAGAATGAGAGCTCATTTTCTAAGTAAAGGTGGACTATTAGAGTGACTTAAACCTACATAGCTTCTTTAAATGTACAGATTACACCTTTGAAGAGCATATAAACTAAACCATTTTCAGGTCATATCTTGATAGGGGTTAGTTCTTGAGGAGTGGCAAAGTAGGAGGAAGGATTTAAGGGAAAGGTTAAAAAAAATAATCATTTTAAATTCTAATTACATATGCCAGATAGTCAGAGGCACTTTGACTCTGTGCACAACTCAAGAAAATTGAGACTAAGGCACTGGATAGCTAGAATGTCATTGAACCAAAATTTCTGATTCCCAGATTCTAATTTTTCCACTAAAAGGAGTGAAAAATCCCAAAGACAACTGCTAAATGAAATTCTTAAAATAATATACCACACTAATATCTGCTTTGGACAAACATTTTAAAACAGCTTTTAATTTGCAATAATCATATACTTAATAGTTAGCATTATCCATATCCCTCGTTTCCCAAATTATAAAGAAAATGTCTTTGGTAATTTTCCACTTACCTTTTTTTTTAGTAAGAAAATATACTTTTACATTTAACATGTGAGTCACTCTTTCTCTTTAAAATAATTAGAAATGCATAGATGATTTAACAGTATTAGCACTTTGGGCTTTTAAAGATAGTAATTTGGATTAAAATATTAATCCCTGAATTCTGTTTGAAGGTTTTTAGGTTGATCACAAAAAGAAAACGAAAACAAAACATCTCTTCTTTCTTTGTCAGCATTTTCTTTGGGCATATTTAATAATGGAAAAACTGTTTTTATATCCAGGAACTGCTTCTTGTCCTTTAAATGTGACATGTAACAAGTAAAAGGAAATTAGTGTCATTGGATTGACTGCAAAATTACTTTTCTGCTAATCTGATGCTTCATAACCTTCTTTATAACTTGACATTAAGTTGGGTTTTTTTTTTCCCATTTAGGCCAGTTTAAGTCTTCTCTAATCAACTGGCAACTGACTCACCATTTCTGGCTATGAAGCCATCCAGCATCGAGCTCTTTCTGAATAAAAGTTTCTTGCTATACTCTGAAAAAGAGCAAACTTTCCCTCTTTCTAGACTTTTCAAGACTTCATTGTTCCATTAAATATTTATATTCTAATCCCATTTATTCCACATTTCTTTTCAATGAAAGTCAAGGGACAACAGTAAGAAAGTAAAATAAATATAAGACAGATTCAGGTGGCTTCCCTTTGTACCATCCTGACCAGGACCATGGACAAATGAACCAAGGCTTGCAGCCACTTGAAACTATTCCAAGGATTACCTGATACTATTTGATTCTATACTGTGGGTGGGGGCCTTACATTCTGTGCCCAAGAATTTCAAATACCAATCCAACCTTCCTCATGTGAACACATGCTTCCTGCTTTCAGTGGACAAAATATTAACTCAAGGAGTATTACATGGAAAAGAAAGTCAAACATCAGTTTTGGGTAGAACCTCAGAGTTATGATATGAAACACATTATATAAGATTAAAGCTTAGAATATCTTGAAGAATTGAGTTAATACTCTCCAAGTCTATTCCTTTCAAAACATATTAATGGGACCTTAATAATAAAATTAGTAGGTAAAAGGGTGGTCATTAAAGAATTTTGAACTGAGAATAAATAAAACAGGAGCTATTCTGATTTGAGTTGAAAAAGAATATTTTGACAAACGATTGATCATGAAGGCCTGAATTTGATCTTAGATATACTATGGATTCTAGAGATTTCATTAAATATGAAAGCATTAAGATTTGCTAGCTTAGGTGATTAGGAATGATCAGTATTCTTAACAGAAAGACACCTAAAAGATTGGGTGTGTTGCATTTGTATTTTGGAGAGTGGGTGATCAGTACAGGACTGTGGACTAGTTAGGTTTTATATCTGTTGAATTTGAATAAATCTGAAGATAACCAGAAGAGATGATTAGCAAAGAGTCAGAAACACAGGACTGGAAAAGTCAATACTCATTTAAGAGTCATTGGCCCAGGGAAGATATTTTAGACCACATAAGTAGATACAGTAAAGATGATCAAAATATAAAGAAGAATAGGAACAAGCAAAAAATCTGAGTCCCTAAAATTAGGAAGCAGAGAGAAGAGGAGGTCAAATGTTGTTTATGATTCAGCAATAATATCAATGGCTTATCTGCTTCACCAAGATAGCAGAATAACTGTTAGTACTTTATAATTTATAACACCATTCATTATTCCGTTTCTTCTATCTTAACAAAATGTCATTATTATTTTGAAAATATTGCCAGCAATTTCATCCTCTACCCATGCATAAGATATTTACTCATAGGTGTAAGGTAATGTGTTAGATGTTGGGATATATGTAGATTAATAGGATACGGTCCCTGCCATGAAGAACTTACCTTGAAGAGTGGCCAAGAATTCCTAATGAATATGCCTCAAGCACAATACTCATTCAAATTAAAGTAACTACAACTTAAACACCTTTTCGTCAATAACTTATCCTTGCATAGGACTTTTAAACTTTTTATGTACAAATTTTCACATTTATCATCTCATTTGATCTTTGTAACAACTCTGTTAAAAAAGAGATACGTTTTCCCATCTGACAGCTTCTTCTAGCCTATCCAGCCATATCTATCATCTCTTAAGAGATATTTCTGCAGGGGCAGAGTGTTGGTGATGGGAAGTCTAGTGCAAGTCCAGTCCCCCTTCTTAGGGAATACTGAAACCCTATGGCTTCCTTAGAAAGGCTTCTCCTATCACTGGAGGTCAGACCTTTTTGGTTATCAGGGTTGTATACATTTTTTTCCATATACTGTTTTTTATTTTGTTTACTCAAACTTATATAATACAGAAGTATATTTCAATATTTATTTTCTTTATATAAGGTAACAAATTCATTAAATAACATTTGAGACTGCAAAACAGTAATAAGAAAACACATCAAATATAATTACCACTTTAGAGGAAATTATGATTAAGTTTCATTAAGATTCTGGTGTCTTCCATATCTGTATCTAGAGCTAGGTCAATATTAATATTTACATCTATCCATAAATGCTGACGTAATATGTTGTATTCAAATCTGCATCCTGCTTTTATCATTTAACACTACGATATTACTTCATAAAATCCTTCTTCCCTGTGATAATATTCCATTCTATAAATGGAATATAACTTATCATATAATTTTTATAGGAGGATTATATTGTTTGAAAGTTTACTTGGAAGGCTGAATATATGTTTATCCATATTAGTCCCATTTTTCTATAGTACTCCATGAAAATTAAAAGACCTTTAAGTAAAAAATGCCGGGAACAGCACTGAAGAGAAAATCCATGGCATTATGTAGTCCTATTAATTCTGGACTTAACCTACTCACGTTTTTATTAATGATTTGGATGAATATGTCTGTAGGGTATGCTGATCAACTGTGCAGATGGCATGAAACTGGGAGAAATAATAAACATGTTGGATGATGAAATCATAATCCAAAAGGATCAGGCAGGTTGAAATGATGGGTTACATGAAAAAAGAGTGCAATTTTACAAGGATAAATATAAATTTCCAAACAAGTTAGAAAAAAAATCTTTACATATGATATGGAAAGGAATTTAACAGAAAGCCCATATGAAATAAAATTAACAAAGAGACAAGGGTATAGTGTGGCTGACAAAAAGCTAAAGTAATTTTGAGATGTTTTAATAAAAATACTATGACAAAAAGAACAAGAAACTGAAGGCATGTTTTCTCTAAACTGGACAAGTCAAACATGGGTGTTTGCTCAGTTCTTTGTTCTATACCTTCAACAAGATATTTCAAATGTTTGCCATCTAATAAGAGTCATCATGTTGCAAAAAGTCTCAAAATATAACATATAAAGTTTTATTTATCCAGGAAGCAATAATAGTGAATTCTAGATACTATTAAATCACTAGTGTATTGAAATATGTGGAGTGATTTAGGAAAAATAATTTGACTTGCCCTAATAGAATTTTGTGTACCATGAGAACAAAATTGGGACCTAAATAGGTTCTGGTGCCAATTCCAAATTGGGGTGAGGTGGGGTGGGGTGTGATGGGGAGAAATGTTCCCCACACCAAAAGCAATTCCTAGGACACCAGAGTGGTGTCCTAAAATTCAGCTCATTCTGACACGGCTTACCTGGAAATAGTATCAGATTCCACAAGTTAAGAGCTCAGTCCTACAGGACCACTCACTTTAGACACGCAGGTTACTTGAACTTCTGGCCCAAATGGCTACAACCCTGTTGGAGGTTTCAATAACCCGCTAACTCAGGATGTCAATCAGGACTTCTAAAAAACGGGCTGTAAATCATAGGTTCCTATGATCGCCACCTTGGGATTGATTAATTTGCTAGAACGTTCACAGAGCTCAGGAAATCCATCTTCTCATTAGATTACCAACTTATTACAAAGGATATTAAAAGATATGAGTCAACACCCAGCTGAAGAGATGCACAGGATAATATCCTGAACAAAGGAGCTCCTGCCCTTGTGGAGCTTGGGGCCTGGAGAAGTGGCATGTGGAAGGGCTCTAGTTCCCCAGCCTGGAGGCTCTCCAAACCCTCACCATTTTTTTTTTTTTTTTTTTTTTTAGTGGAGGTTTCATTCCCAAGCATGATTGATTAACTCATTAGCCATTGGTGATTGGTACACCCTCTACCCTTCTCTTCCCTCCACAGAAATCAGGGGGTGGGAATTAAAGTTCCAATCCTTTATTCATAGTTGGTTCCCCTGGCAACCAACCACCGATCTTAGGTGCTTTCCAAAAGTCACCTTCATTAATATAAACCCAGTTGTCGTTTAAAGGGCTTGTAATGAATAAAAAGACATCCATTTCACCTTTATGGCTCTGAAACATTTTCAGAAACCGAGGAAAACAAAACAAATACCGTAACAAAAGATGCTCTCATTGCCCTTATCACTCAGGAAATTCCAAAGATTTTGGAAACTGTGAGCCAGAAACTGTAGATAAAGACCAAATATACATGAAAAATATATTTTGGTCAAAATTATCCAAAAAGATACTTTTTTTATAAATTACTATATCACAGGACCAAAGAAGGATAGTATAGAAAGATAAATTTTGGCTCAATTACAAGGAATTTGGCTCAGTTTATATATATAAGAGGATATAACAATAATAATATAAAACTTATGAAGGTATCGAAAAATAGGAATGGGATGCCTCAATCTATCTCATAAGTTTAGGAATATTCAGTCCCTGGATCTGTTCAAGCAAAAAAAAAATAGCTATATAATCACCTATACTCTTCTTTTGTGTGGTCTCATCTGTTCACATTGCTTAAATTGCCACTATTGATGATTCTGGTCTATAGATGGCATAGCCTCATCTGTCTCCTAAATTCTAGACACACAATTGCCCCACCCACCTTGCTATCAGTGGTTCTCAACCCGGGTTGGGTTTGTCTCTGCCTCAGAGAAAACTTGCAAAAGTCTGGAGACGTTTTTGGATGACACAACTGAGAGGGGCATTACTTACACCTAGTGGGCTTCTGGAAGCCAGGGATATCGCTCAGCACCCTACAGAGCACAAGGCGGCTCCCCCCACAACAAAGACTTACACAGCCCAAAATGTCTCCAGCACTGAGATGCTAAGAAACACTGTTCTACATACATGTGTATGTCCAACAGGTAACAAACTCAGCACCACCAACCCCAAACCCATTTTCTCCACTCCACAACCAGCTCTCCCCTTAAAACCCTTACTTGCTATTTGCTATTATCATTAATGGCATCATTAGCTACCCAATCACGTGAGCTAGAAGTCTCAGAGTCACCCTTACCGCCTGACTTTCCCTCACCTATTAATCCACTTCTAAAGGCCTTTCTCAGCCTTCTCCCTCCTTTCCGTCACTTCTGCCGTTGACTCGGCTCAGTCTCACATTTTTCTTTCAACAAGGGTTTTTATTTTTTCTAATTCATCCTTCACATTGTTTTGAGGTATATTTTTCTAAAACACAAGAACAGTAGTCCAATTACCCCATACAGAAACCACAGGTAAGCCTCCAGTGTCCAATGAATAAAATTTCAAACTTTGAATTGACATGGAAAGTGCTAAACAGTTTGGCCTCAAGTTCCCTCAACAGTTTCATCCCACCTCACTACCCATTCCTCTTGGATGCTAGATTATAATACTTTTAATGTCCTTTTAAATACTGAGATTGCATATCATATCTCTAACATTTTTCGCTTATGGATGAAAGAGACGGCAGTGTTCATATTAAGTATGTCCCGCTATATATTACTATCTTTATATGAGCATCTATTATCTTGTTTCTAATGAGGCTATAATTTTGAGTAGACATTCCTAGAGAGAATATGTAAAGAAATTTAAAATGATCTCTTTTTTACCACAATGATTACAGCTGTTTTATGTTTGGGGGCCAAAAGAAAGACACTAGCAGCTATTTGTAGTTTGCTTTGTGATATTTCAAAAAATATTTAGATTTTATTAATACTTCCAAAGATCAAGACTCCAAAATGCCAGCACACGTTATACTCTCCCACTGGAGGAATGAGAGGATCATGTGTACGTAGCAGATGTATGTTCCCTTTTTATGAAGTATTAACACTTCTCCAAGGAAAGTTAAAAACATAATAGTCCTTTTGAAGGTATCACTGAAAGGAAAACAAATATTGAGTATCTAATGCATGTAGCCAAGGTTAAATAACTGGACATACAGAAGGTTAAACTGTATGAAGCTAAGGGAAATCTCATGAAATACATTTGAGTATTCACTGCATTGAAATATATTAAAAAGTACATGAATCTCAACATCTCTTTTAATAATGTGGGAAAAGAAGCATATTTTGGGGTTCACAAAACAGTGCACACAAACCTTTTATATTTGCCTGGAATTTGGACTCATTTATACTGTCACACAAACATACTTAGACAGCCTCCTCCTGTGTTGAAGCTGAATCCTTCCTGAGAGCACACTCCTGGCAGCCAGGAACAAAGTTAGGTGTTCCAAGGAAGAAAGTC
This sequence comes from Phataginus tricuspis, assembly GCA_029783875.1. NCBI lineage: Eukaryota > Metazoa > Chordata > Mammalia > Pholidota > Manidae > Phataginus > Phataginus tricuspis. Next base: position 3,393,137 of record JAQQAC010008350.1, on the reverse strand, counting down.
TGGGGTTAAGCCAAATCTCCATGTCAGCCAAGCAGAGCTCCCTAAATAATGAAGAGCTGACTCTGCTGGGAGCTCTTCTTTCAGGCGCACATGCATGTATTTTGGAATGTAGATAAACTCTTTCAACTGCTTCCCCATCCTACCACTAACACCTTATTTTCATAGAGTTCTAATCTTCCTAGAGTTCTCCCCTCTTTCCTCCAAACTCTCCCAGGTGTAGGATGGAGCAGGAAAGCAGAGAAGGTTGGGAGGGCGTAGTATAGAAATAGAAGTAAAATTACAAATTAAAAATGAGGCATGGGACAAAGGCCCTTCTGATATTCCCAGGCCTTTACCAATATAATTTTATGTTTTCTATTCAAATTTAATACCTAAAAATGAACTGTCATACGTTGCTGACATTTTGAGTAGTTAGTAAGTAGACTACTCTATGAAAATAGACCCTCGGACATCAATTAAGAGATCTGTATCATCACTGCAGTTTTTTAAAGACAGCATAATTCCTAGATTTTATTGGCTGAAATCCCTTTATTTCTATTAGTCTTCTGCACTTCAATTTATCCTCGTAATAAATTAGTTTTGATATAATTTGTTATCAGATACTGAATAGCCACGGCACAAGGAGTTTGGAACAATTTACTCCCTACCTGCCATACAGGATATTTCTTCCTCAACAGTACATTTTACAAAAAAAAACAAATCAGTAATTTATCTGTTTGATTAGACTTTTAGGCAAAATTAAACAGTGCAAATTTTCAAGCTCTGTTGGTTGCTCATCAGTAGTAAATGAAAATTAAAACTATAGCCATTTGCAAAGCATCATTTTCTGATATCTAAAATAATAATTATACAAACCTGGATTTTTCATATTCTTCTAAATGTTATATGGATCATAATATCAGACAAACAGTATCTTCTGCTTACTAATGAAGTTTATCATGTCTCACAAAGTCAGTACAATTTCTCTTTGGCCTTTTCTAATTTGCCCAGCCTTTCAGTGCTGACAAAGTCTAGCCTGACTACTCGATTTCCAGAAACATTTCAACACAGAACAGAGAGACAATTTAAAAGAATATACCTGCAAAGCTGAAAACAATGTGTTCTAAAAAATGTAATGATTTAAAAGGATCTCTGAAATTGACTTACAAAATCATAAGCATGAGTAATTTATTGAAATGAATTTTATACAATTTTAATAAATTGGCACAAATTTCACAAAGCTAGTCAAAAGTGAATTTAATACCCATATAAGCTCAACTTGACATTGGCTAGAAGATTCTGTGTAGAAAGTGACAAACAAGAAGATACTTGCAACCTTACCAAACTGAAAAATCTATAAACATGTCAGAATAAAAGACACCTTATGAAATGAGAGGAATTGAGAAAAAAAACATGGAAATTTTGGTAATTAAACTGGATAGTACAAAACTACGGTGAAATTACTGAAAATGACATACTACAGAAGCAGAGGTAAGTTAAATATCTAAGCTAAAGGATAGAAGAGGTGTTTAACAAAAAGTCATTGCTCAGGATCCTGGTAAAATTATCAACCTGATCATGAAGGGGAGCATATCCACCACCCCAAAATGTGTCACTTTGTTATATGAATTATTTCGAGCTGGAGGCAATCAATGTCCATAGGTCTCAAGAACTTTTACTGCTCTCTTAACAGTCTAAAAGAACTTAGGGAACCTGGCCCAGAAAGAGAAGTAATACAGAGATAAACCCTTATCTGAAAAGTTTACCATAACTTACCTGCATGAAATAGCAAGCATCTGATTACCAAACATCTGCTTTTCTTATCTTTCTGTGTATTGCTTTTCTTCGCCTTACCCCATTCCTTAGCTCAAGATGGCATATAAGCTTCAATTGCCTAACTGCCTTTGGGTCTCATATTTTTATGGTGCTCCCATACATAAAAATTAAACCTGTTTTTCTCCTGTTAATCTGTTTTATGTCAATTTAATATCAGACCAACCAAAAAAAGCTAGATGGGTAGAAGGAAATTCTTCTGCCCCGGGCATTTAGTCAGACAAAACTGTTTTTTTCTCCACTGAATCCATCATGATTGTGTTATGTGCCATCAGGACTCAACACACAGGGTGGTAAGATGACTGGTACTGTTACATACATACCTCAAGGACAAGGTTCACTCTTTTGCAGTATTTGTAAGCCTGCTTCATGTTTGGCACAAAGCTCTGCATATGAGTACTCCATGCCTGATGGACAATGAGGACAGGTGTCTTTTATGCATACACAAAACCCTGAATATATAAAATCACAATACAAGGTACATTTCTAGGATTGGGCCACCACTTTGTTTTTTCTGTTGTTTCTGAGTGTGTCTAGACAAGAATCGAAGGTGAGAAGGCAAACAGATAAGCACAAGAACTGACAGTTAAAAAATTATTTAGATTAACCCCAAACCAGGGAAAATGATTTAAAAGCTAGAAATAAGGTGAGGATGCCTTGAAAAGCCCCTCTTGTAACTACCTGAAGATAAAGCCCTCATTAGGTTCTCCAGACCCTTTGCAGAAAAAAACATCAGGAGAATACAAGCTACATGAGAAACTTGTGTATAATATTTGCTGAAGATTTCAATAATAGTCTTCAAATATTTCTGAGACATATATGGAAAGGACAGTGACTAGTTTTTCTCAGTCTACACTAAGATCAGGCAAAATGTGGGCTCATACAGCATCAGGAGAGATTTCAGAAAGGGTTTAACTAAGAATTTCACAACAGTGCAGGTAACTGCACATGGTGATGGATTAGGAAGGGAATTACATAGATTCTTTGAAAGTGCTTTGAAATTGTAAAGATTCTCATCTCATCCTGAAAATCACTACTCAAGTTTTTCTTTAGCACTCTAAGATTTTAATATTGTGTATTAAGAGCCAATTAAAAATATAACTATATAACATATAGGTTATACTTAACCAAAAAAAGTCTATTAACAAACGAGGAATGTCACTTTCCTATCATCCAAATATTTAGCATCCATTACATTTATTATTCAGTAACAGATCCATAAAATTAGCTGGCACAACTACATTTTTTTTCCATAACTGACAGTACAAGTAATTTAATAGCTCCAATAATAATTTTTTTTAATTAATGTCGAAAAGATGGTGGTGTGAGAGGTGAGGCAGAAACCTCCTCCCAAAACCACATATGACATGAAAATACACCAAATAGAACTAATCCTGAAAGAGCAACCAGAAAGAAAGACTGCAAAAGATGGCTTACATCTGGGGAAAAGAGAAGACCACATGGAAGAGGGTAAAGCAGCAAAGCCATGATCTGGCAGAACCTAAACCCTCCCCCCACCCCAGCTCACAGGTGGGAGGAAGAAAAATAGAGTGAAGAGGGAGTGGAAATCCAGGACTGCTAAACACCCACCACTGGAGATCTGCTCTGGGAGCACAAACCCACATTACATGGTGCTCTGCAGATTAGAGGGGTTGTAAAACAAAGACAGGCAGAATACATGGAGAGACTGAGATTCTAGTCACTTGTGGAGAATAGGTACCCACAACCAGAAGCTCTGGGACAAAAGAAATGTGGGTGCTTTGGACTTCCCAACAGCAAGAGGGCTGATAAAGGGGCAAGGATTACACAGAGTTTGATGCTCAGGAGAAAGGACAAGTGGACAAAATCCTCCTGGCACACTAAGCCCAAACAGGCTGGGAAATTTCAGGAGCTTCAGGTGTGCCATCTGCCTGGCTGGCAATGCAGTGTCAAAGCCCCCCGCTGTGATACACAGCCTGCCACTCCTTCATCGCAGCTGGCACTAGTTTGAAAACCTGCAGACCCGCCAATACACCAGGCCTTCCAGAGGGCAACCCCAACTATGGAATGTACAGAGGCATAATGCAGAGGCTGTTCCCTACATGCTTAGCCCACTGGCCCTGGCATGGAGGCAGGCACTACAGCTGGGAAACAGGAAAGAGCTCTTTCCTCCCGGAAGGCACCAATGGTGATCACCTGCAACCCCCGCAATTGCTCCTGGTACTAAGCAACTCCAGAGAGCAGAGTTTCTGGGCACTAGAGGGCGCAGCCTACTCAAAGTTATTCCATAGTATTCATTACAAATATGAAGTGGCAAAAGAATCTTGTTCAAACCAAAATTCCGCAAACACCAGAAAGAAGGCTCAGTGAAATTGAAATCACCAATCTTCTTGATAAAGATTTCAAAATAAAAATCATAAACATGCTCAGAGGGCTAGAGAAAAATATTCAGGCTCTCAGGGATGACTTCAAGGAAGAGACAGAAACAGAAAAATATAGTATCAGAAGTGAAACATACAACAGAGGCATTTAATAGCAGATTAGAAGTAGAGGAGACAATAAATTGAATAGAAATTAGAGAACAGGAATACAAAGAAACTGAGGCACAGAGAGAAAAGTGTATCACTAGGAATGAAAGAATAATAAGACAACTCTGTGACCAATCCAAATAGAACAATATTTGCATTATAGGGGTACCAGAAGAAGAGAGAGAAAAAGGGAAAGAAAGGCTCTTTGAGGAAATAATTGCTAAAAACTTCCCCCATAATTAGTCTCTAAGGCTATGGAAGTGCACAGATCTTCCAACACATGGGACCCAAGGAAGACAACACCAAGACATATAATAATTAAAATGGTAAAGATCAAGGATAAGGACAGAGTATTAAAAGCAGCCAGAGAAAGTAAAAATATCACATATAAAGGAAAACCCATCAGGCTATTGTCAGACTTCCCCACAAAAACCTCACAGGCTAGAAGGGCGTGGCATGATATATTCAATGCAAAGAAACAGAGGGGCCTTGAACCAAAAATACTCTACCCAGCAAAATTATCATTTAAATTTAAAGCAGGGATTAAACAATTTCCAGATGAGCAAAAGTGGATGGAATTCACCTCCCACAAACCATCTCTACAGTGCATTTTTGGAGGAATTGCCATAGATGAAAGGGCCCCTAAGGCTAAATAGCTGTCACCAAAGAAAATAAAACCACAATAAAGGAAGTAGAACAATTAATTACTAAGCAAATGCAAAATTAAATCAGCTACCCCCAAAGTCAATAAAGGGATACACAAACAGAACAGAATATGATACCTAACATATAAAGAGTGGAGGAAGAAGAAAAAGAAGGGAGAAAAAAAAAGAACCTTTAGATTGTGTTTGTAATGTAATAAGTGAGTTAAGTTAGACTATTAGTAAAGAAGCAGCCCTTGAACCTTTGGTAACCACGAATCTAAAGCCTGCAATGGCAATAAGTACATACCTATCGTTAATCACCCTAAATGTAAATGGACTGAATGCACCAATCAAATGACATAGAGTTACAGAATGGATAAAAAAACAAGACCTTCTATAAGAGACTCACTTCAAACCCAAATGCATACAAAGACTAAAAGTGAAGGGACAGAAAAAGATATTTCATGCAACTAATAGGGAGAAAAAGCAGGAGATGCAGCACTTGTATCAGACAAAATAGACTTCAAAACAAAGTAACACGAGACAAAAAAGACATTACATAACTATAAAAGGATCAGTCCAACAAGAGGATATAACCATTACATATGTCTATGCACCCAAATATGTGAAAAAAATACTAACAGAATTAAAAGGGGACATAGAATGCTATGCTATATGTATTCATTTTAGGAGACTACAATACACCACTCACTCCAAAGGACAGATCAAGCAGACAGAAAATAAGCAAGGAGACAGTGGCATTGTACAACACACTAGAACAGATGGACCTAACAGACATCTACAAAACACTCCACCCCAAGGAGCAGGATACACACTCTTCCCAAGTGCACATGGAACATACCCAGAATAGATCACATACTAGGGCACAAAAAGAGCTTCAGTAAATTCAGAAGGATTGATATTGTATCAAGCAGATTTTCAGACCATAAAGGTATGAAATGAGAAATAAATTATGCAAAGAAAACAAAAAAGCCCATAAACACATGGAGGCTTAACTACATGCTCCTAAATAATCAATGGATCAATAACAAAATTTAAAGAAAGATCAAGAATATATGGAGACAAATCAAAACAACAACTCAACACCCCAAATTCAGCAGGACACAGCAAAGGCCGTGCTAAGAGGGAAGTATAATGCAATATGGGCTTACTACCGCAGGAAAGAAAAACAATGCCCTTGAATAGTCTAAACTCTCAATTAAGGAAACTAGGAAAAGAACAAATGAGGCCCAAAGTCAGTAGAAGGAGGGACATAATAAAGATTAGAGAAGAAATAAATAAAATAGAGAAGAATAAAACAATAGAAAGAATCAATGAAAGCAGGAGCTGGTTCTTCGAGAAAATTAATAAAATAGATAAGGTACTGGACCATATGGCTTCACTGCTGAATTTTATCAAACAGTTAATAAAAACTAATACACATCCTCCAAAAAGTAGAACAGGAGGGAAAACTCATCCTATGAGGCCAGCATCACTTTCATATTAAAACCAGGCAAAGACACCACACAAAAAGAAAATTCCAGACCAATATCCCTGATGAACACAAACTCAAAAATACTCAACAAAATACTAGCAAACCAAATTCAAAAATACATCAAAAATATCCATCATGGTCAAGTGGGATTTCTTCCAGGGCTGCAAGGTTGGTACAATATTCAAAAACACATCAACATCCTACACCACATGAACAAAAAAAGGACAAAAATCAATTATCTCAATACATGCTGAAAAAGCATTTGAAAAAATTCAACATCCATTCATGATAAAACTCAACAAAATGGGTAAAGAGGGTAAGTATATCAACATAATAAAGGCCATATATGACAAACCCACAGCCAATTTCATACTTAACAGTGGAAAGCTGAAAGCTTTTCCTCTAAGATCAAGAAAAAGACAAAGATGCCCACTCTTCCCACTTTTATTCAACACAGTACTAAAGGTCCTATCCATGGCAATCAGACAACACAAAGAAATAAAAGGCATCCAGATAACAAAGGAAGAAGTTAAACTGTCATTGTTTTCAAATGGAATGATATTGCACATTAAAAACCCTAAAAATTCCACTCCAAAACTACTAGAACTAATAATAGAATTCAGCAAAGTTGCAGGATACAAAATTAATACACAGAAATCTGTTGCATTACTATACACTAACAATGAACGACAACAAGAGAAATCAGGAAAACAATTTGATTTAAAATTGCATCAAAAAGAATAAAATACCTAGGAATAAACCTAACCAAGGAAATGAGAGACATATACCCTGAAAACTACAAGACACTCATGAGAGAAATTAAAGATGACAACAATAAATGGAAACACATCCCATGCTCATGGATAGGAAGAATTAATATTGTCAAAATGGCCATCCTGCCTAAAGCAATCTACAGATTTAATGCAATCCCTATCAAAATACCAACAGCATTCTTCAGTGAACTAGAGCAAATAGTTCCAAAATTCATATGGAACCACAAAAGACCCCAAATAGCCAAAGCAATCATGAGAAGGAAGAATAAACCAGGGGAGATTACACTCTCTGGCTTTAAGCTCTACTACAAAGCCACAGTAATCAAGACAATCTAGTACTGGCACAAGAACAGACCCATACACCAATGGAACAGAATATAGATCCAAGATATAGATCCACACATAGATGGCCAATTAATATACGATAAAGGAACCATGGACATACAATGGGGAAATGACAGCCTTTTCAACAACTGTTGTTGGCAAAACTGGACAACTACATGCAAGAGAATAAAACTGGATTATTGTCTAACTCCACACACAAAAGTATACTTGAAATGCATCAAAGACCTGAATGTAAGTCATGAAACCATAAAGCTCTTTGAAGAAAACACAGGCAAAAATCTCGAGATTCAAGATGACAGCATGAGAGGTGAGACGGAGAGCTCCTCCCAAAACCACAAACAGTAGAAAAATATAGTTAATAAATACAACTAACCTTCACACAGCAACAAGAAAGAAGGCTGAACCAGACTGCACACTGAACTCACAAACAGAGCAGACCTCAAGAAACAGGGTAACATACGAAAGCCTTAATCCATGGGACCCAAGACGTTCCCTCATCCCAGCTCACCAGAGAGAGGAAGAGAAATGGAACACGGTAGGGGGTGATATCTTGGGACTGCTGGACACCTAGCCCTGAACATCTGGTTTGTGAGCAGAGTCCTATATTGTGTCGTGTCCTGGGTGTTGGGGAGCTTGGACAGGCGGAGTGCTTGCAAAATTGACATTCCGGATGTTTGTGGAGGATGGGGATCCACACCCAGCCACTATGTGTCAGAGGAAAGGCAGTGAGTCTGAGAGGTTTCCTAGCAGTGAGAGGGCTGCTGAAAGGGCGGAGTTTGAACGGAGCTTGCTGTGTGGGAGAAGGGAGAGCTGGACAAGGTTGCCTGGGCACGCTCTGCCCAGCTGGTTGGGAACTTTGAGGAGCTTCAGGTGCTCCATCCCCCTGACAGCCTACTCAGCTCCGAGGCCCCCCACTGTGACACACAGCCTGCCGAGCCTTCCTACTGGCATGCAGGCACCTGCTCACAAACCCGCAGTCACTGTGCAGGTGTCAGGCCAGCCAGAGGGAGGCCACGCCTACAACAGCTAGAGACGCAAAGCACAGAAGTTTACCCGTGTGTGCTTGGCCCACTGCCTCTGACACTGGAGGTAGGCACCGTAGACGGGAAGCAGGAAACAGATATTTCCTCCCCCCAGGCACCAGCTCCGCTCCCCCATGTGCCCCAACCTCACTCTAGGGGCTGAGCAGCTCCAGGAACTAGAGTGGACACCACACAGAAATATGAAACCTCAAAAGAACATGGTTCAGACCAAAATCTCACAAACCCCAGAAAGAGGGTCAAATGAAACCAATCTCACAAATCTTCCAGAAAGAGAGTTCAAAATAAAAATTATTAACATGCTAATGGAGGTACAGAAAAATATTCAAGACCTCAGGAATGATTTTAAGATGGAGATTCAATCATTAAGAAATACCATATCTGAAATGCAACATACAATGGAGGGATTTAAAAGCAGATTAGATGTAGTAGAAGAGATGGTAAATGGAGTAGAAATTAGAGAAGAGGAATACAAAGAAGCTGACGCACAGAAAGAAAAAGGATCTCTAATAATGAAAGAATATTGAGAGAACTGTGTGACCTATCCAAATTGAACAATATTCACATTATAGGCGTCCCAGAGAAAGAAGACAGAGAAAAAGGGATAGAAAGTGTCATTGAGGAGGTAATTGCTGAAAACGTCCCCAATCTGGAGAAAGAGAGAGTCTCTCAAGCCATGGAGGTGCACAGATCTCCCACACAAGGGACACAAGGAAGACAACATCAAGACATGTAATAATTAAAATGGCAAAGATCAAGGATAACGACAGACATTTAAAAGCAGCTAGAGAGGGAAAATAGATCACATACAAAGGAAAACCCATCAGGCTATCATCAGACTTCTCAACAGAAACCTTACAGGCCAGAAGTGAGTGGCATGATATATTTAATTCAATGAAGCAGAAGGGCCTTGAACCAAGAATACTCTACCCAACAAGGTTATCATTTAAATTTGAAGGAGGGATTAAACAATTTTAAGGTAAGCCAAAGCTGAGAGGATTTACCTCCCACAAACCACCTCTACAGGGCATTTTGGATGGACTTGTATAGATGGACATATTCCTAAGGATAAACAGACATCATTCAAGGGAAGACAAAGAGTACAGAATATGATTCATAACATACAAAGAATGGAGGAGGGAGAAAAAGGAGGAAAAAAAAGAACCTTTAGGTTGAGTTAGTAATAATATACAAAATAAGTTATATTAGACTGTTAGATAGTAAGTGAATTTTCCTTGAACCTTTGGTAACCACAGATTTAAGCCTGCAATGGCAATAAGTACATACCTATCAATAATCGCCCTAAATGTAAATGGTTAGAGACATAGAGTTACTGAATGGATAAAAAACAAGACACATCTATATGCTGGCTACGAGAGACTCACTTCAAACCCAAAGACATACACAGACTGAAAGTGAAGGAATGTAAAAAGATATTTCATGCAACTAATAGGGAGAAAAAAGCAGGAGTTGCAGTACTTGTATCAGACAAAATATACTTCCAAACAAAGAAAGTCACAAGAGACAAAGAAGGACACTACATAATGATAAAAGGGTCAGTCCAACAAGAGGATATAACTATTATAAATATCTATGCACCCAACACAGGATCACATACATATGTGAAACAAATACTAACAGAATTAAAGGGGTAAATAGAATGCAATGAATTCATTTTAGGAGACTTCAACACACCACTCACTCCAAAGGACAGATCAACCAGACAGAAAATAAGGAAAGAGACAGAGGCACTAAACAACATATTAGAACAGATGGACCTAACGGACATCTACAGAACATTTCATCTAAAAGCAACAGGATACACATTCTTCTCAAGTGCACATAGAACATTGTCAAGAATAGATCACACACTAGGCCACAAAAAGAACCTCAGTAAATTCAAAAAGATTGAAATTGTACCAACCAGCCTTTCAGATCACAAAGGTATGAAACTAGAAATAAATTACACAAAGAAATCGAAAAAGCCCACAAACACATGGAGGCTTAATAACATGCTGCTAAATAATCAATGGGTGAGTGACCAAATAAAAACAGAGATCAAGCAATGTATGGAGACAAACGACAACAATAATTCAACACCACAACATCTGTGGGATGCAGCGAAAGCTGTGCTAGGAAGGAAATATATTGCAATATAGGCCTACCTCAGGAAAGAAGAACAATCTCAAATGAACAATCTAGACTCACAATTAATGAAACTAGAAAAGGAAGAACAGATGAGGCACAAAGTCAATAGAAGGAGGAACATAATAAAGATTAAAGCATAAATAAATAAAATTGAGAAGAATAAAACAATAGAAAGAATCAATGAAACCAGGAGCTGTTTCTTTGAGAAAATAAACAAAATAGATAACCCCCTAGCCGGACTTATCAAGAAAAAAATAGAGTCTACACACATAAACAGAATCAGAAATGAGAAAGGAAAAATCACTACAGATACAACATAAATACAAAGAATTATGAGAGCATACTAAGAAAAATTATATGGTAACAAACTGGATAACCTAGAAGAAATGGACAACTTTCTAGAAAAATACAACCTTCCAAGGCTGACCCACGAGAAACAGAAAATCTGAATAGACCAATTACCAGCAAAGAAGTTGAATTGGTAATCAAAAACTACCTGAGAACAAAACTCCTGGACCAGATGGTTTCACTGCTGAATTTTATCAAACATTTAGTGAAGACCTAATACCCATCCTCATAAAAATTTTCCAAAAAGTAGAAGAGGAGGGAATACTCCCAAACTCATTCTACGAGGCCAACATCAGTCTAATATCAAAACCAGGCAAAGACACCACAAAAAAAGAAAATTACAGACCAATATCCCTGATGAACATAGAGGCAAAAATACTCAACAAAATATTAGCAAACTGAATTCAAGAATACATCAAAAAGATCATGAAATTTATCAAGTGGGATTTATCCCAGGAATCCAAGGATGGTAAAACATTCGAAAATCCATCAACATCATCCATTACATCAATAAAAAGAAGGACAAAAAACACATGATCATCTCAATAGATGCTGAAAAAGCATTTGACAAAACTCAACACCGATTCATGATAAAAACTCTCAACAAAATGGGTATAGAGGGAAAGTACCTCAACATAATAAAGGGCATATATGAGAAACCCACAGCCAACATTATACTGAACAGCGAGAAGCCGAAAGCTTTTCTTTTAAGATCTGGAAAAGACAAGGATGCCCACTTTCCCCACTTTTATTCAACATAGTACTACAGGTCCTAGCCATGGCAATCAGACAACACAAAGAAATAAAAGGCATCCAGATCGGCAAAGAAGAACTCAAAGTGTTCTTGTTTGCAGATGACATGATATTGTACATAAAAAACCCTAATGTATCCACTCCAAAACTATTAGATCTAAAATCTGAATTCAGCAAAGTTGTGGGATACAAAATTAATCCAAAAAATCTGTTGGATTCCTATACACTAACAATGAACCAGCAGAAAGAGAAATCAGTAAAACAATTCCATTCACAATTGCATCAAAAAGAATAAAATACCTAGGAATAAACCTAACCAAAGATGTGAAAGACCTATACCCTGAAAAATACAAGACACTCTTAAGAGAAATTAAAGAGGACACTAATAAATAGAAATTCATCCCATGCTCTTTGGTAGAAAGAATTAATCTTGTAAAAATGGCCATCCTACCTTTAGCAATCTACAGATTCAATGCAATCCCAATCAAATTATCAATAGCATTCTTCAATGAACTAGAGCAGATAGTTTTAAAATTCAAATGGAACCCCAAAAAACCCCAAATAGCCAAAGCAATCCTGAGAAGGAAGAATAAAGCAGGGTGGATTATGCTCCCTGACTTCAAGCTCTGCTACAAAGCTACAGTAATCAAGACAATTTGGTACTGGCACAAGAACAGACCCATAGACCAGTGGAACATAATAGAGAGCACAGATATAAACCCAAGCATATATGGTCAATTAATATATGATAAAGGAGAAATGGATATACAATGGGGAAATGACAGCCTCTTCAACAGCTGGTGTTGGCAAACTGGACAGCTACATGTAAAGAATGAAACAGGATTACTGTCTCATCCCATACGCCAAAGTAAACTCAAAACGGATCAAAGACCTGAATATAAGTCATGAAACCATAAAACTCTTAGAAAAAAATATAGGCAAAAATCTCTTGGATATAAACATGAGCAACTTCTTCATGAACATGTCTCCCCAGGCAAGGGAAACAAAAGCAAAAATGAACGAATGGGACTATATCAAACTAATAAGCTTCTGTACAGCAAGGGATACCATCAGTAGAGCAAAAAGACTTCCTAAAGTATGGGAGAATATATTCATAAATGACATATCTGACAAGGGGTTGACATGCAAATTTTTTAAAGAGCTCATGCACCTCAACAAACAAAAAGCAAATAAGGCAATTAAAAAATGGGCAGAGGAGATGAACAGACACTTCTCCAAAGAAGAAATTGAGATGGCCAACAGGCACATGAAAAGATGCTCCACTTCACTAGTCATCAGAGAAATGCAAATTAAAACCACAATGAGATATCACCTCACACCAGTTAGGATGGCCAACATCCAAAAGACAAACAACAACAACTGTTGGCAAGGATGTCAAGAAAGGGGAACCCTCCTACACTGCTGGTGGAAATGTAAATTAGTACAACCATTGCGGAAAGCAGTACGAAGGTTCCTCAAAAAACTCAAAATAGAAATATCATTTGACCCAGGAATTACACTCTTAGGAATTTACCCTAAGAATGCAGCATCCCCGTTTGAAAAAGATATATGCACCACTATGTTTATCACAGCACTATTTACAATAGCCAAGAAATGGAAGAAACCTAAGTGTCCATCAGTCGATGAATGGATAAAGAAGATGTGGTATATATACACAATGGAATATTATTCAGCCATAAGAAGAAAACAAATCCTACCATTTGCAACAACATGGATGGAGGTAGAGGGTATTATGCTCAGTGAAATAAGCCAGGCAGAGAAAAACAAGTACCAAATTATTTCACTCATATGTGGAGTATAAGAACAAAGAAAAAACTGAAGGAACACAACAGCAACAGACTCACAGATCCCAAGAATGGACTAACAGTTACCAAAGGGAAAGGGATTGAGGAAGATGGGTTGGAAGGGAGGGATAAGGGAGAAAAAGGGCTTTTACAATTAGCACATATAATGTAGCAGGTGGTGGGGTGGGGTGGGGGGATACGGGGAAGGCGGTATAACACAGAGAAGACAAGTAGTGATTCTATAACATCCTTCTATGCTGACGGACAGTGACTGCAATGGGGTATGTGTTGGGGACTTGATAATAGAGGGAGTCTAATAACCATAATGTCGTTCATGTAATTGTATATTAACAATAGCAAAATAAATAAATAAATAAAAGGAATAAAATAAAATAAGCCTTAATTAAAAAAAATATCTTGAATATAAACATGAGCAACTTTTTCCTGAACACATCTACTTGGGCAAGAGAAACAAAAGCAAAAATGAACAAATGGGACTACAGCAAACTAAAAAGCTTCTATACAGCAGAGGACACCATCAGTAAAACAAAAAGCATCCTACATTATGGGAGAATATATTTGTAAACAATATATCTGATAAGGGATTAACCTCCAAAATATATAAACAACTCATATGCCTCAACACAGAAATAGTAAACAACCCTTTTAAAAAATTGGCAGAGGATCTGAACAGACACTTCTCCAAAGAAATTCAGATGTCCAATAGGCACACGAAAAGATGCTCCACATTGCTAATTATCAGGGAAATGCAAATTAAAACCACAATGAGATATCACCTCACACAAGTTAGGATGGCCAACATCCAAAAGGCCAGGAACAAAAAATGCTGGTGAGGATGTGGAGAAAGGGGAACCCTCCTACACTGTTGGTGGGAATGAAATTAGTTCAACCATTGTGGAAAGCAATATGGAGGTTACTCAAAACACTAAAAATAGAAGTAACATTTGACCCAGGAACTCCATACCTAGGAATTTACCCAAAGGAAGCAAGATCCCAGATTCAAAAAGACATGCAACCCTATGTTTATCACAGAACTATTTAGAATCACCAAGATATGGAAGCAACCTACATGTCCACTAATAGATAAATGGATAAAGAAGATGTGGCACATATACACTGTGGAGTATTATCCAGCCATAAGAAGAAAACCATTTGCAGCAATATGGATGGAACTGGAGGGTATTATGCTTAGTGAGATAAGCCAGGCAGAAAAAGAGAAGTGCCAAATGATTTCTGTCATTTGTGGAGTATAACAACAAAGCAAAACTGAAGGAACAGAACAGCAGCAGACTCACAGACTCCAAGAAAGGACTAGTGGTTACCAAAGGGAAGGAGTTTGGAGGATGGGTAGGGAGGGAGGGGGTAGGGGATTAAGGGGCATTACAAATAGCACTCACAGTATAGATAGGCCGTGGGGAAGGCAGTATAGCACAGAGAATATAAATAATGACTATAGCATCTGACTATGCTGATCGACAGTGATTGTATTGGTTTGGGGGGAGTACAACTTGATAATATGGGTAAATGTTGAAACCACAATGTTGCTCATGTGAAACCTTCATAAGATTGTATATCAATGATAGCTTATTTTAAAAAATTAATTAATTAAAAAAATTAATGTCAAGCAGTTTACACATTCCTGAAAAAAAAAAAACACAGTTTTAGCGAACATTGGTTTTAGATACTAGAAATGTGTCTTCTTTAGTGTACTCTCTAGGGAGTTTCATCAAATACCCACAATACAAGAAAAAAAAAATGTCCTAAAACTTTTGGTATCATTTTACAGAGTTAGTAATAAATGTTTCCCATAGACCATTTTTTAATGTAACAAAATGTTTCTGTTAAGCATTAAAAATAATGAAAATATGGTTGAAAGGTAATTCACTCAAACACTGTTTCTTGAGATTCCTCTTTGAATGAGGCAGGACCCATGTCCTCCAGGAATTCTTTATGTAGTAGACAAGATCAATCTTATGCTATCCAGTATGAAAAGCTGCAAAAATTCCAATAGAAATGCAGAGAAGGTGGAAACTAATCCTAAGACATTGCGGTTAAAAGAAAGACACCAAATCAAAAAATCAAATCAGATTTCTTAGTTTAGGAAGCTTACTTGTGATTATGATACACAGGCACCAAGGATTCAGTGAATTAACTTTCTTAATCAGCCTACTTTAAATCACATACTATCTATCTTTTCTTCCTACCATTTCTGTTCTGTCGATTTACTATTATCTTTGGTTTTGATTTCAAGTGCCTATAACATGTTTCATATTTGAAATGACCTGGGAAAATGAAGCCTTCAGGCCCTAAGCTGTTTAACATCCTGACCATTTCCAGCCAATTTTTCCCATGATGTGGAGAGTGGGTTGGGTTAGGGGCCACTCAGTCAACTTTCATCCAAAAGCCAATGACTTATGAATTTCTATGTCTCATCTTAAACTTTCATTTTTCCTTCTGCCCCATTTTTCTTGTTGCCTATATATATATATATATATATCTGGTTGCCATTTAATATATCAAAATCACCAAGGGAACTTGTTAAGAACAAAGACAGTGACCCACCTCAGATTCTGAATCTGAATCTAGATTCGTATCTGGGAGTTTGGATACTTAACAAGCCTTCTGCCAGTACTTCAGCTTTCAGGGGATTCCTAAACTCTGTCAATCCGAGAGAGTGCCGTATCTATTAACCTCTAGGGTCTATTCTCAAGATCTCAGTCTCCATATAATATTCAAATTAATTTGCAGAAAAACCGTTTGCAGTGGAAATTACTGTTTCTATTTCACACAAAAGGAAATTGAGGGTCAAAGAAATTAAACATCATGTGGATCTATGGGCACTGCCAATATATGGTGCAGACCACATGGTAGGATGAAAAAGATAAAGGGCCCAGAACTGAGAATTATATTTGAATCCTGGCAGTGCCAACTAGAGCAACCTGATCTTGTTATTCAACCTCTTTGAGCTCCAGTTAATCACAGCAGAATGACGATTACAATGCTGACCTTTGTAGGTCATAGCATGTTATGATCACTCAAGAAATATTAATCCTTTCTATATGCAATGTTTTTCCCCTTGTTACTCCCTTAAGCATGAAATCATGCTTCTTTTGGCCTGTTTATTTCAGAGTAGAAACGCATTCCCACCTCTGAACCACCTTATCATTAGATGTTAATTACTCATCTAAATATGGTTATTTAGGAGGTACATCCGTTATGCAAAGCACCACACCAAGCCTGCTTAAATTAAGTAGGCTAATATTTGAAAAAATCGGGGAATTTCCTAAGTTAGGAGAATATTAAGCAAAAAAGTTATTAAATAATATTATGATACATGCATACAGTATATTTATATAAATATTTATAATTTTTAAATAACTGCTAATGACATAATAAAATAAAAGGAAGAATATAGGATGTGAAATTCTATTTATTACCTGACTTTATATTAAAATACATATGTGCAAAGGTGTGTGTATATGAACATATGTACATGAAATTGTGTCGAGAGACAGAAAGGAAATACACCAAAGTGTTATACTAAGTATCTTTGGGTTGAGTAACTATGTATTACTTTTGTATTTTTCTTTTTAGTCTTTCTGTATTTATATGACTTCTACAAAATTATGTGCACATTTTACAGTGAGAAAAAATAAACATATCCAATCAAATCAAATTTTTTAATGAAACAAAACAAAGGATGCTGAAAAAATATTAAAATGGGCTATGTCATCATTTGCTTTTTTTATCCTGAGATCTGTAACACAAATGTGATTCTTACAAGAGTTTCTTGAGTTTCTATTATACCCAACACTGTAAAATGCTCAGTGAAAAAAAATATCATCTCAGATTTCAAACATTAGAAGTTTTTCTCTGACAATTATTTGGCTTCCGTGGGAATTTTATAAATCTAAAATATCCGCAACAGAAGGCTTGCAACCAGGGAACAAACTGTTCTTAACTATAGAGAGGGTAATTTCTCATTTATATGGGAACTATCCTCCCCAAAATAAAATTGCAGCACCCCGTTTGAGCATTTAGTACTACTTTAATCTCTCCTGAGCATTGTTCTAGATCTTTTATTTTCATTATTTTTCTTTCTGTGACCCTGGACATGTAATTTAATTTTTCTGTGTTTCTCTTTCTTACATAAGAGAGAATGATAATAATATCGACTTGGTAAGGATTTTTTTTAGGATTAACTCAGTTAATATTTAGAAAGCCTGTGAGAAAACAATCACAGTATAATAATAATTAGGTAGTATTTCAACCTTAAAAACCACCTTTATGAAGCAGATATATATTGCCCAGATAGTGAGTGAGGATATTGGAACCGAGAGTTTGCTACTTCTCACCTTATATATGATACTAAGAGTCAAAAGCAACTTTTACTGACATCAAATCCCATGCATAGCCATTAAACCATCAAGCAACAGACAATATTCATAAATATTCACAAGCCTACTGTAAGCCAGATACGGACACTGAGCAATATTGCACAAGACTCAGCTCTTGACTTTAATCTACTGAGGAAGGCAGGCAGGTCTTCAAGCTATAAGTGTGATGGCAAGGATGAAAATTTGAGGCCATAATAGCAAAGAGAAAGGTGCTAGGTGAATTCTAGAAAGGTTGGCAAAGCTGCCTAGAGGAAGCAATGCTTCAGGAGAGAGCTGAAGAATGAGTCGCAGTTAGGCAGCAAGCTGGTAGGGAGCAACAATCAGCTGGCATTTGCTTCCTGGTGTTCTGTGCTGGAACTCCAGGGCTGCCAATGCCAACTTCATGCCAGGTGAGAAATGATCTAAGTGCCCACAGCTGCAGCTGCCGCTTTATACCCTCTGCCTCCTACTTCCATCTTTAATGAGCCTAAGACCAGCAAAGAATACATCTTAGTAACCAAGAGCTCTTCTGCTAGCCTTTAGTTCAGAAATACAAGAAACATTTTTCACTCCTGTTAACAGTACAGCCCCAGATTCTTTGTTGTTTTCCTCTCGCACTTGCTAAAACAGGATCTGTTGCTACTCCCTCTCCTTTTTTTACATCTTGGTGGCAGATTGGCTGTATGCTCATAAATATACTCATTATAAAAAAATACATGATTTTTTTTTTTCCCCCAGCAACAGCTCTGAAGCATGTCAGTGCCCCTAAGGTTCCTTAAGGTTAATTCTTGCTGGTGGGAACTCTTCTGATTTGCCCTAACTTTCAGCAGTTTTGACTTTGGAATATTCTACCTGCAGTTACACAACAACACCCTGGAGATACAGGTATGCCAGAAGGTATCTATTCCAGATGTAAATGGCTTTACTGAAAAAGCAAGTTTTGTGCCTTTATGGGCATGTCCATACTTCAAATACTTTTTTAAAAAGATGTCTCCTTTCAAACAGTTAATTTGAGGAGAAGTATCTTTCTCTTTTTGCTGCGGTATGTCAGGTTTAACATTTCAGGTACACAGAGCTTCTAGAGAGACTTGCGCTTTGCCCTTTAGAAGTCACTGCTATGTGACTACATCTACTTTTTTGAATTTATGTGGAAAAAAATAAGAATTTAATCTTTATTTAATTGTCAACAGACTTCAGTGCTGTTTGTGGCTGGCAATGTGTTTAGTATAACATGGAGATTCAAAGAAAGGATGAAATATATTTCCTTCAAGGAGTTTACAGTATGGATGGAAAGCATAAAAATCATGTTAAACTGATTCAGTGACACAGCCTATAGAAAATAATGGCAAGGAATAAAAAAAGTTTGCACTAAAAAATAGCATAATATGGGATTCAGTAGTAGAAAATTTCCATTATGTATTTTATATTTGTGTATTTTTGAATGCCTAGCCTTCCAAAGAACAAAGTATGTTTCAGAAGGCATTGTATTTATACCTTTCAAAATGGTCATTTAGAGAAAATCATATGCTCTCCTGAAACAAAAACACAAGTTAGAGAATCTCAACCAAAAGTGATCCAATATTTGAAGAAAAGCCTATTTCAATTGTTTTAAGAAACCTAACAGCTTTAAGTCAGCCACTAGGGGGAAAAACCTGCAGTACACACTGCAGTATATTTCTCTGAAACTGAATATACAGCTTTATTTGAACAAGATATGCTTCCTCTAATCCATTAGTCTACAGGCCAAGCCATGCTCCAGGGTTAAGAATAAGGTGAAAAGTTTTAGGTCACTGTATCTTATTACCCCCTCTTACAGGGACTAAAAATAAAGCATTAACAGCAAGTCCAGCAGGATGGAGACCAGGACTGGTGGGGAAATTTGTCATACTGACACTGATGAGAGAAGAATCCTGACTCGGCGCAGATTAGCTCAAAGTGAATGAAATCCCACATCCTCAATTTAACTGACACATATAAATCCTATCAATGTTTACTTTTAAACTGAGAAATTCTACCCTTGTATATTTTTAGATGAATCATACACACCTAAATTAGGATATATATATATCATTATCGCAGAAGAGAGGTCTCTCTTGGGCAAAAGAGGAATTCCAGGTGTTTATTTTTTAATGTTGTGGGTTCAATTACAGTGTTTACTTGTCCTTTTTAATTGCAAGACACTATACATTCATTCATGATTTAGTTGAGTGAACTATATAAGTTCCTTTAAAATGTCTGTTTATTTTCATTTAATATCCTTTCAAATGACAATTTTTTTGTCTTCCCTAGTTTCTTCACATATGCCTGTCATGATCCATAAAATATATAGATGTTGCACAGGGTCATAGAGGAGGACTACATCTGTATATGGGGGCTGGCACCCCAACCATACTACTTCATTGTCCCCCAAAACAATGGAAGCAAATACCTAACATTCTCTCAAGTGATCGCTTTGCACCCCCAGAATTAAAAAGAGGCTTTAGAGAGTTTGACCTAAATTAAGTTGCAGACAACCAAATGTCAAGGTGTTCAAGGAAGGAGGTGAATATATATTACAGAGGGCAAAGGAATTCCTCAAACTCTTCACTGTTTCCCTGAATTTATTTGTCTCACATGTGTTAGATATCCATTGTGACATGTCAGCTTGAGAGATATGAAGATGAATTCTGCCTGAATAATCACACAGTTTATAACTGTCTTAACACTTTAAAAAATGTGAAGGCTAGAGTGTTCATGAAAGAGGTTAAAAATAAAGTAAGATTAAACATCAGTAGTGGCTATTCCAGAGAACTTCCTTTTTCCATACCTGAATGGGAAAGAATCAGCTGGGACAATTGCATCAAAGACTTGGTAAGTTTTGAGGATATTAATCACTGATATGTGTTATAAAACTAAACATAAGTAAAATAGAATCCTGGCCTTATCCACTATACCATATACTCATTCCTACAGTGGATAAATATTTTTCAAGATATTTCTAGGTCTTGTGGTTATAATACTGGAAAAGTCTTTTTTATCTTGGAACTTACATTCTAATATGGTAAATACATAACAAATAAATTATAAAGTGATTATAAAACTTAATAACTGGCTCTCACTTTATGCACAATACTCAATGTTTCTAAAAAAGTACCGAATGGCTATATTGTTAGTGGCACTGGAAATGAACAAATGATAAAATCCAAAATTCTCAGCCTGATGTTCAAGGCCTTTCTCCAATACTGCCCCACCTACTTATATATTATCTCTTACTGCTCATATCTGAGACCAATGAAGACAACAATACCCAACACAAATTAATGCCTGACTAGACATTATCGTCTTCACCCAACAACAAAAAAAATCATTCCTTCCACCTATCCTTTGAGAGGAATGTCTTCCAATATGAAACCCCTACTAAAGTCCCTAAGCCAATTTCCCCATTTAAATTCTATATACACCTTTTGCATGCCCTTCTCTAACAGCACTTACTTGATTGCTTTTCCCTGCAGGCTCATATTCATAAATATGCCCATCCTAAGGATCTGACTGGAAGCTTTTTGAGGGCATAGTCTAACTCTTCTTGGTATCTCAGACTTTACTTAGCATACCATCTTACACTGTTTGCTCTCATTCATAATTCTTATGTTCAGCTGTGTTATATTTGCTTCTGTACAATGGCAGAACATAAAATTCAGTCACTGCTTCATGCCTACATGTGCTAGAAGGGAATATATAACATTTATAAGTAGTCTAACAATTTTAGAGTAATAATATTAAGAGGAAAAACCCCAGCCTCTGTTGTTTTCAATTTAGTTCTGAACTTTGAATCTTTCAATTTTCTGGTGAGATTCTAACGTAAACCCTCAATCACAAATCCCAAGTTTCCAGAGCTCTTGTGGATTCTAGTTATAGTGATCTCAAGTCCAGGGAACCTATACTGACATATCAGTGCATGCTATTTCCATATAATCACTTTATCCAATATTCTATGTTCAAAATATTAAAAAACTAACCTTTCCTCAGAATTTAAAGGCACAGAAAATTAAGTGCACAAAGTGAATGAAACTTGGGAAATTTAACAATAGTGAAACAAGTAAATTCTTTAAATTCAGATTTTTTGGTAATAATCTTCATGTAAGTTATTTAGGTAGAAATATTGCATGTGAAGGTACAAGAATCCATCCATATCTAACACATGCATTTTTATAACTACGTAATAATTCTGCATCTAGGTCACACATACATGTTACTGTCTACAAATATACAACACACATCACACGGTATAGAGACCATAAAAACATACATACACAATGTATGTGTTTTTCATCATTAGTGTTTTCACAGCTGCACAACACTCTTTCTGCCACACTGATATGAAAATCACTCATATTTTACAGGTATGTCATGTCTACACCTACAGTAAAAGTGATTTAATAACTAGTCCACAGTAAACATTTTTTTTCTTTTTTTGCTATTGTTTTTTTAAGTCATATCTGGTATATGGTTTAGGTTTACTTTATTTATTTGATTTTTTTCTCTGACGAAGAAACATAAATGAAAAGTATTTTGGTGTCCTTATCATGTCTTTCTTTAGCCCATTACTCAGGTCATATTTCTATCAATAAACAATGTTCTGTAAAGCTTTTTGAAATCATATTGGAAAAATGAAAGATTGTGACCCGAAACCTCCGATCCAGGTGAAATGAAATGAGTGTATACACACAGGCACAATTCAGGACACAGAACGTTTGGTACACAAAGAATGATCAGACTGGTTCCTACCAAGAACAATTCCGTTCAGTAGTTTCTCTTGCACGTACCAGCTCAGCTGCCCACGATCCATGCTGCTTTTTAAATACTACAAGCAATTGACACTCCAACTTCCTCCCGCTTAAGTTCTTTTTGCTCTCAGAAATGGAAATACTTCTGTGATGCCCTGTTGCAGCTGCCTCTCCGAGTCCTTCAGCAACCCATCTCTGAGCCGCGCCGGGTTAAGCCCTGCCGCTCCAAGCTCATTCTCCTCCGCAGCTGGCAAGTGGTCGGCCGCTGGGCGGAGAGACTGGGCGCCAGGGCGCCATCTTGAGGCGCCTCGAGGCAGCTGCAGCAAATTTAGAAAAAGCCGGTGAAACAAGGTCAGCAAATTCTTTGTTAAATAAGCATATTGTTTTATTTAGACTTTCCTGTGCACATTTTTTTAAAAAGACACAAAGACTAAGAAATTCTTACTCCTATGAATGTTCTATTTCTTTCATACTTCACAATTAAAGATTGAAATCTCAAATGTGTACAAATAACAAGAGATGGCAAATTAATTGTCTTCTTCTTGATTCCTCTCAAAGGAAAACAGTTATACTGGCTTCTACCTGAAGTTTCTAGGATTTTGGTATTTAACTCAAAGGCAGCTTTCCAAAAGAAAAATATATGCCTATGAACTAACATAATTCAAGTGGGGTAAACATGCTCTGCTACTAAAAAATTACAAATGCTACATCTGGAAATGTTAGAGAAGTCCTTATCAGTGCATTGTAATGATTTGAGTATAATAACAAGGAAAAATAGCTTTTGTTATAGTTGTGTGATAAGGTATTCATATGACTTGAGTATTTCAACAAAAGTTCCTTAAATTAATTTCCCTTTAAATATCTCCCTAAGCTTCTTCCTTTTAAGGAGGATAATTTGTATACCTGAATGAGATAAAAGCTTAATTAATTAACTGAATGGTGCACTTAAAGACTTATCTACTAAGATATGGACTTAGAAATGTGATTATTGGATGTCTCATTATTCCCCACAGATCAACATGCACCACTATTCCCATCACCCACCCCACCCTGTTCATACTTCCCCCATGCATCACTATTTGGGATTTCACTTTTCAACTTTGAAACTATTTAATAAGGGACCCCATCTATTGTGACTGTATATTCTTCCAGGCAAATGTGGACCAGAGCTTGATTATATACTCTGTGGGACCCCTTTAGGAAATGGAAATTATTAATCACTTCTATTTCAAATCAGTGTTTGAGAATTTCTGGCTGAATAAACATAGAAGTAATTTGTTTCATTAATATTCGTCTAAATTGTTTATTTCCATGTGTATGATAAACATACTGGATTTTCAAAGACATACCATTAAACATAGTCTGAAGAAAAGTAAGCTTTTTCTTTAAGAGAGAACATGTACCAACTATTCAAATAGCAAGTTTTGTGAGTCTGTAAAGTCACCGAAAAATGTATCTGCTAACAGGATTAAAGAGAATGTTAACCCTTCATATCAGTAAACCCGTAACTCCTAGCACTGATGGATTATGAAAACATGTTAGTTGCATAACTACACTATGGTTAGTGTTGTATAGAACTTCTTAGAAAGGCAAGACATTCAAATATGTAGTTTCAGACTGCAAACACAATAAACAGCATATGTGAACTTACAAATAATAAAGTAATAAACACTGACCAAATACAGATATGCCCAACTTTAACGAAGTAAAATTTGATACATAAGCATTTAGATAAAGCAAACAGATAAATTAGGGGATAAAGTTTTCCACCATAAATGTTTTGACTTCATAAAATCATTATTCAAGTAAAAACCCTCTAAAATGTAAAGAATGAATTTTATTGAAAAGGTAAATATCAAGTGCAAAAACAGAAAATAAAATAAAACATGAATTAGAGGAATAGACATGTAAAATTTCATAGCCAAAGACACTGTGTCTATGCCCATCAGAACCAAAAGCTGAATATGATAGAAATTGATGCTACATGCAAGAGATTATTATGTGACAAGCAGAAGGAAAAAAATATTATGGTCCTGTGTTGTCCCCTGAAACAAGGTTTAAAGTTACTTGTAAGACACTGAAACAAGAGAAAATATAGGAACAGAGTAAATCCCCAAATAGCAGAATACTAAGAAAAAGGAGCCAATTATTTGTATTTGCACAATTAAGCATGTAAAACTCAAAATAACAAGGCCTAGGTCAAAGTTGCACAGTAGGGTCTAAAGAACTATACTAATGAGACTAAATATTTTTCACAAGGAACTAGTGTGAAGAACTTGTACTCATGTTCTATTGCTACATAGCAAATTGCCACGACGTGAGGCAGACTGAAACAAAGCACATTTAAAATCTCACAGTTTCTGTAGGCCAGCAGTGTAGGCATGGCCTAGGTGAGTTCTCTGCTCTGAGCTTCACAAGGCTGCAATCTAGATACCAATTGGGCTGCGTCTTTTTTTTTTATTAAGGTATTATTGATAAACACTTATGCAGGTTTCACCTGAAAAAACAATGTGGTTATGACATTCACCCATGTATTCATGTCTTCCTCATACCCTATTGCAGTCACTGCCCAACAGTGTAGTAAGATGCCGCAGAGTCACTATTTGCCTTCTCTGTGCTACCTGTCTTCCCCATCATCCCCTGTACACCATGTGTGCCAATCATAATACTCCTCAACCCCTTCTCCCTCCCTCCCCCACCTCACCCCCTTGGCAACCGCTTGTCCCTTCTTGGAGTCTGTGAGTCTGATGCTGTTTTGTTCCTTCAATTTTGCTTCGTTGTTATACTTCACAAATGAAGGAAATCATTTGATACTTGTCTTTCTCTGTCTGGCTTATTTCACTGAGCATAATATCCTCTAGCTCATTCCATGTTGTTGCAAATGATGGATTTGTTTCTTTCTTATGGCTGAAAAGTATTCCATTGTGTATATGTACCACATCTTCTTTATCTGTACATCTACTGATGGACACTTAGGTTGCTTCCATATGTTGGCTATTGTAAATAGGGCTGTAATAAACATATGGATGCATATATCTTTTTGAATCTGAGAAATTATATACTTTGGGTAAATTCCTAGGAGAGGAAATCCCAGGTCAAATGGTATTTCTATTTTTAATTTTTGCGGGAACCTCCATATTGCTTCCCACAATGGTTGAACTAGCTTACATTCCCATCAGCAGTGCAGGAGGGTTTCCCTTTCTCCGCATCCTCACCAGCATTTGCTGTTCTTAGTATTTTCAGTACTGGCCATCCTAACTGGTGTGAGGTGATATCTCATTGTGGTTTTAATTTGCATTTCCCTGATGATTTGTGATGTGGAGCATCTTTTCAGATGCCTGTTGGCCATCTGAATTTCTTCTTTGGAGAACTCTCTCTTCATATCCTCGGCTCATTTTTTAATTGGGTTATTTGCTTTTTGGGTGTTGAGGCATGTAAGTTCTTTATATATTTTGGATGTCAACCCCTTATCAGATATGTCATTTACAAATATATTCTCCCACACTGTAGGATGTCTTTTTGTTCTGTTGATGGCATCCTTTGCTGTACAGAGGATTTTCAGTTTGATGTAGTCCCATGTTTTCAATTTTGCTTTTGTTTCCCTTGCTTGAGGAGATGCTTTCAGAAAAAGTTGCTCATGTTTATATTCAGGAGATTTTTGCCTATGCTTTTTTCTATGAGTTTTGTGGTGTCATAACTTACATTCAGGTTTTTGATCCATTTCGAATTTACTGTTCTGTATGGGGATAGACAATAATCCAGTTCATTCTCTTGTATGTAGCTGTCCAGTTTTGCCAACACCAGTTGTCGAAGAGGCTGTCCTTTCCCCATTGTATGTCCATAGCTCATTTATCATATATTAATTGACCATATATGCTTGGGTTTATATCTGGGGTCTCTAGTCTGTTGCACTCGTCTATGGGTCTGTTCTTATGCCAGTAACAAATTGTCTTGATTACTCTGGCTTTGTAGTAGAGCTCGAAGTTGGGGAGGGTAATCCCCCCAGTTTTATTCTTCCTTCTCAGGATTGCTTTGGCTATTTGGGGTCTTTTGTGGTTCTGTATGAATTTAAGAATGATAATCTCTAGTTTGTTGAAGAATGCTATTCGTATTTTGTTAGGAATTGCACTGAATCTGTACATTACTTTAGGCAGGATGGCCATTTTGACAATATTAATTCTTTCTATCCATAAGCACAGGATGTTACATTTATTGGTATCTTCTTTAATTTCTCTCATGAGTGTCTTGTAGTTTCCAGAGCATAGGTCTTTCACTTCCTTGGTTATGTTTATTCCTAGGTATTTTAATATTTTTGATGCAATTGTGAGTGAAATTGTTTTCCGGATTTCTCTTTCTGCTAGTTCATCATTAGTGTATAGGAATGCAACAGATTTCTATGTATTAATTTTGTACCCTGCAACTTTGCTGAATTCTGATATTAAATCTAGTAGTTTGGAGTGGATTCCTTAGGATTTATTATGTACAATATCATGTCATCTACAAACACTGACTGTTTTAACTTCTTTCCAGTCTGGATGCGTTTTATTTCTTTGTGTTGTCTGATTGCTGTGGCAAGGACCTCCAGAACTAGGTTGAATAAATGTGGGGAGAGTGGGAACCCCTGTCTTGCTCTCCATCTTAAAGGAAAAGCCTTCACTTCTCACTTTTAAGTATGATGTTGACTGTGTGTTTGTCATATATGCCCTTTATTATGTTGAGGTGCTTGCCTTCTTTACCTATTTTGTTCAGAGTTTTTATCATGAATGGATGTTGGATTTTGTCAAATACTTTTTCAGCATCTATGGAGATGATCTTGTGGTTTTTGTTCTTCTTTTTGTTGATGGATTTTTTAATATTGTACCATCCTTGCATCCCTGGAATAAATCCTACTTGATCATGATGGATGATCTTTTTGATGTATTTTTGAATTTGGTTTGCTTATATTTTGTTGAGTATTTTTGCATCTATGTTTATCAGGGATACTGGTCTGTAATTTTTTTTTGTGTGGTTTCTTTGCCTGGTTTGGGTATTAGGGTGATGCTGCCTCATAGAATGAGTTTGGGAGTATTCCTTCGTCTTCTACTTTTTGGAACACGTTAAGGAGGATGGGTATTAGATCTTCACTAAATGTTTGATAAAATTTAGCAGTGAAGCCATCTGTTACAGGGTTTTGTTCTTACGTATTTTTTTGATTACCAATTCAATTTCGTTGCTACAAATTGGTCTGTTCAGATTTTGTTTCTTTCTGTGTCAGCCTTGGAAGGTCGTATTTTTCTAGAAAGTTGTCCATTTCTTCTAGGTTATGCAGTTTGTTAGCACATTATTTTTCATAGAATTCGCTAATAATTCTTTTTATTTCTGTGGTGTCCGTAGTGAATTTTTCTTTTTCATTTTTGATTCTGTTTATATGTGTAGACTCTCTTTTTTTCTTGATAAGTGTGGCTAGGGGTTTATATATTTTTTTGACTTTCTCAAAAAACCAGCACCTGCTTTCACTGATTCTTTCTATTGTTTTATTACTCTCCATTTTATTTATTTCTACTCTAATCTTTATTATGTCCCTCCTTCTTCTGGCTTTGGGCCTCATTTGTTTTTCTTTTTCTAGTTTCATTAATTATGAGTTTAAACTGTTCATATGGGATTGTTCTTCTTTCTTGAGGTAGGCCTGAATTGCAATATACTTTCTTCTTAGCACGGCCTTCACTGCCTCCCACAGTTTTTGTGGTGTTGAATTACTGTTGTCATTTGTTTCCATATATTGCTTGGTCTCTGTTTTTATTAGGTTATTGACACATTGAACATTTAGGAGCATGTTGTTTAGCCTCCATGTGTTTGTGGGATTTTTCATTTTCTTTGCATAATTTTTTCCTAGTTTCATACATTTGTGTTCTGAGAAACTGTTTTGTACAATTTCAATCTTTTTTTAATTTACTGAGGCTCTTTTTGTGGCCTAGTATATGATTTATTCTTAAAAATGTTACATGTGCATTTGAGAAGAATGTGTATCCTCCTGCTTTTGGGTAGAGAGTTCTGTATATGTCTGTTAGGTCCATCTGTTCTAATGTGTTGTTCAATGCTTCTGTCTCCTTAATTATTTTCTGCCTGGTTGATCTGTCCTTTGGAGTGAGTGGAGTGCTGAATTCTGCTAGAATTAGTGCACTGCATTCTATTTACCCCTTTAATTCTGTTAGTATTTGTTTCACATATGTAGGTGCTCCTTTGTTGGGTGCATAGACATTTATAATGGTTATATCCTCTTGTTGGATTGACCCCTTTATCATTATGTAATGGCCTTCTTTGTCTCTTGTGACTTTCTTTGTTTTGAAGTCTATTTTGTCTGATACAAGCAGTGCAACTCCTGCTTTTTTCTATTAGTTGCCAGAAATATCTTTTTCCATCCATTTACTTGCAGTCTGTGTATGCCTTTGTGTTTGAAGTCAGTCTCTTGTAGTCTCTTATAGATGGGTCTTGTTTTTTTATCCATTCTGTGACTCTATGTCTTTTGATTGGTGCATTCAGACCATTTACATTTAGGGTGTTTATCGATAGGTATGTACTTAATGCCATTGCAGGCTTTATATTCATGGTTGCCAAAGGTTCAAGGGTAACTTTCTTACTATCTAAGAGCCTAACTTAACTCACTTAGTATGCTATTACAAACACAATCTAAAGTTTCTTTTTTTTCCCCCTCCTTTTCTTTCTCCTCCATTCTTTATATATTAGGTATCATATTCTGTTCTCTTTGTCTATCCCTTTCATTACCTCTGGTGACAGCTATTTAACCTTAGGAACACTTCCATCTATAGTAATCCCTCCAAAATACATTGTAGAGACAGTTTGTGAGAGCTAAATTCTCCCAGCTTTTGCTTATCTGGAAATTGTTTAACTCCTTCTTCAAATTTAAATGATAATATTGCCGGATAAAGTATTCTTGGTTCAAGGACCGTCTGCTTCATTGCATTAAATACATCATGCCGCTCCCTTCTGGCCTGCCTGCCCAGATCATCCAGATATGAATCCCTGTTTTCCACAAGCAGCTGGGATCTCAGTTTCTCCAGGTATTCTACCTGTCTTAGCTTTCCAACCCCACTAATCACCAGAGCACCATGCAATGTAGGTTTTTGCTCCCAAAGCAGATCTCCAGGGCTGGGTGTTCAGCAGTCCCAGGCCTCCACTCCCTCCGCACTGTTTCTCTTCCTCCTGCTGGTGAGCTAGAGTGGGGGAAGGGCTTCGGTCCCGCCAGGTCACGGCTTTTGTGCATTATCCTGTTCTGTGAGGTCTGTTTTTCCTCCAGGTTTACACAGTCTGGCCCACCTTCTTTCCTGTTGCTCTTTCAGGATTAGTTGTATTAATTATATTTTCATATTGTATGTGCTTTTAGGAGGAGGTCTCTGTTTCACCTCTCATGCCGCCATCTTTAATCCTTGGGCTGAGTCTTTATCTGGAGATTTGATTGGGAAAGAATGTGTTTCTAAATCAATTGCATTGTTGGCAGAATTAATTTCCTTGATTTCATCAAAGCCGCCAGGAGAATGTATGTTCATTTCAGGGAAGGCACTAGTCTATCTTTTAAGGACTTCTGCCTAATGAAGTAAGGCTGATCCAGAATAATCTCTATTTCAATTAACTCAAAACCAACTGATTTTGGAACTCTAATTACATCTTCAAAATCCCTTCACTTTGCCATTTTCTATAGAAGCAAGTCACAGGTTCCACCCACACTAAAAAGAGATGATTATGCAAGGATATGACACAATGAAGGTCACTTTAGGGTGTATTACAATAGAATCTATGTAAAGACACATGGAATTTCCTGCTTACCGTTCAAAAGTATTAAGTGGAACAGACTAAGGGGAATGAGAGCACAGGAGTTTTGCTGCCTTTAGGATCAAAGCAGACACACGAATATATTCATCACAGTTTTGTAGGTACATAGTTAATCTAACAAAGAAATAATAACAAAGAAAAATTAGATAAGCCATTTGATCAGGAAGGTAGAAGGTAGACTTATTTAATTGAGGAATGATGTTAGATTCATGAGCAGGATTTGGGACACTGCAGAGCCCTGGTGCCGATGTGACAGCAGTGGCCTTACATACTAGACATGCCCACAGCCCCTCACAGCCAACCACGCATGCTCTCAAGTGGCTCAGCCTTATTAGACCAGGAGTACATACCCGACCAAAATTCAGAGACTGGCCAGAAACTTCTGATTTGTGTGGCCTTACTGGAAAATGTAAGCCTTTCCCATTAGATTTCCAGAAACAAAAGTAAAAGATAAGTTGCCATTTTGTGGAGAATACTGCAGCTTAAATATCAAGTAGCAGTTATGAGCTGTGCACTAGCTGATGCAGGGAAAACATCTTAGCAAAAAGAAAAGAAAAACAAAAGGTTCAGACTCAAAAACAAAGATTAGAAAGAACATTCATTCATGTAATTCCTCTAATACATTCAATGGAATTCCTGTTATGTACTATGCACTCTTCTAGATGCCAAGCATAGCACAACAGATAGAAACAAAGTGCTTGTTCTCATGAAGCTTATTCTTGTAGTGGGAGAGATGGTAAGTATGCACAAGTATATCAATTATATTTCATTAGGTGAGAAAACTGTAGGAGTAAGTATAAAACAGGCCATGAAGTTTAAACGGAGTGGGGGAACTGTCACTTGGGGTAACATGATTAGGGATGTTTGATCATTTGTCCTTTGAATAAGAACTTGCATGCAGTGGAAATACCAGCCATGCTGATATTTGTGGAAAGGGTGATCTTGACAGTGTGCACAACAGGCTCTGAGATAGGTGTGTTCTTGGTGACTCAAAGGAATAGCAAGGGGCAGAGGGGAAGCAAGAATGCAAGTGAAAGAGTATGAAGTCAGATATGGACTAAGCAGCAAGATTACATAAGGCTTGTGAGCCTGTCAGAATGCTAGGTTTTACCTAGAAAGATGGGAAACCACTAGAGGGTTACTAGAAGATAATATCCGACTACACTTTTAAGAGTCATTCTGCTGCTGTAAAGAACAGATGGAAAGTGAGGGAGGTACCAGGGAGACCATGTGGATTCTGAGACAGACAAAGTGTGGCCTAATTTCCAATTATGTTTCCCATGAGATCTGACTGTACTTGTTTCATTCCTTGAATTTCCATGAGATAACACTGCAAATCCTTTTTTAAAAAATCCCTTTTCTTAAAACAGATTGCTAAATACTCTAAGGAATGTTAAAAGTATTCAAGACTTGGATATTTTACATTTTTATATATTTTGGCAAAAGAGCTAAAATGTAGTAGAGTTTGAAAAGCATGTTACCTTTTTATAAATACAGTTCTTGCACATGGGGAGTTGATGTTAGACTATTAAATTGTTGAACAGTTATTTTTCCAGGGTATTGGTTTAAGCCAATAGAAAAAAGTCAGTTACTAAAGTTTATCTGATCCTTTGAAACATGTTTCAAGGGTTTTTAACTCAATGAATATCATCATCCAATGTCAATAAAAGGCTATTTAGGATATATAGTTCCATTTTAATATCTTATAGATATTACCTTATCTTATAATATCTTAAGGATAACCATCTTATTTGTCATACTACAGAATCTTTGAAACTAGGTATGCCTACCCTTTAGATACAAAACAATTTTAAAGACTACACAAAGGTTTTATAAGGCATCTGTTAATTTACAATTTTGTCTCCTCCCAACTGAGACACATTCAGACACACCCATACATACCACTTGTATATGGGCAGGCATACTTTGGCTACTGTTCATGGCATTTCAAATGAAATATTACAAAATTAACCATAAAGTGTTTCAAAATGGGAGGCAGGGGAATTAATAAATCTTGTCACTGTCTTAATCACATGAGACATTGCATTACTATCCTCTCAAAATCCAACTAAAATTCTAGGTCAGATTATCCTTTGAAAATATTAAGGATCCAATGTTAAAATACAGGCTCAAAAATGAAATATTATTTACCTTTTATTTATATTTTTGGTGACACTTTATAAAACACACTTTATTACAATTTTTGGAAAGGGGTAAATGTGTACCACTATAAGTTCCACATTATTTGGTAGTTTTGCCATCATTAAAAAAAATAGTGAATGGTATCTTATGACACATGTTTATTAAAGTATTTTTTCTTATAATTTAAAATATTTGCTAAAAATAACATTTGTAATGAACATTTTCTCACTCACCAAATTATTAAAAATACTACCACTGGAGGAATATTTCACAGACCATTCACCAGTGAAAAAATATTATTTTGTTGCATCTAATGGGAAAAAATTGCACCCATGAAATCATATATTTATCTTTATAGATGCCCAAATGTGAAAGAAAAAGAAGAAAAACAGGAAAACAAAACATCATTTTCAATACTCAAAAGACAGAGTTAGGTACAGGAATCACTAAACATTAATTGTTTAACAACATAAAAATGAAAAGGGAGATTTAGATAGAACATAAGACCTAAAAGAAGCTATATGTCTAAGTAACTCAGCAGAGTAATATAGGGGAGGCAGCCAAATTCAAGGAAATGTTACTTTTTTGGATTTAAGTCACTTTAGGGATTGTTAGTATTCAGATATATATTCAGTGTTTCATAACAGTATTTTTCTACTCTGAAAATGTAAGGTTGTACTTAAGATTTCCACTATCTGTGAATTCCAGTACACAATCATATTAAAGCCTTTGCCTTGTCCCATAGTTAGTGGAGAAATAATTTTTCATTAAGGCATAAATGTTTATGTAACTACGTACCCCTCAATCTGAATTGTTCAATCCTTTGAGTTCTTCCTATAAATACCAAGTCCCAAAAGAGCAAAACTAAAATCACATTGAAATCAGCCTCGTTTAAAAATACTCATTTTACATGAACGTTCTCAAATAGCTTTCAAAAATGCAAAGACTAGGAGAACTTTTATTTGACTTATAAACATCCCTGTGTATTGTTTAGGCTTTCTAGCCTCAGATGCCAATATTATTCCTCAGTGATGCCGAGGTTGATTTTAAATTAGTAGATTGAGAGCACACCTCTAGCACTTCAAATGAAGTTCTATATTTCCATGAAAACTAGTTAAAATATTTTTAATATTTCACGAATAACTTTTAAGCACTACAATGCCCTCTAACATTTTGTCACTTTAGTATTTACCACAATTTCTGTAGTTTCATGGCTTCAATTATCAATTTAAATCACTCCTTCTCTGGCCCTAACTTTGATCTTAAAACTTGTTTTGCATTTCTACCTGCCAAGTGCATTTCTCTACATGAATATAAACCTAACTCAAATAAGTGAGAAGCTCATTACCTTAGAATTTTACAAATACTCAAGGGGCAGCTAAAACAAATTAATGAGAAGTAGAATAAAACATTTTTTCAGTTCACTTAAGATTTTTATTAGTTGAATTTCTCCAAAAATAAAACACACTGCCCTGAAACACCCTAAGCTCCACATCATAGGCAATATTAAGGCATAGTCTAGACGACAACTTGGCAAGGGATATTGATTTAGGAATTTGAAATCACATACTTGGTCAGACTTGATAACCTTTCAAGTCCCTCTTAATTCTGAGAGTCTATGATATAATAAAATTATTCTCATTCCCTCCTCTCACCACAGGTTAAAAAAAAAAACTTCCTTCACTGCTAAAACTTAGGTGATTTACCTCTTTCCACCACAAACAACACCTCTTATTTCCTAATGTATTATTTGACAGTTTAATTCATTTCAACAAATATATTCGATAATTTTCCCTCATCTTGGTCTTTCAAGGCTGCTTTTATTTTTCCTCTCAGTTGTATTCACCTTAACATTTCAATCTATTAACTCCAATCTTAGAAACTATCTTACAAAGGAAACAATATTTTTTATGCTTAATAAAGACTACAAATAAAAATTTGGAGGCTTTTTTCATATTAGATTAACTCTGGGAGTCCTAAAAGAGTTAAATTAACCTTTGAGATTAAAACACATGTTTATTTCAAAAACAAACCAAGGTTTCATTTAATGGATGCCTATAAAGTGCTTCTAAATGTTCTAGTGAAACAAGATAGAAAAGATTAATGTCTAATTATCTTGTAACTACTTCATATTGATAGCTTATTAGTTATGATGATAATGCAGCTATCACCCACAAGTCTATGCTGATTCACTAAATTTTATAAGCTGCTTTTGCAAAACAAAGTTATCAATTACTTTTCTACATGATATAAAATATTTCAAACATGTTTTTCCACGGAAGTACAGGAAGATATATACAAATAAATGTTTATGTAACTATGTAATCCTCAATCTGAATTGTTCAATCATTTGAGTTTTTCCTATAAATACCAACAAGTCCCAAAAGAGCAAAACTAAAAATGTTTCATTTCTGCTTTATCATATTTTATTTGCTTAATATTTTGCAAACTAAATTCCCACTTATAAAATTGTATTGTAACTATATTTTCAATTGTTTCATCAGTGGTATCAAAAGTTAATCAAATGAGGATAAAAGTAACTTTTTGATAATTATAAAACATGTAGTTCGCTGGCCTGAAAATTATTTGGAATAGACAGAGGAGAAAAAAGGTAGGTTTCAGTAGTGTTTGTGCAATAATAACACCCAGATGAATGCAATATATACATAATTTCGGTGTCAGATATAAACATAAGAGGCTGTAGAGTTTGGAATTTTGGGGGTGAATTTTCATTATATAACAAACTCTCAAGTACTACTTTGTATTACATCTTTCAAAAGATGCATTTATTTTATTTAAATTAGAGTAAGTAAAATATATGCTAAACAAGAAAAACGAACATGCCTACTTTATTCACATAAATGCTATTG
This sequence comes from Phataginus tricuspis, assembly GCA_029783875.1. Taxonomy (NCBI): domain Eukaryota; kingdom Metazoa; phylum Chordata; class Mammalia; order Pholidota; family Manidae; genus Phataginus; species Phataginus tricuspis. The sequence continues at coordinate 3,357,468 of JAQQAC010008350.1, read as the reverse complement.
TCCCACTCTTGAAAATGACAGACGAGTTAAAAGGAAACTGAAATACTGTAATGTCTTTATGACTAAAAATATATCTGTTAATCAGCAATATAAACATATTTAGCTTTTGTGGAACTGAAATTACATTCTGTATGTTATTTCTCTTTTTCCTTTTATCCATTATGTAACATCAATAAAAACTTTTTTTCCTGATTATTCCTTTTCAAAATGTAAATTATATTTGATTAAAAATAAAACTATGGATGTGTAAATACCTGCTGAATGTGCCAGAAAGTCACAAGATAGAATCGCTCAAAGATCCGTCACACTTACCCCGCAACATTTTTATCTGACCTGAAATATCCATGTTGGAAATACTTTTAACACTAACAACCAATCCTAGCAATTCAGTTCTCTGTAGCTCCCCAGTACCATAAGCCCATACCAACATTTGTTCAGCATAAATATATTAACGTATTATATTTATGATTAAGGGACCTCAAATCAACAAAAAACCTTGAAAATCAAATAACATGGAAATAGTTCCAAGAAGTCAAAAGAGATTTAGTTGTTTTAGGAATTATATTTTCTGATTTCTTTCAGGGTTACTCAAATACCCTCCAGCCTTGACGCTCAGAGGCACGTGTGTGATGTCACACTTGCCCACACAGAATGTGCTGTACCCAGGAGTGATTCTCCTCGAATTGAGCAACCACCTGAAAAGGCCAGAAACATCTCTATGCCTCACCAGCCTACTGATGTAGCTTGGTTTCTCCTAAATCAGACTGATCTGCTACAGGGAGGGACTTTTTTTCCCACAACCTTTTTTGGACATACCTCTTTAAAACTCAATTTGGAGACCTAGTGAGTGAAAAATCCGACACATGTTCTTTTCATACCCATGTCTTCATATACATAAAATTCACATGGAAGTATTTATTATCTAAGAAAATAATAGGAGAGGCTTGGAATTAATGTCAATAGATATGTAACGCTGTATTTGAAACAATAGGTTTTGATATGGTGCTTTTTATAACTTTTAAGTCCCTATAGGTACCTTGTTAATCAAAATAATCTTAAAGAACAATGAGTATTTTGGAGGACAAATTGAAACGTTGGTTCTTAAAAAGCAATCTAAACTCACACTTTTATGCATAACCAACACAGTTCCCATACTGAATTTGATACATATATGCATATATGTATATGTATATGTGTATAATTCTGAAAAATACTCCAGAGGACCCTGGTTTTTATTTTGACTATTTCCGCAGTAATATGCCAGTCTGGAAAATGGACACTAGATCTGTGATATTATATTTATACAATATAGAATAGCAATGTTATAGTATATAGACAATCTATTTAATAAAATCTAAATTCATATCCAGGTCAGTTTCTCAAAGATTTCTATATATAAATTAAAAAGAGAGTACTGCCTTTTTCCAAGGATTGAGTTAGAGTTCCTTTGAAAACTTTTGAAAATAGGGTCAAGTTCATTTTATGTTTACAATTATAATAGCTACACAACTTTGCTTGTCTTGGACAATTCATTGAATTCACTTCAGGAAGGAATAGCAGGAGACACAGAGACGCATCCTGGGAGTACCTTATGTCCAGCGTGACAGCAGTGGACGCCCGCCTTGCTCCCACACAGTCACTTATGGAAGGGATCTGTTAAAAAGAACTGCGTTGGTTTACACTGCAGATTGAATGGAGCATTAAATGACTGCATTAGTATGACTGCAATGGGGGTAATGGGTGCCTCCAGTGGGTATATAACGTTGTAATAATACTTCCACATAGGTGGAATAATTGTCCAAGTGTCCTTATTTTGTCACGAAATGGTTTCCAGCATTTCTCCAGCAAATGCCCTCCACACCTCCTCTCACCCTACATTTTTATTTTCCTCCCTCTTAACAAGTGTAAACAAATGAGGAGATACATGTACTTTTAAATTGTCACCTATGTATCATGAAGGTGGGGGCCTACTGAGAATCACTTGGAAAGAGCTTCCAGAAGGCATTCAGTGATACCGCCCACCAACACAGCGCCGATGCTCCTCATTTGATTAACCTACCCCCACCCCCACCGCACCCCCGGGCCTGGGCGGTAATTTTCCAAACAGCCTTCTTACATCTGCAAATAAAAGTTAAAATCCATCCACAGATACAGAATGTTGACTTCCTGTCACCCAATTTTTCAGGGTTTCTCTTTGTAGAGCTGCCAGATTGTGACCGATGAGAGCGAGCGAGAGATCACTTGCTTCCTTGCTGCCTAAGCAGGGATTTGCCGGCGATGCGCGGCGAGAGGACTGCGGCTGCTGATTTACACAGTTGGCGCGGAGGAGGGGCCGGGGATGCGGGGGGGGGAAGCTGGCGGAGGCTCCTGCGATGGGCTGATCCGGGGGCTCCCGAGCGCCGCTCCCTCCATGCGCGATTTGGGGACGGTTGATGGATTTGCATTCGGGTTCCAGCCCGGCGTTTCGTATATTGCCTCCTAATAGCAGACCTGGCGCTCCCAGTTTGGGTGCAGGCGTTGGTAAGTAACGCTGTAATCCGATTTTAGTTATTTCCTAGGTTATTAAAGTGGCACTTTTAAAGCAGGTCAGTCTTAAAAGATGCCGCCGCCGGGAGCGTCTCTTTGGCCTGAAACGTTCCGCGGCCCCTTCCCCGCCCCCCACCCTCTCCCGCTCGAAAAGTGAGGGCGCTTGAATGGTGAGCTGTCAGGGGGACTCACTCTCGCCAACAGGATCGCTTCGCCTTCGTGCTTGGCCTGAGATCGCCAAGTCCAGGTCGCATTTGCCGTGTACAGCCATACTGCTGTATTTGTATCCTCCCTCTTTTTTCTCTCACCTCCCCTCGCCTCCCCACTCCCCCGCCACCTTCGCTGTCTGGCCAATGCTGGGATCTGGAATCTAGTTCGCCCCTTTCCTGCTCCTCCCCACCCTCCTCTCCTCTACACACCACCCAGCCTCACTTCCACCTACCCAAAGGGTCAAAAGCAAAGACTCCCGGGGAAGGCAAGGGCTAGTCCCACCTCCTCGGATCTAAGGAGGCCTCGGCCAGGAATCGGCGCTGTGAGTGACAATCTCTCAGGAAACGAGCAACAAAAGCCCAGAGGCGCAGCCAGAGCTATCGGGGACCATGAAGCTTGCAGCTGAATCCAGAGCACCGAGATTTTAATTCCAAGAACCCAGTCCTGGGACTCGGGCTGCCCGCCTGCCATCGAAGGCTTCAGAGCTACGGTCGTGAGCTCCCTGTTACCGGCTTCGCAGCGATAGGTGCGCGCCCGGCTCTTCCATTGGTATGCAGCGACCATTTCGCTGCAAGTCTCAAAGGTGGAAACACTTAAAAGGATTACAAGCGTGATTTGGTGGCCTTTCTGAAAGTTGGTGGCCGGAGGAAAAGAAACTGCAAGGCTACGGCATGATGGATACAATTCACTCCCCCAGAGTGTCCGCAGCTCCCGCTGGAAAACCCTTCGGAGCAAACCTCGGAGATCTTGAGCGCTCTGCACGGATAGGTACTCGCAGCCATCCTTTCCTACTTTGCCTAATTGAAACCAGTATTCCTCGCTTGGAGGATGTGTACTATAGAGCATATAGAGTTTGGTCGCACTGTCTTCTATACGCTCGCAGGGGCTAGGGGTCTGTTGCATTTTTTAATTGGCTCATTTAGCTGTAAGGACGATGGTAGAAAGAATGGTACTGGAGACTAGCATACCCTCGGACTTCTTTTCTTGGGGAGGAAATCATAAGAAACTCCAACAAATAGGCCAGGTGGTGGAGCGAAGGGTCCCTACTCCAGTGGATAGCTCGCTTGTATTGTCAAAGATAGAAGGAAAACGGCTTGAGCTTTTTAATCATTTTCCGTTACTAAACAGACCCATTGTGCATTTCTCCTGGCGACAGCAGACTAGGAAAGGATCTGTAGAAGGCTCAGAGCTCTTCAGAAATTGAATGATGCAGCATTTTAACTATTTGTTCCAGGGGATATCGTTTTGCTTCCATATTGTAATATTTAATCTTAGATATGGAGAGATTACTGGCCTTGGAGATCGAACAAAGGGGAGGGGGTGGGAAGGGGGCACAGTGGAAAGAAAGGGCTTCTTGTCCTCCCCGTAGGCAAACAAATGTTGTCGGGCGCTCCCAGCAGGAAGCAGATGAAACCGAGCTCCGTCCGGGGCCCTTCATTCCCTAACTTTTTGGAGCTCTTCCTATCCTACCTAGACATGTTATACTGAGAAAAAGGAAAAAGGTTAAAGAGCCTTTTAGGACATGGCCCAAATCAAGAACTTGGAGCGTTGTAGTTAAGAACAGAAAATGACTTCATAGAGGACAATTTACTGTTACAGGAAGCTCAGGGAAGCCTCCCGTCAACTCCACCGCATCATGGGTTCCGATAAGATCCGTGAAACACTCACCGCCTCTGCACGCTGGGTACAGAAGGTGGTGTGTGTGTGTGTGTGTGTGTGTGTGTGTGTGTGTAGGGCGGCGGTGGGGAGGGGTGAGGAAGGGTGGGGGAAGCGATTGGCAGCTGCTGGAGGAGATGGGATTGCTCTGGTTCTGAGCTCAAGCTATTGGTGTTTTCTGTTTCTCAGTTGAGACCTATATGAGAAATAGGGTGGGTCTGGAATATTAAGGGTGTAGCATGGTAGAGAATTCTGCCTGCCTGCTTTACTTAGTCCCTGATCGTTGTTTCCAGTCTTAGCTACACTGGAGCGATGGACAAATGTAGTTATTTTAAATGCAATATCATGCAAATCTATGATTTTTAAGGAACATTTTGTTGAATTAGGTGATATATATATTTAGAATGGTAATAACGACATTATACATAAGCTGTGTTTTCCTTTTTTTTCCTGCAAAAAATGGTTTTTAAGGTAAAGTCATTTCTTACTGCTAACTTTGAGCCTTTGGGCAATTGAGATTCAGTCCAATTCTTTAGTATCCAGAAAGTCCCTCTCTTCCCCAAGAATTGGTGACAGGATTGGTGTATGTGGCGGGGGTAGGGAGGAGTGGTGGTGGCGACGGGGAAGGGAGGGCATGCACCGACGACGCAGAGTTCCCACTAACTAGACTCGCTTGCTGCACACTCGCTTCTCTCCAGTTCCTTCACTAAGCTCCATTTCCTCCCAGCAGGCAGATCTGTAGAACCATCAGTTGAGCCTTTAAAAATTCGTCTTAAGAAGGTTACTGTGAACTATGATCTGGTGGACCCTCTTCACTGCAAGATCTTCTCTCAGTCACTCCTACCCTCACAACTTCCTTACCATCCCCTTCCGCAAAACATCAAGGAGACAATTTTTTTTAATAAAAAATTGGACGGGGGGTTGGGGAGGGCAAGGAAGGAATAGAAAATAAAGCAAAAAAAAATGAACCTAAACCCTGAAATGCTGCCCCCTATCCCCTCGAGGTCTCTCCGGGAGGAAGAAAGTGAAACGTGCCATTGTTCAAATGGTCTGCGTCTCCTTCCAGAGCATTAGCTTGCGTCTCTTTTTAAAAGGGTAGAAGCAAACACAGGGCTGTTGAATCCAAGGGAAATCGAAGGCTTTGAGCTACAGCATAACTAAATGATTCCTGGTGCAAAGAGATAGAAACAAAACGCAGGAGAACTCAGTCCAAGTCGCTCAGGTTGCCTGAGCTCTTACTCGGGACACCCAAGCAGAATCAGCTAGATTCAGCTCTTCTCCTCTGGGGACCTGAATTTCCCTTTACTCTCCACTCCTATCCCCTTCATTTGAGGGAAGTATCTGTTGCGAGAAAAGGATACTTTCCAAAGATAGTCTTACTTTTTCAATACATTTACAATAGAGAGAGCTTTGGGAAGTGGAGGAACAAACCAGTAAGAAGATGGTTGCCTTGAGTTAAAAAAGAAAATGCCTACACCACTTCCCTCTCATCACCTTTTCCACTAAAAGAATGTTTCTCGTAGGTTGGTCTCTTCTTCCTTTTCGTTTCTTTTCTTTGACAATCTGTCATCTCGACCCCTCCACTTCTTTTCTCCCCCGTTAAGCGCGCGCACACACACGCACGCACACACTCCCAAACTGTACAGTCAGGGCTACCCAGTGCTCGCGCCCGACCCCATGCTAAGCGCGTTCCCTTTCTTGGAGCTCATTTTCGTGACGTAGAAAGCCGGATCCAGGGTTACAGCACAGAAAAAAAAAAAAAAAAAAGGCCAGCGCAAGAGAAGTCAGATTCTGCGCCGTGACGGAGCCTGCCTTCCTCCTGCCCTTCCTCCCAGTGCCCGACGCTGTGCTGCCGGCACCGAGAGAGAGCAGCGATCGCGGCCGCAGCGGCGGGGGCAACGGCCTCGGCAGCGACAGCGACAGCGAGCTGGGAGCCTGCAGCAGCCTCTTCTCCTCCCTCCTCACTGAGTGTGCCAAGCGGCAGTTCTGCATCCTAAAGAAGCCCATTGAAAGGCCGATTACATTCCCTGCACGTCTCAAGCTTGCTGCCTTTTTTTCTTAGCCCCCCTTTTTTATCCCCCCCAAGCCCCGCTTCAGCTTCAGCAAAAGGAAGGGAAAGGCAGAGAGAGAATCCTTAAACTTAAGCTTCCCCTCCCATGTTCAATGATAACAAAAGTCTGCAAATAGGTAAGTCAGAGACATCTGGAGCCTTTCTTGCCTAAATATCAGGGACCTCAAAAACAAGGAAAACATCTTTTAAAATGATAAAGAAGAAAGAACTTAAGTAGATTTTAATATTTTGTGAGGGAGACAGGGAAGACTAACTGACTGATACTGCATTGTAGCCTCATCTGCTTTTTTTTTTCCATTTAATTGTTTCTAAAAATTGAGTATTGCATGCCTGAGGCAGATTTCTCTGCTTTCTCATGGTTCTCCTTTCCTTGCAGCTGTGTACATTATATGCAAGTTGAATGTGACGATTTATTATTTTCACTCTCCCTATGAATTGTATCATTGTGTTTTTAAGTTAAAAAGGCTGACAAAATACTACCTTAATGTATGGGTCTATATGTGGAGAGAAGATATATGCTAAAAACTCCTATTCTTATTGATTAAAAACAATTCAATTTTGATATTTCAGTGATTCAGAAAGGGCAATATAATAAAACCGTATTATTACAATTTATTTATGTACACATTTTCACACACTAATGACATTAGGCAAAGAAAGAGAGCCATAGAGGCAGGCTCTGTATTATTAGAACAGCACTCTGCTTTTGTTTCTTCTGACTGGAAAAGGAATTATGTCTTTTTTTAAATGCATTTCATGTTACAGTTCATTTATAAGCAGGTAAGAATCAAGGTTTCTAGCCTTTCTTGCCTTTAACTCCCCAGCTCTCCTCTGACCAGCCTCCTGGTTTCCATCACTCTGCAGTGCTCCTCAGTTGGTTTTGAAAGCACAGATAAGCACCAAGCTGAGCACTGCAAGTGTTTTAACACAGACACTTCTGAGCTCAGCGCCCTTTGGCTGTCACTCCCTTTAGCTCTGACAATTGCATGAGCTTGTTCTATAGGAAGACCAATCAGACCTGAAGGGTTTAAATAGCCAAATGATAAATAAATATAGAAATTATTTAGTTAAAGAAGATGCTAGTAATCTGCGGTTGGGCAAAAGTGGGGGGTTATAGTGTGTTACTGAGTACACGCTATAATTAAGCATGTTCTGATCATCTCCTAAGAGAGATCATATCGTAAGTTTTCCTGAGATACCAATCACTTTATAAATCTCAACATCTGATATTGGGCAATGGATTCCTACTTTATCATACCCTTTAATCTAATAACTGGGGTGTGCCATGTCTTTTAGTGAGTAGAAACCTATAGTTTAAAAACATTATCTTTCCCCCATAAGATTTCCAATCAGATCTATAATGGGCACCTCTGATAACAAAGTGAGCTTTAACAAGCAAACAGGTGTAATAGCCAAATTATTGCCATTATTACTGAATCTGCCCATATCTGAAAGGTGTCACTGTTTACCAAGTCCCTTGCTGGCTGCAAGAAGCAATGAAGGCTGCTTTTGTTTGTATGATATACTCTTCACCAAGTATGGTTTGGTTCAGAAAAATGTCGTCTCATGATACAGTATTTCAGAGTCTCTTAAGTTTAAAATATAGGATATTTTAAGCATGCTGACAAGTTGTTTTGAGTGTCAGTTCAACAATTACTAAAGTTTTCATATCACTTTTAAAAAACCCCGCATGTAGGAGTCAATTAGAATAGTGAATATGACTAAAAGCTAAAAATCTGCATGTTTATTTCTGTTGCAGCTGTGTAATCAACCACGAATGACGAAACCGTCCGTGTCTGAGATGCTTTACAGAGGGAGGATGTTGTGGGTGATTCTTCTAAGCACAGCTGCTCTAGGATGGACCACCCCGGTTCCCCTGATAGAGGACTCAGAGGAAGTAGATGAGCCCTGTTTTGATCCATGCTACTGTGAAGTTAAAGAAAGCCTCTTTCATATACATTGTGACAGTAAAGGATTTACAAATATTAGTCAGATTACAGAGTTCTGGTCAAGACCTTTCAAACTGTATCTGCAGAGGAATTCAATGAGGAAATTGTACACCAACAGTTTTCTTCATTTGAATAATGCTGTGTCCATTAACCTTGGGAACAATGCATTGCAAGACATTCAAACAGGAGCTTTCAATGGTCTTAAGATTTTAAAGAGGCTGTATCTACATGAGAACAAACTAGACGTCTTCAGAAATGACACCTTCCTTGGCTTGGAAAGTCTGGAATATCTGCAGGCAGATTACAATGTTATTAAACGTATCGAGAGTGGGGCATTTCGGAACCTAAGTAAATTGAGGGTTCTGATTTTAAATGATAATCTCATCCCCATGCTTCCAACTAATTTATTTAAGGCTGTCTCCTTAACCCATTTGGACCTCCGGGGAAACAGGTTAAAGGTTCTTTTTTACCGAGGAATGCTAGACCACATTGGCAGAAGCCTGATGGAGCTCCAGCTGGAAGAAAATCCCTGGAACTGTACGTGTGAGATTGTGCAACTGAAGAGCTGGCTGGAACGCATTCCTTACACTGCCCTTGTGGGAGACATCACCTGTGAGACACCTTTCCATTTCCATGGAAAGGACCTACGAGAAATTAGGAAGACAGAACTCTGTCCTTTGTTGTCTGACTCTGAGGTGGAGGCTAGTTTGGGGATCCCCCACTTGTCATCAAGCAAGGAGAATGCGTGGCCAACTAAGCCTTCCTCAATGTTGTCCTCTGTCCACTTCACTGCTTCTTCTGTTGAATACAAGTCATCAAATAAACAGCCTAAGCCCACCAAGCAGCCCCGAACACCAAGGCCACCCTCCACATCCCAAGCTTTATACCCTGGTCCAAACCAGCCTCCCATTGCTCCTTACCAGACCAGACCACCCATTCCCATTATATGCCCTACTGGGTGTACCTGTAATTTGCACATCAATGACCTTGGCTTGACTGTTAACTGCAAAGAGCGAGGATTTAATAACATTTCTGAACTTCTTCCAAGGCCACTGAATGCCAAGAAACTGTACCTGAGTAGCAATCTGATTCAGAAAATATACCGTTCTGACTTTTGGAATTTCTCTTCCTTGGATCTTTTGCATCTGGGAAACAACCGCATTTCTTATGTCCAGGATGGGGCCTTCATCAACCTGCCCAATCTAAAGAGCCTCTTTCTCAATGGCAATGATATCGAGAGGCTGACACCAGGCATGTTCCGAGGTCTACAGAGTTTGCACTACTTGTACTTCGAGTTCAATGTCATCCGGGAAATCCAGCCTGCAGCCTTCAGCCTCATGCCCAACTTGAAGCTGCTATTCCTCAACAACAACTTGCTGAGGACCCTGCCAACAGATGCCTTTGCAGGCACGTCCCTGGCCCGGCTCAACTTGAGGAAAAACTACTTTCTCTACCTTCCTGTGGCTGGCGTCCTAGAACACTTAAATGCCATTGTCCAGATAGACCTCAATGAGAATCCTTGGGACTGTACCTGTGACCTGGTCCCCTTCAAACAGTGGATTGAAACCATCAGTTCAGTCAGTGTGGTGGGCGATGTGCTTTGCAGGAGCCCTGAGAACCTCACCCACCGTGATGTGCGCACCGTTGAGCTGGAAGTTCTCTGCCCAGAGATGCTGCACATTGCGCCCGCTAGAGCATCCCCAGGCCAGCCCGGGGATTCCCTCCTTGCTGGGAAGCCAACGAGTGCATCACCTTATGAGTTCTCTCCCCCTGGGGGCCCTGTGCCACTTTCTGTGTTGATTCTCAGCCTGCTGGTTCTGTTTTTCTCAGCAGTCTTTGTTGCCGCAGGCCTCTTTGCCTATGTGCTCCGGCGGCGCAGGAAGAAGCTGCCCTTTAGAAGTAAGCGGCAGGAAGGTGTGGACCTTACTGGTATCCAGATGCAATGCCACCGGCTTTTTGAGGATGGTGGAGGTGGTGGAGGTGGAAGCGGAGGTGGGGGTCGACCAACTCTTTCCTCCCCAGAGAAGGCCCCTCCTGTGGGTCATGTGTATGAGTACATCCCCCACCCAGTCACCCAGATGTGCAACAATCCGATCTACAAGCCCCGTGAGGAGGAGGAGGTTGTTTCCTCCGTCCAAGAGGCAGGGAGTGCAGAACGTGGGGGTCCTGGGACACAACCACCAGGAATGGGTGAGGTTCTGCTAGGAAGCGAGCAGTTTGCTGAGACACCCAAGGAGAACCACAGCAACTACCGGACCTTGCTGGAGAAGGAAAAGGAGTGGACGCTGGCAGTGTCCAGCTCCCAGCTCAACACCATAGTGACGGGGAATCATCATCACCCTCATCCTCACCACCCGGCAGTTGGTGGGGTTTCAGGGGCAGTTGCGGGAGCTGGGGGAGACTTGGCTGGGTTCCGCCACCATGAGAAGAATGGTGGGGTGGTGCTCTTTCCTCCGGGGGGGGGCTGCGGTGGCGGCACTATGCTGCTAGACCGCCAGAGACCACAGCCAGCCTCCTGCACAGTGGGATTCATGGACTGTCTCTATGGCACAGTGCCCAAATTAAAGGAACTGCACGTCCACCCTCCTGGCATGCAATACCCAGACTTACAGCAGGATGCCAGGCTCAAAGAAACCCTTCTCTTCTCAGCCGGAAAGGGCTTCCCAGACCACCAAACCCAAAAAAGTGATTACCTCGAGTTAAGGGCCAAACTTCAAACCAAGCCGGATTACCTCGAAGTCCTGGAGAAGACAACATATAGGTTCTAACAGAAAAAGAAAAATAAATTAGTGCTTTTTTTCAAAAGAAAAGGAAAATAAAAGAAATATATCCTTTGCTCCCTTTACACTTGTCCTAATAACTCCATTCTCACAAACTTCCCTGCCCTGAACAAAACTGAAACCGCATGATAACTAGAAAATACAGATGTATGCTCTCCCCTCCCAGATGTGATTTGGAGGAAGGGCCATACTCAGATCATTAATCAATGAAGTGCCTTCACAGACTTTTGCCAGCAAATGTTATCATTATTTTTTATACTGAAACTTGAGACTTTGACTGTGCCATGTATAAGGTATACTGGGGATCGCTGTATTGATCCTAATTAAGTAAAATTTAATGTGTCTTTTTATTTTCAGTAATTTTTATTTTTTAGTTGTAGTTTTGTTTGACGGGGGGGGGGGGGGACAAACCGACATTTGTGGCTCTTTTTCTTCCCATCATGGCACAGATTCTGTACATGTATTAACAATGCAGTTTGCTGCATGCCTGGAAACTGCAGGACGGGGAGGGAGGGGGCGGGCCTTGCTCGAATGTTCTCACCCATTCTTTTTTCTCTCACACACATACCTACATACAAATCACAAATTCCTGCACACAGGTCCCTAAACCTGCAGCCTCTTCTTTCTGATGCAGGTAGAGACACACACACACACACGCACACCCCCCACTCCCATTCAACACAATCTAATTAGTTCAGGTTTGATCAATTCCTCTTCTCTCCATAGCTTCACCTTCCCTTCACCCCTAGTGTACAGCTCACATCTTTCCTACCACCCTGGGAAAAAATCATATTCTAGGCTGGGTCCTACTGAAGTGGAGGCCTGGTGGTTCAACAACCGGAGGCACACACCTAGGGAAGAGCACCCTCTTTGTGACACTTCATCCTGATGCCAAGATTTTTTGGAGAACATCTGCACTTTCTTATATATATATATACATATATATATATATATATATAATTTAAAAAACATAAAAAAGCAACTGGGTATATTATCACTAACAGCTTTGTAGGAAGCACTTTTAATGTTTTCTCTCACACACAAAGATTCAAAAGAAATGTGCATATATTTATTCTGTAATTTCAGTGATTATAAATTGTAAAGGTAATGTTTAATCATTGTATAGTGATTATGCGTCTGGTATAGCTTTCCTAATAAAAAGTTTTGAAAAACATAATACATTATATATAGAGGATACAAAGCTCGAACCTTAAACTCCAGCTATGCCATGCCTTTTGTGCTCACATTAAAAAAAAATCTTTATTTACTTGTTACAAAGAAAGATAGTTTATTAACAAGTTTGATGCACTGTGATGTTGATAAATTCCATAACCCACCACCCCCATCCCATATGAGGATACAAATGGAACTTTAAAAAAATCTGATTATATAGTTCACTTCTTTTGCTTCGATTATGAATTTCAAACTCAGTAATCCAATGATGCACTGTTTTTCCTAGGCAGAATGCAAGGAAAATAAAATAAATAGATTGCTATGAAGAAAAGGATTATATGGAGGAGATAATCAAGGATCCATGAGTCTTAAGATAGTAAGTAAATGACATAAAGGAACAGAAAGCAAAATTGTTATTCTTTAAAAAATATACACTAAAATCAAACACACACACACACACACATGCACACACCAAACTCTAAAGCCTTGGAGCCAGTCTGACTGTCAGAATCCTGTTGTCTGTGAAAGTTGTCACTATTCACTACTGTTTTTTCCAACCACTTACTGCAACTGGCCCCAGTCATGCTTGTACTAAGACAAAGGATGCTGAATTAATTTTTCTTTCCGTATGACATGAAAATGATGTCGAAAATTAATCTGATACGAATCCAAGTTATATTCTATTTACATGTGAGCGAAACCAAAGAAAGTCGGTTTTTTAAGGTTCCAGTTTCTTATGGAGGAAACTAAACTGATAGAAACCGAAGGCTTTGAGGCAGGCACTTATCTCATGTTACCAGTAGAGGGCAGCAGAGCCCCAGAGATTCACAGACCCTGTAGCTGCAGAATTGTGTAGTGAAGCCAGTGTTCTCTGCTAGTATTTTCTCAAGCTGCCCTTAGTGGAAAGTACCATTATGTGTTGAATGTAATTCACCGCAAGTCACTGATGCCTTACATAACAAATTTTTCCCATAAAAAAAGGATGCTAGCAACTTTTAAAGCTGTGTAACTGATACAAAACTAAGGCATTGTACTTAAAAAAGAAGCCCCATAAATGACTATAAGGATTATATATCAATTAATTACATATTGATATCAACATAGATGTGCATAAAATCAAAACCACAAGTATATCAATATAAAAATGCAACTTTTCAGGGCTACCTTGTATTTGGCACAGTGTACTGAAAACTTGTCCTCCATTATTTGAAGTATATTTTGGAATTACTTCAGGTGATGAAAAACCCATTAACATCATTCACTGTTTCTGTACATACAATATTGAAATGGAGCTCTTTATTCAAAAGGATCAGACAGACCCAGTCTTAAATAGGCTCCATTCTTCCTTTTTTGCTTTCTCTCCTTTTCTTTTTACTTTCCCATAAGTCACTTTTTTCATCACTATTTCATATTCTTTATTTTCTAATCACATCTCTCCCTCCTTGAAATCTTTAAGGCACAGGAAGTCAGTACTAATCTTTAAGTTTTTTAAAACCTTATCTATGAAGTCCCTATAAACTGGTGATCTATCATGTCTCTATTCCTCCTAATCAGATATTTTGGTGAATAGTAGAAAACATATGCACAATAAAAACCCAAAGTGCAAACCTAGATACTTCTGACAATGATCACCATTTCATTAATAACCCTGCACACATTCATAACATGGCATATTATACAAATCAGGACAAAGTACAATCCCTAATGATCCTGGTGCTTTAGACATTTGAAAAATGAGTGCTCATAAATCATCAAATTACAATACAACGTGATACTTTTGTTTATATTTATTAAATACAGAAAGTAAGACTGTCTTGTCTTAAATATAGCTAGTAATTTCACCCCTTGAATGAGGAATAAATTTATTTAGTGAAAATAAATTTATATGAAAATGGAATTTTGTATTAAAGGAGGTAATTTGTTGCTTCCATGAAGTTTCTTACCCCCTTGGCTGGGCCACTTTAGATTGCATTAGAATTACTTAAATTAGCTTTAATTTATAATGCCAGATATGTTTTATTAAAGTACCATGGATATTAATATAAGTACTATGATTAGAATTTGTTCTATGTCCTTGTTGCAGTAAAATGATTATTTCTGAGAAAAAGATTACTAATTTGCTTCATAGTGATGGCCAATTAGACTAAAGGGGATGCAGATCTGACAGATATTTGCTATTATTCATTGCTATTTTATTAAAAATCATAGTAAATTATACCTAAAAACAATACAATGTAATGTCCCTTCAACTATGAGATGGTGAGTGGAAAATAACTGAAAGTGAACTATTTGTTTGATTTAGTAACAGTTTTAACATATTATTTATCATATACAGTATTATTTATGTAGATGCTTTTATGTTTTTATTTGAAAAGCTATATTATTTCATCTAATTGCAGAATACTAAAAAATAATATATATAAGAATGATAACCACGATATTTTAAATGTAAGTTTAGGGATCACAGGAAAATTTAATAACTGAGCTTGAAAATTATTTTTGTCTTACCTAGGAATGTTAGTTTTAAACCTTTGATAGTTGAAAAGAATATCTGTGTTTAGCATTATGAAAATTAACAATGCAATTGCATAAGAACTTTCTTTAGTCATTGCAAATTATTTTGATTTGTTTAGTGTAAATTAATTGTCCATATAGTCCTATCCTTTTTCAATTATGTTGTCTAAGCCAATGAAGGTTGCATTTTTGTAAAATGGCTATGACAAAGGAAACAATAATTAAATTCTTCATGAGGTATATGACTATAATGAGTTAAGATAGTATGAGAGGAAATGGTAGTAAAAGGATGCTCCACCTTAAGTGATTTGAGATAGTTTAATTTGAGCTTAGACATTTATAACTTATACTTAGCTCAAAACCCTCAACTGTGAAAATTCAGATGACAGAATATAAGTAACTATCACAAATTTCACCATGTAAGTGTTCTGTTTAATATAGGCCTTTTAAAAGTAATAGGAGCAATAACATGTGTAATTGGGCAATCGTGTGCATGTGTGTGTGTGCATGTATATATAATACTATTATATATGTATATACGCTCTATATACATGTATATAGTTTATATATGCTTGATTATAGTTACATGTAAATTATGCTTTTTCTCACATGTGTAACAATTTCAGGTTTATGTATTTATTTCCCTTGCTTCTGGTCTAGCTAACATCCAAGTGAAGCAGAATAAAATCATGCTTCACGTTGAAAATATTCACATGTAAAAAGTTAACACTGTAATTATTATTTCTGAATTTAAAAGTTCTTTTATCTTCCAATTTGTTTTATTTTATTATTTAAGTAATGGAAACAAATCTCAGTCAAATTGTGATTTACTTTAAGTCCTCAGTAAAGAAACTAATCTCTTATTAATATGCAATTTAAGTCAAATAAAAAAAGTGTTTTCTCATTCTTCTATTTCTAGAATAAATTTTACAGGTGAAAATAATCTCAGTAGCTTTATTAATTTGGTAAGACTTTTATAATTTATCTAGGTATGTAGAAAGAATGAAACCTTGAAGGTAAATGTAAGAGAAGTAAAGCACCTGTTTAAGACATTCATTTTTCTGTTTTACTTTTAATATTATCCTTTATTTAAAATGTATGCTAATATTAGTAATAATAATAATAATAATAACAAACAGAGATGACCATTTTAGCATGCTTTCATTAAATCTGAGTTGAAGGAGAAGATTTTTCATATCAAGAAAGCAGATGTACACAAGAGGTTGCTAGTTGTGAAAATATAATGAATGGTTTGGCCAGCTTCTTTAATTATGATAATATTTGCTCCTGAAAACAATATATATAGTTTAAAGAATATGTATTATTTCCTCTCTATTGCACTGATACAAGGTGATCTTTCACCTGCTTTTAAAATTCTAATAGAAAATAATATTTGTGAACCTCAAAGATCTATAGCCAAGGAAGTATTATAATAAATTTATGCTTGACCCAAACCCTAAAATATTTTTAAACAGTAAAACACAGATGAACATTAGTAAAAAGAAGACTTGTTTCATTACCACCAGTGACAAAAAGGACAGCATACCTAATTAAATATTTCTTTAGTATATTCAGTCTATGCACTTGTATATGAATAGCACAATGAATTGATAGAGTTGGCAGTGTATTAAACTGTATCAAAATCAAACAAGCTCCATCAAAAAGAATGTGCTAATGGCCAGTCAAAAAAAAATCTGAACACTTTAATTCAATTGTAATACTCAGCAGGTCATTCTCCTGATTACGAAAGGTACCACATTATCGATACTGTATTATATGTGAATACAGGGCTTTTGTGCTTTTGACACATTTTACTACAAACTTTCAGGTTCAGAGTTTATTTGGGTGGTGGAAGACTATGTAATGATTTTTGGTAGCATTTAAAACGAGAAAATGACTTTTCTCACCTTAGGAGTGGCAAAAATTAGCTCTGAAAAAAGATATTAAAACAAAGAGGTCACCTGATTGTGTAGAGGCATGGAAAAAGGTTCTCTTCCGTCTCCTGGCCTACTCCCTTCACTATTTCTGACTGCCCAGCTTCTGCTTCTGTTTCTGACTCATTACCAACACGTTCTTGTGACTAAAGGCACATTCACTGAGCTCAAATTAAGTGCCAAAGCAAGACCAGGAACTGAGGAGTCCTTACGTCCAATGACAAATGTCCAATTCACTTATCTTTGTACCCAGGCTGAGAAAATAATTCAACATACCTCCCTTCATTGTGAAATCATAAGTCTGGTGAAAAAAGTCAAACCAATAATAAAACTAGAACCACTTCTGAAAATCAAGAGAGACTCAGCAAATGCTTTAAAAATTGAGTTTATTTTTTAAATCTCAAAGCCTTGCTCTTCCTCCTCTGAAATGCCCTTTCTCTTTTCCATGGCATCCAAATATTGGCTTAATTGGAATTAAACTACAAATGTAAAATACTTATATTAAGAACACCTCCTCTTACTGGAATCCACACATTTTCAGTAATTTTTCATTATTTACAGTGTAAACTTTCTGACTATTCAGCTGTTATACTATTGCTTGGAATTCTAAGGTTTTACTTTTATTTTTTTCACAGAATTCTGGTAAAATAGTTTATCTTAAAATGTGCTTTTTGTTGATGTGTGGTAACTAACTTTATAATAAAAAAAAGTCTGTCAATATGTAAACTATTACTTACATACCGTAACTGGGGAGAAGGAAACCTTTAAAGTCTATCTAAATTGGACACTTTATATGCATTAAATTGAGTTGGGATCTTTTTTCCTACTCGTGTTCTTCTTCACCAGATTTGGATTCAAGGTGAAATCTGTTCCTCTGTTTCTAAGTAAGAGTTCATTAGATATTTTGCTTTTCTAGTTCTCAAAAAAAATGGAGGCAGGCTTAGAAATGTTAACAGGTACAAATAATTTGTGGAATAATTAGGCCTATGAATCTCTCACATTTCCTTCAGGAAATGACCCTCAGCAAGAAGGACAACGGAAAGAGAAGAGGAAAGGATGGAGATGCTCCACCTTTTAGAAGAGCATTTGATAAAGGCTTAACGGAGAAAGTTCGAACTACACTTTCATGTTGATCTTTCGGCGTTGTATCTTTGAAAGAGTTTACATCCCAGAGTAGGTTCACTGTGTCCTTCAACATGAGTCTAAGCCACTTCCATAGCCATACGTTAATATAGTCATTGGGCATGTAATCAGACCTTATCGGCAACTAAACCGACTATAATTAAAAGGAAGTTTTAATGCAGAAGAAATCACAAGGATAAACTGAGACAGCAATGCATATTAAACCATTTAGCTTAATTCATGGTATAGATAGATGAAATAATTACTAAGTCTGTTTCTAATTAGTTTTTCCTATACAAATAAGAGCTCTGCCTTACCCACTAGTTAATTTTGGGGCCATGTTCACATAACTTTATCCTGAGCTCCATAACCAGAACTCATTTAAGGAATACAACCTAATTATTAATATTTATTTAAGAATACTTATTTACTTAAAAGCTGACTGTAATTTATCATGTAATATATCTGAGTTATGACTATTCCAGTCAAATGTATGCAGCTTAAAACAACTTTATTAATTGTGATATTGTTTTCCTCTCTTTATGTTTATTTGGATTTTAACAGTATAAATTATATTGAAATTGCTCCTTAATTTGAATCATATATTCTTCTCTCTTTATAAATATGAATAACTAATAGCTGAACATTGCTTAGATGGGTTCTGGATATGTGTGTATGTGTGTGTGTATTATATGCCAACATCTTTATCAAATAAGTAACAGTTTCATAATATGTTACTGTACAAATTTTTTTAAAGTTTAAATTCAAGTTTTAAAATAGGGTAAGATATGGTGTGAAATGCTGAACAATATATAAAATCTATCTTCTAATGTTTAATTTGTTTTAATGAACCAGGCTTGAATTTGACAATAAATCACCTCTCATCTCATGTTAATGGCTACTCAATTCTGAGGTACTACATTCACCACTCTCACCTCATTTCAAAAAAAGAAGTCAGCATTTCTGTAAATCACTATGTCTTAAAGACAGGAGGCAGAGGTATTGATTTTGGAGAACTCTTATTTCCACTGCAATGGGTATTACAGAATAATGGGAAGAAATGTTGCAAACAGAAAATGAAGAGAGAGAGAAGACAATGTATCGTCAGGTGGAAAATGCTCCTGAAATAATTCTGACAGGCCCACTCATCAGCCACCACTCTGAGAACAGTTCTCCACAAGTCTTTATTTGCAGCTAAGCAAATACATTATCTTTTTATACAAAACCGCAGTTTGCTAATCCTATGTGTGTACAAATCCCTGTGATAATTCTTTTATTTTTTGAAAGAACACATCTCTCATGGGCATCAAAATTCAATTTCAAATTTCTTTTATCCTTCATACAGTAAACTAAATTCTGAATATTCTCTCAAATACTTATTCACACTATTTTACTCATGCTGATTTGGATATATTGGAATATTTTACCCTAAGTGTCCTTCAGTCACTTTACCTGTCTGTGCCAAGAAGTCTGGCTTTTCAATTATACTGGAAGCACTTGAGAACACAGCTGTCTTCAAGGTCTTTTGCAGCCCAGTTTCTAGGACCATTTCTGCACAGCTTTGGGAAACACTACCTGATTGAACTTCTGAGCTTCCCAGGTCCTATCTTGTTTCAGAATAGCCACATCACTGCTTTTCTTCTCATTATTTCCAATACACAGCCTCAGTAACAATAGATAATTGGTAAATATTTGTTGACTAAATGAACAGTTTTAAAATACATATGGCCTATGAGTTCTCAAAAAGTTGGTATTCCTTTTGTGTGTAACCTAGAGAAATGATAAAAAGGGATGAAGTTTGTAGTGCAAGAGGTAGTAAGTGTGACAGTGTGGGAAAGGTAGTAACTTCTTTAGCTTTCTGGATTTCTGTATTAGTAATATACATTGATAAGGAAATGAGATGGAAGAAACTGAATAGTGTAAGTAATGTCTGGAGAGATAATGAAAAATAGAAGGAAGAAAGGAAGGAAACAAGGAGATTTCAAACAGTTCTGTCCTCATTAGCAGCCGAAGCAGAGACAGCATGCCCAGTGGTATCAGGCGTGGTGTTAGCAAAGCTTGTGCTCAGCTGCTTAAATGTTTACAAATAAGAGCAATAATCTAATAGGCTTTCTTGGTGTCTTTTTTGTTATAATTATTTAACTGAAGGTTCTATCATTTTACTGAAAATTCTTCAGGAATGTTAATCCAGACAAGAGTATTAAATAAAACAGAATATGTACAACTGTCACACAGACATCTTCCTTTAGAGAGATGAGCAGTTTAAAATATTTTTGTCTATTCTATACCAGCAAAGGCACAAGAGGTTCCACTTAAAAGTGACAAGATATGACTAGCTCTATTCTTATATCTTAGTATCTGATCCTGTGTGAACAAGTGAGATAAAATCAGATGATGGATAAAGAGTTGCATGTATGAGCATATGAAATAATACATAAAATATATTTACATTGCAATATTCAAATCTTAATGCCTAGTTAATATTTCACTTGTAATGTGAGACTTTAAAAATAAAAACTATGTGTTATTAAATTTCAGTCTTGAAATGCTAAATGCCACTATGATCATATTCTTTTCTACTTTACTGAAGGATATAATAATTAATGAGAGTTTAATTGACGGTTAATTTAGCCCATTAAAAAACATTTAAGGCAAATACAGAGACATACATTTTTTGTAAATGGCAGGCACTTATTTTATTCCTTTTCATTAAAGCTACGGATAATCATATGAAAATTCAGAGTCATTGGGGGTATCTGGAAACTTGCCACTGTGGTGCTACCCCATAGCTGTCTTGGATGTTTGACATCATGTTAAAGTTCTATATTCTCACTGGCATTTTATGTTGTCCTTGAAATGTACTGTGTTTCTCTAATAGAACTCAAATTTCATTAGAGAAAAAATGATCCTGAACTGCACATTTATACCTTTTAATGCATTTAGAGAATAATGAAAGAATTTTAGAAGTTGGTATTGCAAAAGGATTACAAAATTTCAAACTGTTATTGAAGTAAACAAATGGCATGTGGTTTACTAGGTCCTAGAAGATGTAACATAAGTGTATCTTGCTAATCAGTAGCATCAGGGATTAGAGATAATAAATTCTTCAAATGTAAAGTAGGCTTACATAAATGTTAAACCTAAAAATACAGTATTTTAGGACTACTTAATGTATTGGAATTTTAAGGTAAAATATTCATATATATAGATATTTGTACCAATATTCCATGTGCTCATTACTATTTCTACTAATTCACATGCTATGACAATATATGAAAGTTAATATACAACTTACAAAAGCTATTAACATGAGACATGAATTGAGTTTCACATTTTGAGCCACTTAGTAAACATTTCATTTAAAATAATTTTTTTGAATAAACAGCTGTGTAAAAAGATGATGTATTGAGAGTAAACATGGTAATACAATTATTAACGGTAACAATTATTGGTAATACAATTATTAACATGGTAATAATTAATAACGGCCCGAAAAAGCTTTCCCATGCCTTAAAAATGCTCACAGAGAAACTTTAAGTTTTAATGGAGCTTTAGAGAGTGCTGATGTCTAAGAAACATAAAAGCCTTTTGCATAACTAATAAAATGTATTTTTTTATATCTCTGAAATTGATCAGACTTGTTTTAAATAGCTGAGGATCTTCTGTCACTATAGTATGTTAGATACATCACTACAGTATAGATTCTGTTCTAAGTAAATATTATTTCATTATAGATTATGCTCTTATCTTAAAAGAGTAAAGTATCAAAAACAAATAAAATATATATGAAACAGAACCCCAAACTATGAATCTCTATTAAATGAGTACTGTAAAGATTTAGCTTTCCTCTGCTTCCTGGTACTATCAGGTGAAGTGATGAATAGATAAGAAAAAACTACTGTAGTTTTTAACTCATCCTTTTGTCCAAGTTTCTCCACTAAAGCTAACTATGGCTTAATAGAAAACTACGTCTAAAGAGCATCCCACAGATAACCAGAGATCACAGCTCTAAATGTTAAATGCCTTTCCCCATGAAAACATGACTTGGGATATTGGAGCTCCTTGTTTGTCCTAATACTAAGGTAAGTAGGCTATGACAATGTAGCTTGAAAATCCTTCAAGTTTTTAAATATACTTTCAGTTCTCCACTATACTCTAGAATGTGGGATAAAGCCAAACTTTAGAGGGTGTCTTCATGATCCAGCTACTGCTTCCTAGGGAAAGAGGGAATGAATCTCCATATTCAGGATGTAGGACCTGTGCCAAGGACCATTCTGCTGGTGTACTTCTGAGTGTCTGTCCCCGTAAGATGTCATGGTGAAGGAGCTATGATTAACTACAGTAACCTCACAGGAAGACCTTTTCCATACCTTGAATACCAGACCCTATATTACCTCAAACCTTTTAAATTGTTGCTGACAAACATAAAGGACTTTTTCTTCCCTCCTGACTTATCAGTTTAGTTGGTATTAATAGGATTTCTTAGGATTTTGAATCAGACCAAATTTAAACTATGAATGGGATATATGCAATGCTGGGAGACACTGACTTCTTTCTGATAATTGTTAAACTCATCACATAGAGAACCCAAAAGTATAATGTTTAAGATACACTGAATCTGGTAATATCTGGGTGAGAATCCCTGTTCAGTCATTAATACCTACATAATCTTGGACAGGTTGTTTTAATCTTTCTGAGCTGCTTAAACCAAGTTACATATTCAAATTTATATTATTAAAAATCTGATACTAATTAATCTAAACTATTAAAAATTAAATTCTAGCAGCTGTGAAGAATGGGCTGAAAGGACCAGTTAAGGAAAGTTAGTTTTTTTTTTTAATTTTTGCTTTCAGTAATTTTAGATGTACAGAAGAGTTGCAAAGACAGTTAAGAGAGTTCCCTGTATATCCTTCAGTCAGGATCCCCTAATGTTAATATCTCACATAATGATGGTGCATTTGTCAAAACCAAGAAGTTAACATTTATACAATACTATTAGCTAAACTACAAACTTTATTTACATTGTGGCAGCTTTTTCACTAATGTCCTTTTTTTATGTTCCAGGATCCAAACTAGGATATCACACTGCATTTATTAATGTCACTTTTACTTTTTGTTTTATTTTTTTCCATATTCCAGCCTAAAGATACTGGTGGCCTGGACTAGCTAGTAGCAGTGAAGATAGTAGGAAGTATATTTGAAATACATCCTGAAGCTGGGGACTATGGGCTAGGTTACTGAATAGATAGGAGTCAAGAGAAACATCAAGGATGATTTGCAGTTTCTCGCTTGAAGAACTGCGTGGATGGTTGTGACTTTTATTAACAGGAAAACTGGAGGGTGGGAACATATTTAGAAAGAAAATAGTGAGTTTCATCTCAGACTTGTTAAGATAAGATGTATTAGCAATAATGTATGTAAAACATTTAAGTCAAGGGTTGCCTGCCACATAATAGGCATTAAATAAATGATGGCCATTATATGTTGTCTTTCTCCTTATCCTTCCTTTTTCGCTCCCCTTCCTCCCCTTCTCCTTCATCATCATCATCGTCACTGCCACCGCCACCACCACCCCCACTACCACCACCACCATCATCACCACTATCATCAGGAAGGAGTTTCAATATTATTTCAGATTGCAAAAAACTTTCTATGAAAGTGCCAGTGAGACAGGCATTCCTGTTTAGTTCCATACTTTTCTCTGTATGGCATTTTCAGAGACCTAGCCAATGGGAGTTTAAGCTGGAAATGCTAGGCCATGTGTGGGGCTGCAGAAGGATTTATATGTAACATTTCATTCTTCTCTATCCTAATTTGAAGCCCTAACTAGGTATTCCACAGTCCAGGGGCTCCACCGTAAGATGCCAAGTGGAGAGGGAACCACACAACTGGGGACAAAGGCATGGGGGTATAAAAGAATACAAAATATTAAGAAAATGGAGATTTCATGAGTTGGACGGGGTGGTTAAAGATGGGATTAATAAGGCAAATTGGGCCCAGTGAGATGGTTTACATGCATACTGAGGGGTTTGGAATTCATCCTAGTTAAGGAGAGATTATATAATTTTGTAATACCAAGATCTTTATCAGTGGGAACACTACACCAATATAACAATGGATTTCCAATTTTAAAAATCCTTATTAAGAGCATGATTTCCTATGTTCAGTCTATTCCTAAGCACAGTGCTCATCAGAATAGTAAGAACAGATATCTTGAGGATGAGAATGGTGACTTAACAAAAGGAGTCATTTTTGCTTTTGATAGAAATATGGACTAGATCCCTGTGCTGAAAAGGCCAAAAGATACTGTAAAGGTTCTATCATGATGTACCTTATCTCTAATCCATCTTAAAATATTCCCTTCAAGTCAAAAAGAGTGAAAAGACTAGTGTGCAAAAAATTAGGGATTGCCCCTAATTTCCTATGCAGCATGGTAAAATATTTAAGATCCTGCCATAGACGTTATCCACAATAAAATAACAGAAGTTCATTCTGGCCGAGCCAAAAAAGTGAGGCATCTGCAATGTCAAAAAGAGCAGGATGCATTCATGATGCTGTGGACACTTTCTTCGTGCTGCAAATAATCAAATGACCCAAACTTTGCTGATGAGCTTATTTTATAAGTGTCAGTATGTATCTAGCCTCCTGCCAATGATAAGCTATTCTTACTGGAATTGTAGAGCTTACATTTTATTCTTGTGGTGGGCTCGTTCTACATGAGCCTGGAACATCAAGGAGGAACAAAAGGGCAGCTCCAATGTGCTGCTGGATATAAAAACAGGAAATGAGTTGTGCACATACTGAAATATTAAAAAGTAAGAGTTATTCTACCATCGCTAGATGGAAGTTGGGTGTATATAAGCTGGTAGAAGGAACCAGGTAGAAACAGATGAGCAAAGATTCCTTCATAACTATGAATAATCTTTTATACTCTGTTCACATTTTCCCTAGGCTTGCATTACTGGGCATTTTACACATTATCTAGAATTATTTCATTGTGTTGACATAGGTCCTGAGACTCAGATTCTTCAGTGTAAATGGTATGGAAAGTACTAGAACTGACTTGACTTATCCTTCTGTTTATGGTCTTATATTTACTCTTTCCTATGAGGCCTTATGTATATCTTTTATAAACTTCTTATATATGCTTATAATTTATTCTGAGTTTATATTCATTTTAAGCAGTAGAGAATAACAAATAAGGTGTAAAGCACTCACAAAAAAGAGAACGTTACTAATTTTCATTCAGAACTAGCATGGTATTATCCAGCCCATGAATCCCATTGGTAGATTCTGTCCTTTGTCTGCAACCCCTGGTAATAGATGAAATGCCAATAAAGATTGACTACACATAGGTATATGAAGGATAAGAGTGTAAATGTTTCAAAACATTTCCACTTCTTCCTCATCCACAGGTTATTTCATGGTGTTATTTGAAATAATGGCCTCAGCTCTTTGCTTCACTTGTCCTCTGCAGATGCAGTCATCACAGTACCGAATGGAGACTCGATTGTTTTCCTAATTTAAATATTGTTAGAATAGAAGTACGACAAGAGCCTTCAATAATGTATGTACATTTTTTAATATATATATCTTTGGAAGTTCTCTGGATAAGCGTCTATAGGCTTCTTCATTAATTAAAGCAGTAGATGCAATTTTTAAAGGCTTAATTTTGAATGACTTTAACACTGCATTCTTTGATACTGCTGCCTGATTTTTCTTAACACTAGTCCTGTTTCTGCACCAGTATTTTCCCCCTATTTGTAACTGTTCTTGTTTTGAGTGAAGTTAAATTTTAAACCTGCTATAAAATAGGCAATAAAGGAGCTATCATTTTATGAATAAAATGATATAACATGATGCCTCTTAAATAATGTTTAAAATGTGACTTTGAAGTATATTCTTGGAACAATGCAAAGGTACTTATCAAGAAGTTAACTTATCTAGTCAGTGAGGTACTGACAAGAATATATAGTACCATATTTTGCATAGAGTTATTGAATATCTACTGCTTCAAGGCTAGTCCCTGTGAATACAAAACTATATGATCTCAAGGAAATGATAGTACAGTTTTGGGAAGTGTGACTTACACATACAAAATTATTTTAAGGTATTAAATACTATTGGTATAAATAGAACACACAATAGGAATTAATGAGGAGTTAAATTACTATTTGACAGAAAAG
The DNA here is from genome assembly GCA_029783875.1 of Phataginus tricuspis. Lineage (NCBI taxonomy): Eukaryota > Metazoa > Chordata > Mammalia > Pholidota > Manidae > Phataginus > Phataginus tricuspis. The sequence goes on along the minus strand of JAQQAC010008350.1, from coordinate 3,331,347 downwards.
TGTTGTGGTATCTAATCTAACGTCCTCAACAAACAAGTCAGCCCTGAGCAAAGACCTTTGGAAATGTTGCAAAACACAGCTTTTGCTCCCTATTCACAGCTCATTTCTCTTTCAGTCTATATTAGCTCAACTCAGCTTTTAAGTGTATATAGAATAGCAAAGTCTAGAAATTATTTGAAGGAAAAGATTAACCAGATTTTACACTTTAAAGTCCTTAACTACAGAATCACTTAATGACAGTTATAATTATTCAAACTATTGTAATTTTAAAAAAAGGTTCTGGATTTGGAAAAATGCTGACTTGTTCAAACAACTGCATCTTAAATCATTAACCATTCCTTTTGCAAGAAGAGAATCTCTTATCATCATGGTTTAAAATATTCATTTCAGTATATTTTATGGAATTAAACCTCAACTCCTTGAATTTGATTGTACTGCCATCTTTATCTCTGAACTGGTTAATAATCATTTCCATGCAGCCTTTCAGGAATAGTAGGAAAAGACCCACTTACATTGCTATGAGAGAATGGCTGAGTAGTGGTTGTACAGTTGGATATCAGTTTTTCCAGAATCTTCCAGATTGCTATCACTGTTCTCACCACTCTGCACATAATCAACTAATTTCAATAAATATTAGTGATCTCTGCAGTAAATCTGTAGGAATCAGCAATATTCCTCTCCTAAGAACTTAGAGCCTCCTAAAGTAAAAATCATAAGCATAATGCAATCAGTTCATAATAAAAAACATCAGCCATCTTCAGAATAACCCATACAGTTTCTTACATAATCACATTCAGTCAGACTGATTTAGGTGCAGTATCAGGAATCTATGACAAGAAAAAGATAGTCTATCTATCTTACATCCCAAATATTTCTGGAATTATTTATGTCCATCTCTAAGAATCATAATTTACTCCTGAACTACAGCAGTAGCTAATTATTCTAGCCATATTCACTTTGACCCTATCTCCATAAACACTTTTTCAAAAGTAGCCAAACTGATCTTAAAAAGCAATTCTATCAGTTTCTTCCCTGCTTAAAAACCCTTCAACAACTCCCTGTGGTCACTCTCAGAAAGTCCAGAATCTGTAATATATTTAGGAATATTCTGCATGTCTCCACCTCCCAAATTCTCACCATCACTCCCTCATCGTTAATCACTATTCCCCTCATTCATGATTCACTTTCTATTAATGACTTAAAATATCCAAGTTATTTCCCACCTGAGGACCTTATTCCATGTCCCCACTGCCCAGAAGTCTCATTCTATACTTTGTCATATGTATTATTTATCCACTGAATCCTAGCTTAAAGATCACTTCCACAGGGAAGCCTTCCCTGATTCCCACAGAAAACCGGATCTTCTGTTTTGCAGTCTCGGAACACCACTTCTTTTTTCTTCAGAGTATTGAAGGCAGTTGCAATTAGTTACCTGTGTGATCTCTTTAATACCTGACTCCATCACTACAATGTAAATTCAGTGAGGACAGAGACCATATCTGCCTTGTTGATACTATGTGCCACTGATTTACCCAGTGCTTAATACATGGTCTGTGTTGAATACATTTTTTAAATTAATTAATCAACGAATAAGTGAAAACTGAAGCCTAATCAAGTTAGAGGAATTACTATTAAAACCAAGGACTGACTAAAAAACGTCAGTGAGTGAGAACGTGTCACTGCTTCTCCAACACTGTACTAGTGTGGTGACTTATGGATGATTTATTCTGATTCTCAGCAGGAACTTAACCGTGATGTTTCCCCACCAGGCACCTACATCTCTGAGATAGTTTTTAGTCAGTCCTTGGTTTTAATATTACTTCCTCTAACTTGATTAGGCTTCAGTTTTCACTTATTCGTTGATTAATTAATTTAAAAAATGTATTCAACACAGACCATGTAGTAAGCGCTGAGTAAATCAATGAAACATAGTATCAATAAGGCAGATATGGTCTCTGTCCTCACTGAATTTACAGTGTAGTGATGGAGTCAGGTATTAAAGAGATCACACAGGTAACTAATTACAACTGCCTTCAATACTCTGAAGAAAAAAGAAGTAGTGTTATGAGACTGCAAAACAGAAGATCCGGTTTTCTGTGGGAATCAGGGAAGGCTTCCCTGTGGAAGTGATCTTTAAGCTAGGGTTCAGTGGATGAATGATACATACTGACAAAGTATAGAAAGAGACTTCTAGGCAGTGGGGACATGGACCTACCCTCGCTTTGATTCTATGCTCACCAAACATACCCTGTTTTCAATTTTTTCTTTCCGTGTTATTTCTTCAGGAAGAAAAGTCACTGTGAACAGATTTTAACTATTGTGAACTCTGTGACATAGTTCTCACGGTAAATAAAGATATCAATATTCTGGTTTATTCGTTAATCCCTTGTTATTTTAATTTATATAACATGAGTCACTCTCAAATTCCAAGTACCTCTCCCCAGTGGACAGAATGGGGAATATAGCTCAGAAGACAGGATTTTGAAGACTGCAACTCACTCAAGGATCACATGGACCTTAAATCACAGGCATGAGCACAGTCTGACAGAAGTAGGAATCTAGGTTCTAGTAAGATTTTAAAAGTAATGTCTAGAAGAGACTTCAAGTATAAGACAGAAACTGGTGTCACAGGTAGGATAAGCACTAGAAATAGACTGTTGTGGCTGACAGGCCAGCTGCATTTAAAGCACAACACACACACATAAGCAATGCTAATAATACAACACAGTTATCACAGTAAATCTAAGAGTAATGCTGTTAGAAACTGATTGAGGGAAAAAGGAGAATGTGGAATTAGATTGTGTTGATGAAGAGATGGGCTCTGGAGTTAGAATGCCTGGTACTGAATTCCAACACTCTATCTTGGGCAAGTGATTTTACATTTTTAAGCATTAGTTTCCCTTTCTGTAAAACAGAAATAACAGTAATACCAGTACCACCTTGTGAAAATAGGGAATTTATGCACACACTGCTGTTTAGCATAGTTCATGGCACAGAACAATGTTTTGTAACTGTAACAGCAATGCTCTACATATATAATAGCCTGCTATTTTGAAAGCACTGTAATAAATGTTCACAGGGGGAGGTAAGATGTGGGTGAAGGAAGGGAAATGTGGAGATAAATGTGACTGAATTCCTATCATATAGTCATTTATGATTTAATAAGGGAGATTTTCTGATTAAAGAATCAAAAGTCCATCCTGTCACTGTTGCACAGGACAAATATTTTGGCAGATGGGCTTAGTTGCACAAGAAGGAAAAAGGATGAAGTACATAGATTACCATGTTAGAATATGGGTAATTTATTTAACCTTTAAAAACTTTATTTTGATAAAATGAAATTAATAAAACTTACTAGAAGATAATTAGCAAAGTGATTTAGGGACATGATAAATAAAATTCCTGTTTAATCAGAGAAATTATTTCATATTAAAATGAAGTCTTGATGCAAAAGCTCACATCAAATAAAAGTTATTTGTGTTTTTGGATTTAGTAATGTATGTAATTGTATAATAACTGAATGAGGCTCACCTCCTTTGAAAGATTCTGAACACTATTTATGAAATGTTTATCTAATGGAGAAGTTTAAGATTTCAAAAATAGAAACTTCAATCAGAGGAAAGAGAAGAAACATTGTGATAGAAATAAGGGGATGGCTCTGTTCACATACACTCTTAACACATATATTCTAAGCAGATGTATGACCACTTGGGACAAACTATAACAGTAGTTGAAATAAATTATAAGAGTAAGGCTATGAAGTCAATATTTTACTGGTGAAGCACAAAATAGTGATTTGGTAATAGGAAGACATCTTGTGCCATTTGAAGCATATTGGGATAGAAAATAATACATAGGAGTAAACTGTAAATCAGCCTAGTAAGGAGCTGCTATATAACTAAGCCAAATGTTATATCAGTCTTAAGTTTTGGGTTGAAACTATACTGATGAATCAAGTAAAATGGGACTGAAAATAAGGAATGAGTGAGGGATAAAATGGCGTGCCTGAAGATTTTGCAGGGGTGTGTATGTGTGTGTGCAAAATAAGTAAATACTATTTGATACCAAACAAAAGGCTGAAAATTCAATTGACTAATAACAATAAAACAATGATAGCAAAAATAAAAGATTATGTAAGGAACATCACTTGACCACATAAAGTGACCTTACACATACAATAAAAAAAACTTCCCAGTTCCTAAAACCGCTGCATATAATAGACCAAATGAACTCTGTTTGATGGGTGTTCATGTGTATAAGGTAATACAGGCACCAAATTAAAAGAATAAAATTTGAATTCCACATAGATATTATTTTTTATGGGTTTGCAGTAATATATTACTATTAATATGTTAATAGTAAAATATATAACTATTAATATGTTAATATATTCATATTTAATAAATAAGCATTATTCTGCTTAATAATTTTATATTTGTGGGTCATTATGCTACATTTTATCATCTGAAGTTATACCTTCCAAGCTTGTTGTAGACAGCTGTGTTCTAAAAGCTTTTCAATACTGAGGCATCACATTTTAAATTTGACTATATTAGTTTGATATTCCAGGTTGCACTGAAGCCTCTGCAAAGTTTTATTTTGTTCATTTTTAATGTAGCTTATTTTTAAATATTAATTTCAAATGAATAATGGAAGGCAATTCCATTTACCCCAACCAAAAACTAAGTAGCACTGAATTCTCTTTTCATAGAAAAATCTATAGCAAAATTAGATACTGGGGAAGAAACAGATACTGAATGTGTCTATAAAAGCAAAGATCCAAACATACTGAGGCCCTTTTCCTATTTTAGTAAGACTGAATTCCCGTGAAGTAAATAATGATCTTGCCTTTCTCAAAAAGAGATCTTTAATACCATGTTCAGAAAGTCATATTCTGTATTCCGCTTCACAGACTTCTGCTCTAGTTATTTAAAATGGGGTTTCAGTGGTTCAAGGAAAAGTAAAATCTGTCTGGTAAAAGATGTATGTTTACCAATGTCCCACTGGAGTATTAAAAATACAGAATGTAGTTCTGAACACAATATATTTATACAATTAATCTTTTTACATGATATGAAATGTCCCAAACTTTCAAATTTTTAAATCGAGGTTTTTAAGGAGCTCACATTAATTATTTAGCCTCAGAAGACCAATTTCAATGTGATAGCTTCTTACAGAAGTGTGTTTTATCATCTTAAACTCTAGCCACCAATGAAATATGTTATAGCTGAGAAAAGGAGAAATTAAATCATGAATTCTTTTTAAACATGTATTTTACTTATTTTAAGATTGAAATACATGAAGTATATTTGTGATGATCACAAAACAATTGTATAATGGAGTTATTTTAGATATAATTTTAAAATACACAGTAACGGATATCATTCTCTTAACTACAAGATAGTTCTCCTAAGGGGGAGAAATGCTAATGGCAAAATACTTTCAATTATACTTTGTCTTCCAGACTTTGTCACTAAACATATTAGTATGTATTTAAAAGGGAAACTTCTATTTTTACACAAGTGCCTGATATTTATTCTGGAATTCTGCTAGCAATGCACTGCCAAGGTATAAAAATCGGCACAGTTTTACTTCTAAGAAGATTCTAAATGAAAAATTGCATGACTACTATCTAACATAACTAAAGAATGCAAAAATCTACGAAAGTGATTCACCCTGGATTTGTATTCTAAAAAGGGGTAGAAAACCTGTGGAAGGTTGGGTTTTTAGGTTTCATATTGGTGGTGGTGGTATGTGAAGCCCGAGAATATATCAACTTGGTGGACTGGCCTTGTTTTTATTAATGTATTATAGACTGAATGTTCGTGTCCCTCCAAAATTCCTATTTTACATCCTAATACCTAATGTGATCGTATTAGAGGTGGTGTCTTTGGGAACTGATTAGGTCTTGAGAGTGGAGCCCTTATGAATGGAATTAGTGCCCTCAAAAAGAGATCCCAGAGAGCTCTGTTGCCCCTTCCCATGTGAAAACACAGTGGGAACACTGGTCTCACCAGACACCAAATCTGCCAGGGCCTTGACCTTGGAATTCCCAGGCTCCAGAAGTGTGAGAAATAAATTCCTGTTGTTTATAAGCCATCCAGTTTATGGTATTTTGCTGGGGAAGCCCAAAGGGACTAAAATAAAATGGCTAGGGTTGACAAGGAATATTTTGTATTCTTTCACGTTTTGTACATTTTGTATTATTCCATTTAACAATGGCTTAATAATTTCCACTTGAGCTGGGTCTTAGGAATAAGAATAAAGTCCAGGAGTGGAGAAAAAAGCAGATTATCACACTTTTTTGTACCTATTACAATAGGATGTTGTGCCAGTCTTAACAAACCAAAGGTTTTCCTAAAAGAAAAATATCTGTCTGTCTGTTTTTGGACACTTGTAGCTCTCAGAGTTTACACAAGTAGGGATAATGAAAAAGACTGTATACTTGAATAATATTCCTGAGAAATTTACATTTTGGTGGGATCATTTATCTTCACGGGCTGTAAAATGTATGTCTTTTGCCACCCCAAATAATGTGAGAATATATTATTATAAAATCAGGGCTTTATTCAGGTCAGATGAAGAGTGGAACACACGTGAATTTATCTTAAATTTTGTTTCCTTAGAAGTGTATGTTGAGGATGTAGACTTAAGAAAAGCTGTAAAGAAGTTTTGAAGAAATTTTAGTGTAATGAACCCTAACTAAAAGTACTATGAAAGGATATACACAGGATCAATCCTGTGATCATAACGAAATGCCTGTTGTTAGTGGCTTTAATGAGTGTAACAGGTGTCTAGCAACACCTGCGAGAAGGTAATGCTCACAGGGATAGTTATTCCATCAGTTGTCAAGTCACTCCTGGCCCCTACGGGATAAACAATCCTACAGTAGAGACCTGAAGGCCTTTAGCTGCAGCTTCTGCTGATAGTGACACTGGAACTAGTGATCCCTGTTCCTTTAGTTGTCTACCTTTTGATTTTAGGAGCCATCCACCTGCCAAGGAAGCACTTCTGGGATGACTCTGAAACACTGGAACCTAAAAAGTGGTGCTGGGCAAAGGCTGAGAAGATGGACAATAGAAAATTTTACTAAACTAACTGGGGTCACTAACATGGTTTGTTTCAGTAGATTAAGATTCCACAGATTGGGACAGACTGAACTAAGATTTGGAAGGGATAGGACAATAAATTTTGCTAGACCAGGGACAGGAAGAGCTTTCTCCAAATATGCGAGAGAGATTATTCCAGTGAGATTAGACGAAAGTGAAACTGGACGAAAGTGAAACTGGACAGTGAGATTAGACGAAAGTGAAACTGTTTAAAATTTGGCCTGAATGGGATGACGTAACTTACAGTCTCATAACTGAGACTCATCATATGGATGAAACAAAACTTTAGAATTAGGTCACTATGTTTTTTAGGGAATTATTTCCTTAAACAGATGCTTAAATGTCAGTAATTAGGATGAATAAGAGAATAATTAGTGCTTACCTGTATCATGCTTTTTGTTTCAAGATGTAAAGTTTTTAAGGTGTATTCATGGTAGATCATTATTCTGTAAAACTGTGTCATGCCATAAATCTGTGTTGGAAAGCAACAGGATAAATACCTTACTTGAAAATATGTTGTCTGGATTGAATGCACTTGTTTCAGTTTCAGGAAGTAGAAACTAACATATTTTTAAGTGTTGAGTAGTTACAAAGTGTCAATTCATTAAAAAATAAACACTAAGACTAATTAAAAGCCATTTAAGTTCACTAGTCAGAAGTAGTGGCTCTCTGACTTTTCAGTACCATCTACTGAGATGAAAAACAACAGGAAAATTAACTTTGATGGCACAATAGATGTATGTGCTATTTGGTACCTAAAAACAGTACTGCAAATTCATTAGCTAAGAATATATGGTTAATATAAAAATTACAGGAACCCAACCTCAAGGAAACAAGTCATTTTAGCTAGTGCTCGAGGTCAGTAAAAGTACAATGCACACCCTCACAATGTGCTGTGGATAATTTGGAAACCATAAAATAGAGAGGACAGACATGTTCCAAAGGTTTTCTTTGGAAATTGGACTGAGAATTGTAAAAAACTTTAGCATAAAACTGGAATTTTGATATGTCTGCTCCATCCCAGATCTTGCTCCCTAATAGGGAAGCATGGGAGGAATCAGAAGGAAAACAGTCCTTGAGGTTCAGAAGTCCTAGATATGTCCTGAATTCTATCTCCTTTGACTTGAGATTAAATATATATATATATTATCCTACTAAATATTAGCTTTTTCACTTGACGGTAACCTCCGTCGTCAGAGGCTATGCACATCTTAGTGTCTAGCAGAGTTTATGGTGTGTAAGACATTCAAAAAATGGTCTTTTCTTGTTATTCTGGGTAGTTATGGTCTATAAAGTTTGGGGGAACACTGAATTAGTAAATATTGAATAGTTGCTCCTGGGAGAAATGCACATATAGGTATATGTATATGTAGGCACCCTATGTACTCACAAATCTCATATAGATTGTAATCTTAAATCTTAAAAACAATTTATTCTGGTAGATTCTATTTTCATTATTTTACAAAAGAGAAAATGAAATTCAGAAATGTTAAGTGACTTTCTTGAGGCTGTCTCATTAATCGGAGCCAGAGTTAGGACTCAAACGCCATCCACCTGGCCCCCAGGATAGAGCATCTTGCAGTAAAAGCATCCCCCTTACTGTCTCCCTCCTCTGGTCATATCTGGATGAGAACTGAACCCAGGCAGAGGGTGGCCACATATGACCTCAGCTTGGAATACGTACATTTTTAGGTGCTCTGTACATGTCCACTAATTACCCAGAAAGTACCTCAAATACTAATATTGGGGTTAATAATAAACTTTAGGAGTAGGTGAATTTGCAAATATGGATGCGCTGTATATGAATTAATTGCATTCCATCTTCAACAGAAATGTAGTCACTTTTTTCTCACTATGGCTGTAGTCATGCAGGAGTTACTGAGACACAGGCAGATAGAACTCATGGCCCCGGCAAGAGATAACCAGAGGGAACTAAGATCAGGGCTTCACAGTAAACAAAAAACCACTTCCTGGAACATGTGGCCTGAAAGATGGGAGGCTCTTCCCATTCCCATCTCGGTGGCGGCGACTCCTGGCCAATCACATGGGCTTCTTCTTTTCAAAAAGATCCAGTCCAACTCATCCATTTAAAAGAACACTTAGACAGACCTCAGTTCTGATTGGTTACACCCTATGCAAATGAAGCATTGGACTTCCAGTCCATCAATAATAAGTTGCCATGTCATTTGTTCAATTGCCTATTAGGTCCATGGGGCATGGACTTCCTCCTTTCAAGAAGCTTATAAAACCCTAGAAACTGCCACCTTAATGACGTTCTCCCTTTGAGCCCCTCCTGATTAGCAGGATTCCTTTTCAATTTCACTCTTTATTAAAATCTTTGCTGGTTGCTACGTCCTCTTGTCTGCTGACTTCATGCCTCATTGCCTCCGAGACACAATCCTGGGAAAAACAGGATCTCAACCGGTAATATCTTTTGGGGGCTTATCCAGGATTTCCTTGCTGCCTGGCTGAGGCTCCCACATGAAGGCAGGATTGTTATCTGGCTCATCCAGGACTTCCTTTGAAGGATGGGCAGCTTAGAATCTAAGACCATTTTGGTTACTACTCCTCTGTGATTCATCCTTAAAATCTGGAACACCTTTGACCCCCAGACCTTGAGGAAGAAGCATATGATCTTCTGCACCCATATTTGTCCCAGCTACCAGCTACCAGATGGGGGAAAATGGCCACCTGAGAGAAGTATTAATTACAATAGTATTTCACAACAAGACCTCTTCTGTAGGAAGGAAGGGAAACAGTCAGAAATTCCCTATATGCAAGTCTTCTTTGCCCTAAAATACAAGCCAGAGTTATGCCAAAAATGCCAGGTAGACTCAAGAGTCCTAGCCATGATTATCACCAAGCCTGAGTCCCCCAAGGAGATCAAGTCAACTTTGGGGCCACCCATGGGTGCAGATGGGCCTCTCTCGGAAAAGGAGAAGACTTCTCCTGTCCCCCTTACTCTGAACAGCTGTTCCCCAGTCCTGTGTCAACTGCCCCACCACCTCCTTTGCCTCCTCTAAAATCTCCCTCTATGCATCCTCCTCCTTCCCATCAGATGCCACCCCTGCTGCTCTGCCCCTTGTGCAAGAGATGCCAGGAGGGGAATCTGGCCCCACTAAAGTGCAGGTGCCCTTTTCCCTGCAGGATCTTAGGCAGATCCAGGTGGACTTGGGAAGGTTCTCAGATGACCCAGAAAAATATATAAAAGTCTTTCAAAGTCTAACTCATGTCTTTGACATGACTTGGAAAGATCTCATGTTAATCCTGAACCAGACACTGATAAGTAATGAAGTCAGGGCTGCCCTAGAGGCAGCCAAAACTTTCGGAGATGACTTGTTCTCCTCCTATCAGGATTCCCACAGGGGTGCCAATGAGGAAGACATATACCCCACAGACTGTCAAGCAGTCCCTCAGGAAGACCCAGAGTGGGACCCTAGTGACCACTGATGACCGGCAGCATAAGCATTTCCAGATGTGTTTCCTAGATGGACTCGGGAGGACCAGAGTCAAGCCCCTAAATTACTCCAAGTTAGATTGTTCAGGGGGCGGAGGAGGCTCCTTTGGCCTTCCAAGAATGGTTAAGGGAAGCCCTGGTTAAGCACACTTAGCTATCCCCAGACTCAGTGGAAAGGAACATGATTTCACAAATAAATGTATGACTCAATCTGCCCCAGATATTAGAAGAAAGCTACCAAAGCTGGCTTTGGTTCCCAACAGCACCCAAGACCACCTCCTAAAGGTGGCTATGGTGGTTTTTATGATCGGGATCAAGAGGAGACTAAGGAAAGGGACAGGAGAGATAGAAAAGAAGGCAGCTCTGTGGGTGGTTGCAAACTCTGAAGCAAACCCTGGAGGACAACCATATGGCTCCACTGGGTTGGTGCTACAATTGTGGGCCTACAGGACACCTCAAGAAATAATGCCCCAAACAGGACTGCCCCCTACACACACACCAGGCCCTGTCCTATCTGCGGAGAAGGACATTGGAAGGCAGACTGTCCCAGGGGGCAGGACAACCTGCCATCATGGTCCAACAGGACTAAAGGGGCGTGGAGTCTCCCTATATGGCTCATGTAACATGAGCAATCACCCTCCAGGAGCCCTGAGTAGTCCTCACAGTAGAGAGAAGAGAGATTTTCTCTTAGATACAGCAACTTCCCTTCCAGTCCTCTAGTTCAGTCCTGGCCCTCTGTCTCCTGAAAGTACAACCATAACCAGAGTTGTGGGGAAAGCCCTGACTCGCCATTTTTCATGTCCTTTAAGTTGTAGCTGGGGGACCCTATTGCTTTCCCACTCCTTTCTCATAGTCCCCCAAAGCCCTACCCCATTGCTAGGTCAAGACAGCCCATCTAGACTAGGAAGCACCATACTAGTAGCTCCTGGGCAGGCCCTCTTTCTACCCCTTGAGAAAACAGAGGTAGACCCCAATGTGCGGGCCACCCAGGGAAAGATAGGCTGAGCCCAAACTGCTCAGCCAGTAGAGATTAGACTGAAAGATTCGGCTATCTTCCCCAACCAGAGGCAATACTCCCTGAGGCCCGAAGCTCATAGGGAGCTGGGAGATATTATCACTAATCTGAAGTTCGAGAGCCTCTTGGTGCCATACAGAAGCCCATGCAATACCCCTATCTTGGGAGTTCAGAAGCCCAATGGGGAATGGAGATTGATGCAAGACCTCCCCCTGGTAAGCAAGGGAGTAGTTCCCACTCATCCTGTAGTGCCCAATCCATACACCTTATTGACCCAAATCCCTGAAAATACCAAGTTTTCACAGTTCACAATTCTGCTCACAGAACTGGTTCACAGTTCTAGATTTAAAGGATGCTTTCTTTTACATACCCTTGCATCCTGATTCTCAGTATCTTTTTGCCTTTGAGGATCCCTCCAACAAGGCTACCCAATTAATGTGGACTGTCCTGCCCCAGGGGTTCAGGGATAGTCCCCACCTATTTGGTCAGGTCCTGTTTAGGGATCTGTCAGACTTTTTGTTTCCCTGAGTCCAGGTCCTACAATATGTAGATGACCTCCTCCTCTGCTCCTCCTTGGAAAAGGACTGCTGTGAAGAAACAAAAGCCCTTCTCAACTTCCTAGCAGAAAGAGGGTATAAAGCTTCCCAGAACAAGGCCCAACTGTGTCAAAACTCAGTAAAGCACCTGGGCCTTGCGTTGTCTGAGGGATCCAGGGTCCTGAGCATTGACAGAATAAAAACCCATCTCCACCTTCCCTCTCCCTAGGAAGCTAAAACAGCTCAGGCGCTTTGGAGGCTTCACTGGATTCTGCAGATTGTGGATTCCTGGATTTGGAGATATAACTCATCCCTTATTATCAACTCAAGTTCATGTAGGCCAGTGATACACAAATTCTAACATGGGAACGAGAGGCCCATTGAGCTTTTGAGCAGCTAAAGAATGCTTATTGCTGGCCCCAGCCCTAAGCTTTACAACAGGAAACAGCTTCAATTTGTATGTGAAAGAACTGGAGTTGTCTTGGGGGTCCTGACTTAAGACTCAGGGTGTGGCCCAACAATTCGTTGGGTACTTGAGCAGAGGGCTGGACATGGCGGTGAAATAGTGGCCAGCTTGTGTGGGGGCTAGGGCAGTGGTAGCCCTCTTAATTCCTAAAGTCCTAAAGCTGACCTTGGGGAATGACCTGACCACGCTCTCTCGTCATAATGTGACAGGACGACTGGGGTGAAAGGAAGCCTTTGGCTATTTGACAGCTGCCTAATAAAATACCAGGCTATGCTATTAGAAAAGCCTGTCATTCCAATAAAGACATGCCATCCCCTCAACCCAGCAATATTCCTCTCTGAGGAACAAAGGAAAGTAGAGCATGGCTGGAAGAAGTGATCCTCCACACTTAAGCAGGACAAGAGGATCTGAGGAAGCTCCCCTAGAAAAAACAGATGTGCAGATCTGATTCCTTTCACAGATGGGAGTTCATTTGTTGGATCGGGAACCCAGAGGGCAGGATATGCAGCAGTATCTCTCACTGAGACTGTTGAGAGTTCTCCCCTTCCTCCAGGGACCAGTGCACAGTGGGCAGAATTGATAGCTCTAACCAGGGCTCTAGAAGTGAGTGACGGGCAGAGGGTTAACATATACACTGATTCTAAATATGCCTTCCTAGTCCTCCGTGCCCATGCCGCTGTTTTTAATGACAGAAATTACCTCACTGCAAATGGGCACCCTATTAAATATTATCATGGGAGTGACTGACTGCTCTGTGCTGTCTTCCTCCCCAAGGAAGGCTGTCATACATTGCCAGGGTCATCAGAAGGGTACAGATGAGGTATTAGAGGGAAACTGATGGGCCGACTATGTGGCCCGGGAGGAAGCCTGAGAGACACAGTCTACCATCACTATAGTGCCCCTGTTTGGGGAGCCTTCCCTAAATCAAATCAAACCCCAGTATTCCCAACAAGAGACAGATATGAGGCCCTGAAAGGGCTGAAATTTGCAGCCCTCAGGGTGGTTTCAAAATGAAGAAGGGAAACTTCTCTTACCAACAACTAACAGGTAGAAACTGTTAAAAACCCTATACAAGTCTTTCCATCTAGGGAGGGATGGGACCTCCCAGCTGGCTAATAGACTGTTTTTGGGAACCAGACTTCAAGAGACAATAAAACAAGTACCAAGCTCTTGTGAGGTGTGTTGAAAGAACAGTCCCTTCAGCCATCGATTAGCCTCGGCAGGGGTGCAAAGGACTGGGACATACCCAGGGGAGGATTGGCAAATTGATTTTACCCATATGCCTAAGGCTTAAGGGTGTTCAATATCTACTTGTAGGGGTGGATATGTTCACTGGTGGATAGAGGCCTTCCCCTGCAGGACTGAAAAAGTGAAAGTGGTCCAGACCTTGGTGAATAGAATCATCCCCACATTTGGACTACCCTGGGCCAGCCTTCAAGGACGCAGAGACTCAGGGAGTCTTCAGCTCTGGGAATACAGTATCACCTCCATTGCTCTTGGAGACACCAATCCTCAGGCAAGGGAGAGAGAGCAGATGGGATTCTAAATTGACATCTTAGGAAGCTGACCCAGGAGTTAGTCTCCCTCGGATTGCCCTTCTTCCCATCGCTCTCCTGTGAGTCAGAAATACTCCTCCGTGAGCAGGTCTTAGTCCCTCTGAGTTGCTGTATGGCAGGCCTTTCCCGACCGATAACTTCCTCCTCAACAGAGAGACAGCTGCACAAGTAAGGAAAGCCACCTCCTTGGCCCAAATCCTATGAACCCTTTAGAAACCGGAAGGAGCTCAGGAAAGAAAGGAAGGAAATCCTCTTTTTGAGCCAGAAGACTTAGTTTTAGTTAAGACAGTGCCTCCCCCGGTCCTTCTCTCAGCACCCCCATATGGGAAGGACCGGATACAATGATTCTCTCCACTCTCACCATAGCTAAAGCAATGAGACATAAGTCTTGGATACATCACCTCTCATTAAAGCCCTGGGTGTCTGAAAAAGCAGGACCCACTCTGAACAAGGAGAATTCCCTGCCCTGTTATTCCGGTGAGCCTGTAGAAGATCTGAAGTACCTATTTAGGCAACAGACACCTAAGAGAAGTATTCCAAGACTCCAGAGTTCTGGGTCTTTTTTGGCGTCATTGTGGGGGTGGGACTTCTCATTGTCCTTACTGTCCTGTATTACTGTGACCCATCTCCCACTAGCTGGCAGTATTTCTGTCCCTGCTGGGTTTAGGGTACCTCCTTTTCAACCTCATCTTTGAACTATGGCTACAGGAAACTTACCAAGATTTCACCCCTTTTCAATCTACCTTCTTTTCCTTCTGCCTTCCATTTCTTCTCTCCCAACCAGACCTTTTCCCTTAAACATTTGGGTCCTCTTGGTAAACACCATGCAATCCTACATAAGTGCCATCAACTCTACCTTAGCCTCTAATTGCTGGGCATGCATCTCTTCACAGACTCAGATCGCCACCACCACACCTGCTGACCTTCGAACCTGGACCCGTAGCAGTACATCCATCCACATACCATATGGAGCTGACCCTTTCCCCAAATGGTTCTTTAACCTAGCTCTTCTACAGACCACCTCATTCCTCATTTCTTGGTCCAACCGCAACCTCCATCACAGAAGCAAAGCATACTTTTAATTTATAGCCCCTTTCCTGATTGGCCTAAGCCCAGCCTATCAGCAAGCAACCCCGATACATGGACCTACCTCCATACAAGCCACCCTCCCCATGTAAGCCCCCCTTTGCATCAGCCGTTCCTTCTCCCCACCCATAAATGGCTCCTCTGTAGGCAGCCTATCATCTTTGTGCACTGAAACGCTCACCTTGAATCCTTCATCAGACCACTAAAATAAAGACATGAGCCACCTCAGATAATCACCAAACAACTTTTTACAAGCCAACTTTAGTTTTCCAGCCCTCCAACTATGCCCTCCACCCCGCCTTTGCTCTCCACTACCAACACTTCCTCCCCCTGCCGACAATACTCTCCTTGCCCCATTCTTAAGGAACTTCCCTGGCTGACACCCTACACCAACACCCGTTTGCCTCAGTGTCTCAGGGAGTGACCACGACCACCTCCAAATCAACCAAAAACAATTTTTTGGCTCACTCCGCAGTCACACCATCTATTATACTTCTTCTCCAACCAATATTGCATATCAGCCACTCACAGAAGCTACCCTTTCTATAGAATACTACACCTGGGAGAGACAAGAAAACCACTAAACATTTCCTCTTAAAACTTGGGATCTTCTTCCTCCTTTTCCTGGCTAGCCTCACTAAAACTAAAATTCTGTCTCAGTACCCTGGGTCTGCTCTTTCTCTGTGGTTCCTCCTCCTATTGATGCCTCCCAGCCAACTGGACCAGGATATGTACCCTAATATATTAAGTCTCCTAGACAGATGTCATGCCCAATAACCAGTCACTATCCTGCTCCTTCAATCCATCTCCTCATCAGCTGTCTGGTCCAAATGAGCCATTCACCTTATCCCACTTCTTGCAGGCCTCAGTATCTCCACAGCCCTAGGCATGAGTTGCGGAAGTAACCACATCCACTGTGTTCTTCCAAAGATTCTCTCAAGAGCTTACAGAAGCTTTAGACCAACTAGCCAGAGGCATCTCAACTCTTCAGAACCACATCGACTCCCTAGTATGAATAGTACCCCAAAATAGGCGAGATCTGGACCTCCTCACAGCTGAGAAAGAGGCCTCTGCCTTTTTCTCCAAGAACATTGTTTCTACATCAATCAGTTTGGCATTGTACAAGATGTTATATAAAACCTCCTAGGGAGGCAAACATGGCCTTCTTTTTGATTAGGCAAACAGATTATGCTGTGATACCAAAGGCTCTTGGGAGCCCTGGTCCAATCTAATGAAGTGGGTCCCATGGGTTGCACAATTTTTAGGACCCCTCATTATAATTACGCTTCTCATAGCCTTTGGCCTCTGTATCCTAAATCTATTAATAAAAATTATTTCTTCCTATCTAGAATCAATCAAGCTCCAGATGTTGATGCAAATGGAATCTCCTATGACAGTCCCTCGTGGCTTCTACTGTGGGCCATTACGTAGGCCACTCAGAGAGTGAACCCAGACTGCCATTCCCTGGTGTTCACCCATTGTCAGCAGGAAGCAGCTCGAGCAGTCTTCATCCTTTTCCCTAACAGCAGTTAGGGTTACCTCTTCCGAGGGGGGATTGAGACAGGAGTTAGTGGGATGCAGGCAGATAGAACTCATGGCCCTGGTAAGACAGAGCCAGAGGGAACTAAGATCAGGGTTTTGCAGTAAACAATAAAAATACTTTCTGGAAAATTCGACCTGAAAGATGGGAGGGCCTTCCAATCTCCATCCTGGTACCAGCAGCAACTCCCAGTCAATCACATGGGCTTCTTCCTTTCAGAAAGCTCCAATCTAACTCAACCATTCAAAAGAACAGTTGATTAGACAGACCTTAGCTTTGACTGGTTATGCCCTATGCAAATGAAGCATTGTACATTCAGCCAATCAGGAAAGAGTTGTGAGTTAGTTCAGTAGTTGTCATTAGTTCAGTTGTCTATTAGGTCCACAGGATGTGGACTTCCTCCTTTCAAGAAGCTTATGAACTCCTAGACACTGCAACCTTAATGACGTCATCCCTTGGAGCCCCTCCTGATTAGCAGGAGTCATTTTCAATTTTACTCTTCATTAAAATCTTTGCTGGTTGCTCCACACTCTTGTCTACTGGCTTCATTCCTCATTGCTTCTAAGACACAATCCTGGGAAAAACAGGATCTTAACCAGTAACAGTAGCAGAAACTGAAAGACTTTAACAGTCCATCTTTTGAATTAAGGAGTGAAGAAATTGTAGTTTGGAAGACCACTGGAATATTTTGGTTCCTGCTGGTGAGTAGCCAATAATTCTATTTTCTACCAATGAGCAAACATATCATCAAGACGATTGCTCAGGTAGACTCTTGTACCCTGCCCTATCTACAGCAGACTCAGAGTGTGTGTGCATGCACACATGTGCATATATTCACACACATGCACAAACAATTATCACTACTCTTTCTGATATACTGTGAATTTCAAGTAATCTGAACAGCATTGCAAAGTTGTTGACCACACAGACTGAGATCAAATTACCTGGGTTCAAAAGCCAGCTCTACAACTTCTATGAGACACTGAGCAGGGGATCGTAAAATGATCATAATAAAATTGACTTTATAGGAATTCTGTGAATATTAAATGAATTGATTTATTATAATATGAAATATATATAAAATGCTTAGAATAGTACCTGGAGCACTGTACTCATTTTTAGTCAGTTCAGACTGCTGCAATAAAACACCATGGACTGAATGGCTTAAACAACAGACATTTATTTCTCACAATTCTGAAGGCTAGGAAGTCTAAGATCAAAGCGTCTGCAGTTTCACTTCCTAGTGAGGGCCCTTTTCCTAGCCTACAGATGGCCACCTCCTTACTGTACCCCTACATGATGGAGAAAGAGAGCTCTGATTTCTCTTTCAGTGCTTCTAAGAACACTAATCCCAGCATTAAGAGCTCCACCCTCATGACCTCTTCTAAACTAATTATCTTCCACAACCTCCACTTCTAAACACCATCACGTTATTATGGGCTAAGGCTTTATCATATGAATTTGGAAAGGAGGCACAAACATTCACTCCATACACATTCTAAGTCTTATCTACACTTCAGCTATTGTTATTAAGAATTTTATTAATTAGGGAAGTAATAGAATTTGCCCAAACTTGCAAGGTGAAATGTAATTTTTTAATTGGTTCTTGGGAAGATCATAAAATGTCATGTTCACCTCATCACATCAAGGGTACATACAATCAACATGATTTCTATCAATGTTGGTATTGATCACCTAGTTGAAGTAGTGTCAGGTTTCTCCACTGTGAAGTTACTCTGTATTTCCCGCTTTCCATACTACATGCTTTGTGCAGCCCATACTCAAGAAGGGGAGAGTTATGTCCCCATTCATTTAGGGTGAAATTTCTAAGTAATGTGTAAGAAATTCTTCTACATTAGAGATTTGCCTCCCCCCCATTTATTAATATACTCATTTATTTATATCAGTATGGAATCATGAATATTTATTTTATAATTTTGGTTATAATCCAATACTACTTTATTTTGTTACTCAAATCTTTCACCTGGCTTCTGTGTCCTTTTGATGTTCCACCATTAATGTAACATCTTTAGCACTTTCTTAGCCTTCTAGCGCTGTACAATGTTCCTGCTCAAGGCTCACCCTGTATATTTCCCACCACAGTCTTAACTGGAGCATCAGCAGTCATTTCTACAAGGAGCCCTGGTTCCTTTCTGTGGTAAATGGTATTAAAAACCAAGACCTCGGTTCTAGTCCTGCTTGTTGTTACTGGTATCTAATTTCTTTCAGGCCCTCCCAACTGATAGAGGAAGTAAATGTATCTTTGTATACTAAACCCCATATACACACATATCTATGAATATTTTTATATGTAACCATCAGTTAACTAAGTTAAACCGGAGTTCTTCCTGATGACTCCAATTCTAATCCATTACCCCATGGATTAGCATCTTTCCCCTTGCTAATTTATAAATTTCCATCCCAAAACTAAAAAGCCTAGGTTTCACCACCCACCACGCATTTACTTACTAAATTCTAGTACAATAGTATCAGATTGCTAACTTGTACCTCTATGGGAAAAAAACTGTCAGACCAAAGAATTCTTCCATTTTTTTTGAGGCTATCAATGGAATAATGTAACATAATAGGTCTACTTACAAATACTAAAAACTTAAACACAAAATATTTTATGTCAATTATAAAACTGAGTAACTATTGAGGTCAAATAAAGGAGAGTAATCATCCTATCAAAGTAATCATACATTAATTGATTTAATGGAATTCATAGTAACTGAAAACATCTGTTATTGCCTTTTGCTGCATTAGCAGGGGACTTACATTTAGATTTGAGTTTATTAACAAATTGTACAATGTATAAACCCTAAAAGATATAATGTGCATTTATAAATATGAATTTGTGTTCAGCAAAAGATGTCAAAATTTACAGTTTTACAATAACTGCTCTTAAAACATGCATAGAAACAAAAGAGAATAAGGAGAGGATCCTCTCAATGGGCAGAGATAACTTTACAATAATTATTAACTAAATGTTCAATCCTTTACTACCTTTTCTATTGCAGTATCCTTGATATACAATTGTATATTGGTTTCAAGTATACAACACAGTGGTTTACCAGTTACCCATATTATTAAATCCTCACCCCCACTAGTGTAGTAACTGTCTGTCAACATAGGGAGATGATACAGAATCATTGGGTATATTCTACATGCTATACTACCACCCCTGCGACCAACTTATATTATGTTTGAGAAATTTGTGTCCTTTTATCCCCCTCACTCCCTACCTACTCACCCCAACCCCTCCCCATGGTAACCACCAGGCATTTCTCAGTGCTTATGAGTCTACTGCTATTTTGTTCATCTTGTTTTGTTTTGTTTTAATATTCTATGAATAAGTGAAATCAAAGGTATTTGTCTTTCTCCACCTGGCATATTTCACTTAGCATAATACCCTTTAGGTCCATTCATGTTGTTGCAAATTGTAGTATTTTTTTTTAATTTATGGCTGAATAATAGTCCATTGTGTATATGTACCACATCTTTACTACCTCTTTTTCATTGATCATTCATTGTTACATGCAGGACCACATACCAAAGTTTAGGCATCAAATGATCACTTTCTAGAAATGAAACTGTTTCTAGTTGCTTTAAGTGAAAGTTGTTTCTAGATTTAGAAGAAAAAAGAGTGAAATAAGCTTTGGGTTTAGCAATTCCACACAACTCATTTTGCTTTCACAAAATTATTCATTAAGGAATGGACATATTATTTTGCTATCACCTAGAGAGATTTTATCCACTATAGCATGAGATCTACTATATGACATCACAATTAATTGTGTGTATATATGTGTGATGTGTCTCCTATACTAGACAGTGAGATCTGAAGAAGGCAGCAGCTATTTTTATCTTTAATTACCAAACACTTTATATTTGGAACATAGTAGGCGTGCAATAAACACACATTTAAAATTTTTTCTTCTTAATCCAGACTAAAGAAAATGTTAGAAATACATAAAAATATGAAGTGAAATATTTAAATAACCATTAAGATTGCAAATGTATTAGAATGTAAGGGCATATAATATTATTGTGCCTTAGCACGAATTTCTAATTTCTATGCTGTATTACTTTTTCTAGTTTTTTAAGAGTAGATGATTGAAATTGACAAACAGTAGGTCCAGGAGGAGGATAAATCAAGAAAAGTGCCTAAAGGACAAAACTTAAAGAGGTCTTCACACCCCAGCATGAATACTGACTCTGCATTTGCATGAACCTGAAAATAAATGCTTTCTTAATTTTCGTTCCAGGTCCCTTCTTTGCCTCATGCAAGTCCTACCCCTGACAAGATGTTAATCCTAATTTCTGCCGCACCCTAAAAATATACTGGGTGAATTTGTCATTACATTCAGGATATTCTGTTTCTAAAACCTAACCTCTAATTTCACATATAGAAAGCACTCTTTGTAAATAATTGTTTTCCACTTGGAGTTCATTTGTGTGTATCAGTACTTTTAAGTCAGGAATTTTAAGTCTTTCTGTTATTATGGATATAGTACATTACCCTTAATGCGAAGCTAATTATAATAAAACCAAAACCAACTTAGTATTATTTCCCATTTCACCACTTAGGAAACTTCGGACAAGTCTTAGATCTCTCAACCCTGGGGCCATCAACACTCTTCCTTCACTTCTCAAACTGCCACTCATTTCTAAATGTGACTAATAGCCTACTCCCTCAAACCAATGCAAAATGTACTGTCTTTGACTTTTCCTTTTCCTTACTTTGCCGGTGCCACCCTGCAGTACCAGACTATTTAACAGTACTTCCTTGAATCCCATTCTTCTTGACTGACTTCTCTAACATGCTGTTCAATCATAACTGTCTTTGTCTCTAAGGATACCTCTGCTCATTTGCTTGTTTGTTTCCTCTTCTGTTTGTTGTTTTTCCCTTTTGGAATAGCAACAGGTATACAGTAAGATTTGAAATATTGATATGATATAGTCAAAGAGATTTTGGCGGATATACTTTGTAGTGGAGAATAGGAACAGGAATTATAGCTAGGTGGATGGAGCTTACAGAAAAAAATAATTACAGGAGAAGGAGCTAACTTGAGAAAGAAAGTTCCGTTTGGGTGTGCTGTGTTTGAGCAGCCTAGGGGACATGCAGTTGGGAAGATAAATAAGTCGTTGAAAATTAGTTCTGAGAAATCTGATTGGAGTTAAAAATTTGGCAGTTATCAGCATAGAGGCAGTTATTCAAATCTCTTGTTGAATGGCATTTTCCAGAGACATTAAGTACAATAATAAAAAAAGAAAATGCTAGAACTCTGGGATGAAAATGTAACAGCTGGGATGAAAATGGAAATCCTGAAATTGAGAAGCACCTGGTGGTTAAACAGCAAGGCCTTTGAGAGGTCTTGTAATGACAGAGAAATGTCATTTAATTTAGCATTAATAAGGCACTAAGTGTCTGACCTTTGAGATTTCAATTTCAGGGATGTAAGCAGATATCTTATGCAAATACATATTGATATTATATAAGAAACTGAGGCATTGAATGGCAGTCTAATAAGTGGAAGAAATTTGGTGGTATGAAAGTTTAAGTAGGAACTAAGTAGAAAGAAGGATTTTCTCATTAATTATGTGACATGTTTACAGATCTAATTGTGGATTAACATTTGACTGTGAGTAAATATAAGCACTCATTGGTACAGTTGAGGGCTTCTCTGAAGTTGCTGATTTTTTTAGGGGATTCGATCAGAAATTAGGTGACTTTTCTGTAGTGTTCTGAATCATGGGACTTAACAACACAAAGAAGGATAATGTAAAGACAGCAGAACTGGAGAAGAAGGAACTGGGGAATCTGAGACTGGAAGGAAAATAATTCTGATCTTAATATCATGAATATAGAGCAATCCTAAGTGGTAATCAGATCCAAGAGGCAACTATGTATATGAGTTGTGGCTGTCTGGAGAAGAGGACTTTCAGGGTGCCATAAAGGACACCATGGTGCAGCAGTATGGTAAATATAACTGGGTATGGCTATGATAAAGGAGACTCATACATTATTTTAGTTATGGAGTTTGACCCTTGGTATTCTATCACAAATAACTAAATCATTAATAAACTTATCTGAATCATAAAACCATAAAGCCCTAAAACTGAAATGGATATCTAAGGTAGGTGTGCAGATCTTCCACCATTACAGTTGAGGAAGTGGAGAAAATATGAGTTATCTGAGGTCACATGGTTAGTGAGTTAAAAAAGTTAAGGCTACATAAATAATTTAATACGTTGCTACATGCAATTTAAATGGATCATATCTTACTGGATAAATGCAACAAATTTTCCTACTCCTCTTGAGTATTGTGACTTACGTCTTATAGTTAAAGCAAAAATTATAAAACTGCCTAATGTGATTCCATTAGAATGACATTAAAGCAATTATATTACAAATGGGAGAGGACAAGGGGATGAAAAGTAAATGAGCATTCTATGTCACAGAAACTAATGAAATGATGACTCCAGTTGACTGTGATAATTAGTATGTTTATATAAAGTAATACCTATAGCAACCAATAAAAAAATTTACAAAGATACTCTCAAAAACAAAGATCAAAGAACACAAATAGAGGTGGGGAGAAAAAGCAGACTTAGGCCTAAAAATATATCATTATTTTAAATGTAAGTGGTATAAGTGGTCTTAATACACCAATTAAAAGATAGAGATGGGCAGATTAGGTTAAAAAACATGGTCCAACTATATGTTGTCTACAAGAAACTCATTTTATGTATAACAATACAGGCAATTTGTAAGCATAAGGGTAGAAAATACGTACCATAACAACAGTAATCAAAGGAAAGCAGGAGTGGTTATGTGGATGTCAAATAGACCTCAGAGAAAAGAAAGTCACTAGAGACAGAGAGGGGCATTATATAATTATAAAAGGAAAAATCCACCAAGAAGACACAGCATCCCAAGTAAGAATGAATTGAACAATAGAGCCACATTATGTGAAGCAAAAATGGGTAAAACTGAAAAAAGAAATAGACAAATTTGCAATTATAATTAGAGCTATCAATAATTTTTTTCAATATTGATAGAACTAAAAAGAAAATTAGTAGGGCTCTCTTGTCCCCTCCTGGCGTGAGCTGGGAGCTCTGTCCTATCACTTTATTTCTAAATGAAAGCCTGTACCTTGCTCTCCTACCTTGCCTGTTTGCTATGCTCATTCTTCAGCTCCGTGAACAAAAACCCCGGCATCATCTTTGGGGGCTCATCAGGGATAACTTCAGAGGTGGTGAGTATCGTGTATCCAAGTCTGCCTGTTTTTTTGCTGTCCTTATAGAAGGAGGCCGTCTATGGCACACAAAATCAGGCGCTTGTCAGCCACTTAAATGGGACTAGCCTGGCTGCCGATCTCAAATCTCAAGCGGCAGGTTCCCCTGCGTCTCCCTCAGTGGATCCCCCGTCTCCCTTGGGAGCTGGGAATGTCACCTGAGTGGAGGCCAGGATTCCCTTTCAGAGACTCTCCTTGGATGCGAGGGACCGAGGAAAGCCGTGGGCACCTGCGAGAGTCTAGGCTGAGGCTACACTTCAGCAGCTTCTCAAAAGTCCGCATGTCTGGAATCAGACCCCAACAGCCCAACTGGGTATCCGTGAGGAGTGTCTCTCTTTCTCTGTCTCTGACTTCCAGCCTGCTTCTCCAGGCCGCCCTGGTCTCCGAGTGAGGCAGGGGGCGTTCCTAACTCTCTCCTAACTTCATCAATTTCACGGAACCCGATGCTCACCACCGCAAGGTAGGAGATCCACGCTTCACTCTTATTCCTGACTTAATACTGCAGTTTTTTTATCTCATGAAAATGTGTCTGGGCACCCGTTAGCCACTTAAAAGACGATTAGCGTGGGCTACCAGCCTCAAGTCTCGGGTGAAAGGTTTCCCGGTGTCTGCCGCTCCTGAATCCCCCGCCTCCGGACGGACGGGAATGTCGGGGAGTGGCTGAGCCAATTTCCTACTTTTCCTCTCCTAATCTGCAGACTCCGAGGGCAGACCGGACTAGTAGACAGTGGTCCTTGGATTTCGGCTCTGGCCAATTGCTCTGACGGCGCTGAGTGAACCTCCGGCTGGGCTGCTGCCTATGGGAGAGTCACAGATAACCCCCACCCCCGACCTCTTGTCTCACAGATCAGATTTGTTATGAAAAGTATCTAAAACTTCCAGAATATTCTAAGTTGAACTGAAACAGACATGTCCTTAGGGTTATCAGCTGTCTGAGTTTCCCTAAAGTCGTTTAAGTTGATGTTACAACGCACCACCCCGGGCTCTCTTGTCACGCAAGGAGCTTTGCCTGTCCTCTCACTGTATCTCTCAATAAAAGTCTCCCTGGCTCTTCTACCAAAAAAAAAAAGAAAAAGAAAAAAAGAAAATTAGTAAGGACATAGATCTCAAAATATCAACAAACAGGATCTAATGAAAATTTATAGAACACTCTTCCTAATAGCAGCAGAATACACATTCTTTTCATGTCTCACAGAATATATACCAAGGTAGACCATATTGTGAGCAATAAAATAAGTTTTAAAGAATTGAAATCATATGCAGTGTGTTTTCTGACCACAATGGAGCAAAACCAGAAATCAATAACAGAAACATAACAGGAAAATCTCCAAACCACTACAAACTAGAAACAGAATTCTAAATAATCCTGGATCAAAGAGAAAGTCTCAAGGGAAATTAAAAAAAAAATGGAATTAAGTGAAAATGAGAATATAATGTATCAAATTTGTGGTGGTACACACCTAAAGCAATGTTGAGAGGGAAACTTAGGGCATTAAGTTCACATATCAGAAAGAAAAAGTCACCAATCAATAATATAAGTCTCGTCTCAAGAACCTGGGAAAAGATCAGTATAAACCAAAAACAAGAAGAAGGAAGGACAGAGTAAAGAAAACAACAGATTTAAATTCAGTTGAATATAGGAAAATACTAAAAAACTTAATGAATAAAGAGTAGTTTTTTGAAAAGATAGATAAAATTTGACAAACCTCTAGTAAAACTCAATAAGAAAGAACAGAAAGTATGTAAATTACCAATAGCAAGAATAAAACAGAGACTATCACTATAGACCCTAAGAGATGAAAAGAATAATAAGGGAATACTGTGAGCAACTTTACACACATGAATTCCACAGAAGGAAGAAATGGACCAGTTCTCAAAAAGCACAAACTATCACAATTCATCCAATATGAAACAGGTCATTTAAACAGCCCTATTAAGGAACTTTGAGTTTAGAATTTTGAAAATCCCCCAAAAAAGAAACATCCAGGTCCTGGAAAAGTCTACCAATATTTAAAGAAGAGTTAACAACAAGTCAAAATCTCTTCTTGATACCAGAAAACAAGGGAAAACTTTCCAGTTCCAAAACATTCCAAATTGTTCCAACTAATTCAACTACTGAAGACAGTATTCCTTAAATACCAAAATCTAAGACAGTCAGCACACAAGAAAGAAAACTGCAGATGCATATCCTTCATGAAAACAGATGAAAAAATTAACAAAATATTAGTAAGTAGAATTCAGTAATATATAAAATAATTATTAACCACAACTGAGGTTATTCCAGAGATGCAAAACTGGTTCATTATCTGAAAATAAATCAATGTAATTCACCATATCAAAAAAGTAAAGAAAAGTAACAGTGATCATATTGATAAGTCAGAAAAAGCATTTGAAAAATGTTAACACCCATACATGGTAAAAATAGAAATAAATTCTATAAAGAGTATCTGCAAAAAAAAATAATAAAGAAAACTACAGCTATTATTACATTTAATGGTCAAAGACTGAATGCTATCCCCCACAGACTGAGAACAAGACATGGATGTCTACTCTCACCATTCTTATTCAACAGAGTGCTAGAAATTATAGCCAATGCATAAGACAAGAAAAAGAAATAAAAGTTATACAGATCAGAAAGGAAGACATAATGCTGTCTCTATTTTAAAATACATGATTGCCTACATGAAAAAATTCAAGGAGTCTACAAAAACATTAGACCTAGAGAGTGAGATCAACAAGGCTGAAAGACAAGAGATAAAAAGTAAAATGTCCATACTAATAATGAATATACAGAAACCAAAAGTGTGAAAATAAAACAGCTGCACAAAAAGTGAAATGTTTATATGTAAATCTAACAAAATGTATTGTACTTGTATGCTGAAAACTATATAAAGCTGATAAAAGAAATCAAAGATGATCTAAATGAATAGACAGATATAATATGTTCATGCATTTGAAGACTCAACACAATAATGATGTCTCCCTAGTTTGATAATAGGTTTAATGTAATTCCCATTAAAATTCCATCAAGATTTTTTGTAAATAAAGACAATATCCTAAAATTTACATGAAAAGGAAAAGGTACTGGACTACCTAAAATAATTTTGAAAAAGAGGAAGAAAGTGGGAGCAGTCTACCAATTTTAAGATTTATAGAGGTACAGTAATCAAGACTATGCATTATTGGTGGAAGAATAAATACATAGATTGATGAGTTAGAATACAGAACCTAGATATGGGCCCAGGTAAATATATCCAGGTGATTTTTTTTAAAAGGTAGAAAAGCAATCCAATGGACCTGGAGCAAATGGACTCACATAGGTGGTAGAAATTCTCATACCTTGTACAAAAGCTAAATGAATCACAGACTTAAATATAAAATTTTAGGAAAAAAGAATAGAAAACATTAGGGATATAGGACTAGGCAATTTGTTCTTAGATTTGACACTAAAAGCACCACCCATGAAGGGAAAAACTGATGAATTGTCAACATTAGTATCAACATTAAAAATGCTTGCTCTGTGAAAGATTGTCAAAAGATGGAAAGACGAGCTACAGAGTGGAAGAAAATATTTACATATGACATATCTAACAGGCATGAGTACTCTGAATGTATTAAAAAGTCTCAAAACTCAACAATAAAAAAAATCCAATTAGAAAATGGGCAAAAGACAAGAAGAGACATTTCACTGATAAGGATATACAGCTGGCAAATAAGGACATGCATGTTCAACAACATTTAGGATATGCAAATTAAAGCCATAATGAGATATTACTTACCAGAATGCCTAAAATAAAATATATTGATGATCCTAAATATCTGCGAGGATTCAGAGAAAACAGATCACTCATACATTTCTGGTGGGAATGTAAAGTGGTACAGCCATTCTCAAAAAGTTTTGCAATTTTTATCAAATTAAACATGCAATTACTGTATTATTCAGGAAGCATACTCTTGGCGTTTATCCCAGATAAATGAAGACTTAAGTTCACACAAAAACCTGTATATGAATATTTATATCAGCTTGTCGGGGTCTGGGGGTTGCCTTTGAGGTTTTGGGGCAACACAAAGAGAAAAGAAGGCAGTGGGAGTCGTCACGGAGGGTGCTCAAAAGAGGCCACTTAATTCTGCATAAAGCTGTACTTCTTATACTGCTATAGTGCCAATTCATAGTTGAATAAATGTTAAAGACATGCAGGTGTCTGGCCTTCGAGGCCCTTATCTAGCTCCTTTCCCATGGGTACAACACGCTGCGTTTTCAGGTTTGCCAAGGGCAGACATATCGGGCTTTATATAAGGCCAGACATATTTGGGGTGTAGCAGGGGACAGCTGTCCTCATAAAACAGTAGGGAAAGTGCTTGGGGTAGGGGCTCCCTATACAGCTTTATTTGTAATAGCCCAACACTGGGAACAACCCTGATGTCCAACCCATGAATGGTTAAACGAGCTGTGATATATCTATACCATGAAAAACTACTCAGAAATGAGAGGACAAGCTACTGACACAAACAAGTTGGCTTCGCCTCCAAAGAATTAAGCTGAGTAAATAAAGCCAGTTCCAAAAGGGGCTTACTGCATGATTCCATATGTGTAACATTCTTGAAATAATTATTGAAATGGAGAACAGCTGAGTGGTTGCTAGAACTTAGAAGAACATGAGGACTGGGAGTGAAGTGGGTGTGGCTATGAAAGGACACCAAGAGAGATCCCTGTGCCAATGACAATTTTCGGTGTCGTTACTATATTAATATCAGTATCTTGCTTGTGATATTGTCCTATAGTCTCTTCAAGATGTTATTACTACTGAGAAAAACCAGTAAAGGATACATGAAATACTGCTTGCTCTATTATTTCTTACAACTATATGTGAATCTACCATGATTTTGAAATAAAAATTTAAATTACACAATCAAACCCCTAGCTCTCTCCCTCCCTTCCCTGACACTCACTCCACCAACCAACATTTTTTTCTTTCAAGTGGAACTATGAAGTTATTACTACTACATTAAAAAAGGAAAGAAAGCAAGCAATTTAACAGAGTATTGATTATAAACGATCATAAATCTTTACATGGGATGGAAGAATGAAAAGAATCATGTAACACCAAATAATACATAATCCTCTGATATAGTGATTCTCTGCTTTTATAAAACTGTGGGCACTTCTGATAAATATTAAAAAATCACACATTTTTCCTTAAATATTTTTGAAAATTTCAAAATAAATTTTAATCACCATATATTTTTGAATAATAATAATAATTTTTGACTATGCTTTTTCAACCCACCTCCCAGACACTGAATCCACTATAATCACTAAAATACCAATAAACCCCACTAGAATTCTTTTCCCCCTCCAGAATTCTCTTACCACCTTTATTACTACAGTCCTAGGTCAAACCACCATCATGCCGCACAATTCTCGCAACAGATGCCTCAACTTCTGAAAGTGAAACCCTGCCATTTATTTTCCATGTGACTAAAGGGAAGTTAGATCGACTGTATGACCTCTGCTCAGAACTGCAGTGGGCTCCATTTTCCTAAACGAAAGCGAAGTCCTATAATAATCTACAAAGCACAGCGGACCAGGCTCCCAATCTGCTCTGAACTCATCTCACCCGCGCCACTTTGCCACATCTGCGTCTTCCTCGGGCGAGGCCAGGTCCTGGGGTTTGTGCCTCCACTTTCCACCTTCAGCTCCCTCCGCACCTCTGGACCCGCACTTCGACCCCAGGCCCACCTCTGGCCTTGCCACCCTCTCGCTCCTATCTGCGGGTAGGACTCACCCCACTCCAGCCCAGGACTGAAAGGCTCCGCAGGCCCGGAAGCGTGCTGGGCTCTGCGGCGGGAGCGCTGCGTCTGGTACCAGGACGGAGATCCACGCTGGATGAGCTCCCGGCTGGCGCATGCCCAGTCGCCCAGCCCTCCATGGCTAATGGCTGGAGGCGCAGGCGGAGTGGAGCACAGCAGAGCTCTGCGGTCCCGGGTGGCTTCTCACACACCGGGTAAGTACCTGCTAGGTTCTCTCTTGCCTCCTGTCCCTCTGCCTAGGGTATTTGCCCTACGTATGTCTGTGACTCGCTCCCTAACAGACTAAAGTATTGTTCAGATCACACGTTCTCAAGGAGGCTTCATTTGACCAAGATATTTCATTGTACGAACCCTGTCCCCATTCTTTAGATCTATACCCCTTACTATGTTTATTTTTTCTTTGTTCAAACCAGCATTCATTTTCTAAGTAGATATTTTTACTTTTTATTAGTTTGCTTTTTAAATCTTTCTGTAACACTCTGCTAGAAGGTAATCTTCTTAAGTACAAGGAAAGTAAGTTGTCTAGCCGTACCACCTTCAGTTTCCAGGTCACAGCAGAGGACTTTGGCCCCTTCTTCAGAGCTGGCTCTTTTCTTTCTGCTCACTGTCACTGTCTAGATTCAAGCAAGCATCCTTCACTTGAATTATCACAGTAGCCTTCAGACTTGGCACTCCAGTGTATCCCATTACATGCATTTAGAGAGAGTTTTCAAAGACGCAAACTTGATTATATTACTACTCTGTCTGAAACCATTTAATGTTTTCCCATTGCATTTACGATTACACAGAAGTTGAATAAGAAAGCTCATTTGAGAAACAGAATGATAGTGGAATGTCCTAAGGACACAGATAAGCTTGAAAGTCATGGAATTATTCCCATTCTAGTGGGGCTTCTGAATATGGCCTTAGGGAGAGGGGGATAGTTATAATGGGGCATTCTAGAATTTGTGAGCAACATGCAAAAATATGTGTCAGCCCTGATCCATCTGGACAGTTGAATTTCTCCAGCAGCCTTCAGCTTTCCAGATTTAGACAAAGAAAAGTCAGTCAATGGGATTTTTCCAGGGTTTGTTTTGCAAGTAGCTTAACAATATTGAGGAACTTGGAAGTTTATTAGCATGAAAGGTAGACTTTCTGAGGACAAGGAACAAAGTGCAGATAAGAGAAATCAAACAGGGCAGTGTAAGAGCAGTTCTTCAGAGAGATTTATAACATTCCTTGGTATTTAGCAAAGATAATATCCTCTTAATGGCAGTAGGAGGGAAGGCAGTGACGTCGGTATTGCTCAGCAGCCTGGCCTCCACATGCTAGGGGCAGGAATGTGAGATCATGTAGAATCGCAGACGCATGAAATGATAAAGCCAGAAGACATTTTAGTCATGTCTTAGTATATACTTAGTAATATCTTTACAGTTATTTCATTCCAGATATACTATGTGAATGTTTTGCTAATTAAAAAAGCCTCTATCTCAACATGGAATGTGGGTAAGACTGTTGTATCATGTAAATAATGTCATGTTATTATTAATATGTTAGACTAATTTATATTAGAACATGGATCATATCTGTCTTGGTTCCTACAACAATGCCTTGGAATATGCCTTTAATGTTTTTGAATAAATGAGTCACATTAATTGTTATTTTTATTTCAATCTTACTATATTGTATGCACTAAAGTTTTTTTTAAATGTTTTACCTGAGTGAGTATTTTGCTATCTTATGGTCTATTTACAACATCCTGTGAAAAAGATCATATTAAGGACAATTTGAAGTATCAATGTTCATTATAGATTGCCTTGAAGTTAGAAAAGAGGAAAGTCCCATTATGTTCTATTTTACCTTAGACTATGTAATAGATAATAGGTAGTCCTTATTGTACAGTGAATTGAAAATACAGTTAGATTGTGTAAGCTGGATTTTAGTGGATATGATATATATTTTTTACCTTTTTTCTATTATTAATGTACAATTACATGAGCAATATTATAGTTACTAGATTCCCCCTATTATCAAACCTTCACCACATACTCCATTACAGTTACTGTCCATCAGCATAGTAAGATGCTATAGAATCACTACTTGTCTTCTTTGTGTTATACTGCCTTTCCCATGTCCCCCCCGCTACATTATGTGTGTTAATAGTAACCCCCTTTATCCCCCTTATCCCTCCCTTCCCACCCATCTTCCCCAACTCCTTTCCCTTTGGTAACTGTTAGTCCATTCTTGGGTTCTGTGAGTCTGCTGCTGTTTTGTTTCTTCAGTTTTTCCTTTGTTCTTATACTCCACAGATGAGTAAAATCATTTGATACTTGGCTTTCTCCACCTGGCTTATTTCACTGAGCATAATACCCTCTAGCTCCATCCATGTTGCTGCAAATGGTAGGATTTGTTTTCTTCTTATGGCTGAATAATATTCCATTGTGTATATGTACCACCTCTTCTTTATCCATTCTTCTACTGATGGACACTTAGGAGGCTTCTATTACTTGGCTGTTGTAAATAGTGCTGCGATAGACATAGCGGTGCATATGTCTTTTTCAAACTGGGCTGCTGCATTCTTAGGGTAAATTCCTAGGAGTGGAATTCCTGGGTCAAATGGTATTTTTATTTTGAGTTTTTTGAGGAACCTCCATACTGCTTTCCACAATGGTTGAACTAATTCACATTCCCACCAGCAGTGTAGGAGGTTCCCCTCTCTCCACATCCTCGCCAACATTTGTTGTTGTTTGTGTTTTGGATGTTGGCCATCCTCACT
>JAQQAC010008350.1:3220505-3298615 GCA_029783875.1 Phataginus tricuspis | reverse complement strand
CTGAATTTCTTCTTTAGAGAAGTGTCTATTCATGTCCTGTGCCCATTTCTTAATTGGGTTATTTGCTTTTTGTTTGTAAGGTGCGTGAGTTCTTTGTATATTTTGGATGTCAACCCCTTATCAGATACATCATTTACGAATATATTTTCCCATATTGTAGGATGTCTTTTTGTTCTACTAATGGTGTCCTTTGCTGTACAGAAGCTTTTCAACTTGATATAGTCCCATTTGTTCATTTTTGCTTTTGTTTCCCTTGCACGGGGGGATATGTTCATGAAGAAGTCACTCATGTTTATGTTCAAGAGATTTTTGCCTATGTTTTTTTCTAGAGTTTTATGGTTTCATGATTTACATTCAGGTCTTTGATCCACCTTGAGTTTACCTTTGTGTATGGGGTTAGACAGTAGTCCAGTTTCATTCTCTTACATGTAGCTGTCCAGTTTTTCCAACGCCAGCTGCTGAAGAGGCTGTCATTTCCCCATTGTATATCCATGGCTCCTTTATCGTATACTAATTGACCATATATGTTTGAGTTAATATCTGAACTCTCTAGTCTGTTCCACTGGTCTATGGGTCTGTTCTTGTGCCAGTACCAAATTGTCTTGATTACTGTGGCTTTGTAGTAGAACTTGAAGTCAGGGAGTTTAATTCCCCCCATTTAATTCTTCCTTCTCAGGATTGCTTTGGCTATTCGGGGTCTATTTTGGTTCCATATGAATTTTAGAACTATTTGCTCTAGTTCATTGAAGAATGCTGTTGGTATTTTGATAGGGATTGCATTGAATCTGTAGATTGCTTTAAGCAGGACGACCATTTTGACAATATTAATTATTCCTATCCAAGAGGATGGGATGTGTTTCCATTTATTGGTATCTTCCTTAATTTCTCTCATGAGTGTCTTGTAGTTTTCAGAGTATAGGTCTTTCACTTCCTTGTTTAGGTTTATTCCTAGGTATTTTATTATTATTTTGAATGCAATTGTGAATGGAATTGCTTTCCTGATTTCTTTTTTTGCTAGTTCACTGTTAGAGTATAGAAATGCAATGGGTTTCTGTTCATTAATTTTGTATCCCAATATGATACATTTCTGAAGAATATCATTTACATTATTTTAAACTTGAGCTAAAAGAAAATATATCAAAAATTGATAAAAACATATGTAAAAGAGGAATCTTTTAGTTAATGGAAAGTAAAGTTGTTTAGGGGCTGTTAAGCAGTAGTAAATTTTCAACGTTGAGTATTAAAAACTTGTAAAATTTCAATTCATGAAAATGGTAAGCCTATGGCATAAGATTCAAAGGAAAAGTTAGTATTTGAGTATAGCTGAAATATCAACAGTTTTGGAAGTTGAATAGTTTATTTTCCAGGATATAAAAAGATTTTGCAGTTTAAGTTTAATGCAGAATTCAGGAACATGACTTCCTTATTGTCTACCTATACTAAGAACTTACAGGGTTATGGAGTTAAAACAAAGTCTCTATCTCACACACTCATATACACCCTATAGCCTTCCTACATATCCATATGCAAACTTATATGCCTGCTACATATATACATATGCCTATGTAATTACTGTATTTACTTATCTATACCTATATACCTATTACATATACACATATATACCTAATACTATAACTTATATATGTATGTATTTTTTGAGCCTTAAAGGAAACATCTAAAATATGGAAATTAAAGCTGCAGACTAGAAGCATTGTGAATGTAAACTAATTTTTTAATTTTAATAACATATCAATAAACATGGAGTTAAAAGTCATTATCCAAGATTTAAAATAAGCATAATACTGGAAAGTCTGTATTATTTTATCAGATGATGTTGTCTAAGCAGTGACAGCTTCGGTATGTAAATTTCTCCAGAATTGTATCACAGATATGTACAAGTATTCATGTTGGAAACTGTGCTCA
Organism: Phataginus tricuspis; assembly: GCA_029783875.1. NCBI lineage: Eukaryota > Metazoa > Chordata > Mammalia > Pholidota > Manidae > Phataginus > Phataginus tricuspis. Next base: position 3,296,692 of record JAQQAC010008350.1, on the reverse strand, counting down.
GTTTTTAATTAGTGTTTTTTCATGATTTTAAATGCATCTCTTCAAGGTTTTTTGTGTTATTTCTGAAGGACGTACCCTGCTAAAATGATCATTCAATTTTAAAAGCATTCTGTTTTCAAAATGTGATGAAAGAAAAGGAGCCATGTTAATAAATTATTTAGCCTATTTTAAAGTGGCACAGCATAAATATTCTGCTAGACCCTCACTGTGCTTCCAGGAAACCTCTCGCCATGAGATACATTGACTCTTTCAGGCCATCAAGGTTCTCTTTAGCAAATGGCTTCCCAGGGCATCAATTTCTATGCAAGCCAGTGCTGATTGCTCCTCTTTATCAGATATTCTCACAAGTCATTTATTAAAAGGCCAGAAATAATTGAATAAATGAAATGAATGAAATATTTATCTTGGTAAGTTTGATGTATACATTTATATGCAAGATATATTTTGTATTCTGATTCTTTTTGTATTAATTAATGCATGTGCCTCGTCAAGCACGTTTCCCACCATGTGGGGGAAAAGCTGAGCCATAACTGCGTGCACTATCTAATCATGTATAGCTGATTATCATTGAATTTGTGTATGGGACAAAGATCAGTTTAAAACAAGTTCAGGAAAACAACATTATAATGTGGCTTCTTATTAAGTGGAATCAGTTTTATGTCAAATCTTGTCCTTTGAAATATTTCAAATACATGCTATAAAAACTTGATAACTATTCATGTGATATATTACAGATTAGGAAATACAAGAATGCGGGAAGTATGCAGGGTAGGATGAAAAGTCAGAAGTCAGGAAAAAAGGAGGAGAAAGAAAGAGAAGGATGGTAGGCAGAAAACGGAATATTAATATAAACAGATGAGGAATGGTAAGACTTCAAAAAAACAATATATTGTTACTGCTCAGTTTCTGGTTTCTTTCCCCAGTTTCTTCAGTATTTGTGGTAATATACATAGCAATGTTAAAATTTTTAAATTTTAAATCACTCACCGTTAGAGTATAGAAATGCAACAGATTTCTGTGTATTAATTTTGTTTCTTACATACAAAACACCATCTTTCCCTTATCTCCCCCTTAATACTAACTCATTTTGCCAGCCAGGAAATACTCTTGAAAAACTGCTTCTATGGATGAAGGGAAAGAGGAAGGGAGATATATATGTATACATACACACACACACACACACACACACACACACACACACACACACTTTAACAATTGACTAAAGGGAGTGACTATGCTTTAGTAGTTGTGACATTCAAGGGAAAATTTATTGCAACTTTTAATTTGTGGCCTTAGTAAACCCTCTAAAGGAATAGCCAACCACTGTTAGATGGTTCTAGGGAAGGTTTCTAATGAGTCTCTTATTTGTTTACTTTGGTACACATGCTTTTGTGAGAGCAAGAGAAACTCCATTTTAAAAAGGCCATCTTAAGAAAAAAAAAAGCCTCAACCCCGACCTAGTTCTAAGAAAACTTTGTTCCAGTTACTGGAAAAACCATCCATTATTCGAGTAGCCCTCACCCCAGATAGTTCCCTAGCAATGACCTCAAGGTCTAGACACTCAAGGTCCAGGCTCTCCTGTCCCTTACAGATAACATACCTTACATGATACATCAGCCAGCAGCTGGGCGCCAGCCAGACTTAACCCATGGAAAATGTCCAAGTTAGAGCCCCCCTCTCCCTGCACCTTGTAATGCTTAAAAAGCTTGCCTACCCTGAGCTCAGGGCTCTCACTTTGGAACTGCTGCGTCAGTGACAGGTATGGGCCCGAGCTCGAGCTTGAAATAAATGACCCTTTTGTGTTTGCATCAGAATCGGCTCCTTGGTGGTCTCTCGGGGACTCGCGACTTGGGCACAACAGTTTTAGAGATGGTCAACTTGATATTGTCACACAGATCCATTTAAGACAGGGAAAAGACAGGGGCAGCCCCTGTCTAGTTAGAACAGGATAAAGGGCCTCGGTAAAGAACAAAAGCAGGAAGCTTACTGAGGGCCTCAGGAACACACAAAAACAGGAATGCCCTTGTTTTTTTTTTTTCTGCTAGCAGTAAGGGTCCCAAGAGCATACCAAATTTGGAAATGTAGACAACTTTCAATGAGATTGGTTAAAACAAGAAACAGCGTTCCAGCAGGAACCAATAGAAATTAGACAACTCAGCTAAGTCTGAGAAATACACCCCTAGACACAACCCAGACATGGGCACTCTCGCCCGCTCCCAGCGTGCGCTTGGAGTTCTGTACTACCCCTTTCTCTAAATAAAAAGTCCTTTTTTCCTGCTTGCCTACCTTGAGTATTTGCGAAGTTCATTCTTCTACTCCATGAACAAGAACCCTAGTATCACATTTGTGTTTCTGGGCCATGACATAGTCCCTGTGACATCAGTTATAGTGAAAGAATCCTCTTTAATCAGCTTTAGAGTTCTTAAAAATATGAAGAGATTCCCCAAACTGTTTCAGCATATGAATTGCCTAAGAATCCAGTTGAAATACAGATTATTGGGCCACTGCATTTAAGATTTGCATCCATTATTTATGAGTCTGGGTCCAGGAGTTTCATTTTGGTAAGTATCCCAGGTGATTCCTATGTGACTTCTTAAAGACCTCTATTTTAGTAAAATATAAATAAGCCTTGAAAAGAAAAAGCCAGGAAACTGCTTCTCTGGCAATGTTTATTCTGGGTATCAGAAATTTCATGTAATTGTCAGCATCTGTACTCAATTTGGACAACTTTCTGTAATCATAATTGAAATGATCCAATAATTTGGAATTTGTGAAGATAAAAATAGTTAAAATTACTGAAGCCACATTATTCAGTGAGAGCTACATTCACTTAAATTTAACTTAAGTAAGTGTTTATAACCAAATCAAGTGGGTATTATAATGCTGTCCTTTGAACTCAGAAATTAGTAACTGCTTGGTGTCCTGAAATTCCTTTTTTAAATTAGTAAATTTGCTTTTTCCAATGACTAGTGAAATTATATAGTGCTGTTTGTTTGGTGGTATTTTTTGTTCTTGTTTTGTTTTAAAGATATCAAATCACTTTCAAAATGCTGGAAGCTTTTCTTTGTTTTTGTGCAAAAGTACATGATAAGTTGGGAGGTAGGAATTCTAGTACCATTGTTATGTTATGCCTAAGAATGTAACATTGGACATGCCAATGGCATATTTTTCTTTTCTTTCACTCCATTACCTGATGTAATGAACCAAAGTAGTAGATCTTTAGTCTTCCCTGTATTTATTCTTTTTCTTTTATTGCTGATTTAGGATGTCATTAATGCCTATTGCCATATGTGGAATTCTAGAAAACAGAGGTCCATAAAAACTTTGAACAATTGCAAATATTTAAAAATTGTTTAAAAAATTTGTTCATGTTTAAACATATGCTTGAAAATTGCACAGGCCTTTTTATGAACGTTCAAGTTTGGTAAACACTGAAACAGCATTAATGATGGATTTGTTTGGTGAGGTCATGCTTGTAAAAGTCTTCAAAGCTGAATCTGGGAGAAGTCAATTACTAGCTACAAAATATGGGTGAGTCTTAGATTTTTGTTCACACTGTTTCTACAGTCTCTATAAACCTTTTAAATTAAACCATATTTAGAATATAACTTACATATAATAAAATATACCCATTTTAAGTGTACTTTTGAATGAGTTTTGTCTATTCAATGGTAGTGATGAAATTCTTGATACATATTAATGTTTTGAAGAAATATTTATTAATCTTTTAAGATTTGAAATAATTCTCCATAGATTTTTTCTTTTAAACCTTGATAGCAGAAAGGCTCAGAGAATGCCTTTGGACATTGATGATAGCTTCTAGTAGTGTGATTTTGATAGTATGAATGCCTTCAAATCTGGCTGCTCAGTTATAATGTAAGCAGATTATTTCCCATGAGGCTTTTACATGCACTTCTTTCAGTGTTGCACTGAATATATTTCAGTATTTTCAGACATTATATGGAAAGGCATAACATCTGGTTATTACATAGATGTTACGCTACTATTGAACAACATAACAGTTTCAACAATGTTGGCAAAAGAACTAAAGTCCTATAGAGAGCATCTTTATAAATCACAATTGAATGCCCTTTATCTTACTTTTGGAGAAATTTATGAGTACTTTTGCCAGTACTACAGAATGCTATGTATATTGCCTTGTTATTTCTGAGAGTATGTAACTCTTGCACATCTAGGGTACTCAAGACATGTTTATTCTACGTGGTGTGAACTAAATAGGTAGTAGAAGGTACACTGTACTATCAAGTGCCATCAAATTCAGATCTTTCCTCAACAAGCTGATACAAAACCAGAGCACACTGCTAACAACCCTGTACTTTATGACTTTACCTAATTTACATTTTCTTAACAAAAGTAAACAGGAAATTTCTTTGACCCAATAAATACATATTCTTGATCTATGTTTTATCATCAAGTAGTGCATAGGTTTCTTGGTTAAGAATATGTTCTAATTCAGTGACAAAGATTTCTCAGTAGATCTGAAATGTCTTATCAAATAGAAGTGTCTGAATTCTGAGTAAGTTTAGAAGAAAAGAATGTAATAGAGTGATTTACTTTGTCCTTGAGTAAATGTCTATTGACTGTAATGGAGTGCTGTTTTTTACATTTCATAGTCTTTTACTTAAATCACTTCTTACCTGAATGGAAAAAATTCTTTTTACAGTTCACTACTAATGTACTTTTTTTTAAGACTTCTCTATTCTAATGTATAAAAATATGATTGAATTATGTTTTTCTGCATATCAATGAGGCTTTCAAACTTTTTTTAGTAATTCTGCACATAGGGCGCTGCTATCCATTGCCTTTACTTTTCTCTTTGTTCACATGATTTTTCATTACCTAACTTTGTTTTCTGACCAATGTTTATGTTTATGAAAATGTATCTTTTGGACGGTAAGAATGAGGCATAAATTCACCCCGATAAAACAAACTTACTAATTGAGTGTGATGGTAATAAGGAAAAATGTCATAAATGGAGGGAAAGTTTGAGCAGAGAAACTATTTGGAGCTTTGAACTTGCATTTGGCAATAGATGCATTAGGCACTGGTACTATAGATACGAGTTCTTCAAGAAAACCATTTGTTTGAATTGCATACATTTCTTTGCCCAAGTGACTGTGAATTCCCAATGTTCTCCAACAAGAGTCATTTCTAAATATTATGTTTATTACATAGCATTTTTGTACTGTTTTAATTTGAGGAAAGTAAATGTTAAAGTTGTTTCAAATATTCCAAAAACAAATTGAAATTTTAAAAATGCATAGAAGGGGACATATGCTCTTGACCAAAGCTAATATATACATTCAACTTACTAATTTCCAGTCTATGTTGTACCATTTGTCTTTACTTATCATGAAGCTTACTTCCAAAACTCCATCCTTCAAGAATCCAAGATAAAATTAAATCCTGCACTATTTATTTTCGAAATATTTTGCAAAATAATCCTTTTTTAGGTGGCAGGAAAAATGTATCATAAAAATGAATAATACATTGCACATAGACCATTTTCAAGAATAGATCATATACTAGGCCACAAAAAGAGCCTCAGTAAATTAAAAAAGATTGAAATTGTACCAACCAGCTTCTCAGACCAAAAAGGTATTAAACTAGAAATAAATTACACAAAGAAAATGATAAAGCCTCCAAACACATGGAGGCTTAACATGATCTTAATAATCAATGGATCAATGAACAAATAAAAACAGAGATCAAGCAGTATAGAGAGACAAATGACAACTATGATTCAACACCACAAAATCTGTGGGACACAGCAAAGGATGTGCAAAGAGGGAAGTATATTGCAATACAGGCCTACTTCAGGAAAGAAGAATAATCCCATATTAACAGTCTAAACTCACAATTAACGAAACTAGAAAAAGAAGAACAAATGAGGCCCAAAGTCAGTAGAAGGAGGGACATAATAAAGATTAGAGCAGAAATAAATAAAATCAAGAAGAATAAAACAATAGAAAGAGTCAATGAAAGCAGGAGCTGGTCCTTCAAAAAAATAAACAACAAAGATAAACCAATAGCTAGGATTATCAAGAAAAAAGAGTCTACACACATAAACAGAATCATAAATTGGAAAGGAAAAATAACTACGGACACCACAGAAATACAAATAATTATTAGAGAATACTATAAAAAATTATATGCTAACAAACTGGATAACCTAGAAGAAATGGACAACTTTCTAGAAAAACACAACCTTCCAAGGCTGACCCAGGAAGAAACAGAAAATCTGAATAAACCAATTGCCAGTGAGGAAATTGAATTGGTAATCAAAAAACAACCTAAGAATCAAACTCATGGACCAGATGGTTTCACAGCTGAATTTTATCAAACATTTAGTGAAGACCTAATACCCATCCTCATTAAAGTTGTCCAAAAAGTAGAAGAGGAGGGAACACTCCCAAACTCATTCTACGAGGCCAGCATCACTCTAATACCAAAATCAGGCAAAGATACCACAAAAAAAGAAAATTACAGACCAATATCCCTGATGAACATAGATGCAAAAATACTCAACAAAATATTAGCAAACCGAATTCAAAAATACATCAAAAAGATCATCCATCATGATCAAGTAGGATTTATTCCAGGGACGCAAGTATGGTACAACATTTGAAAAGCCATCAACATCATCCACCACATCAAGAAAAAGGACAAGAACCACATGATCATCTCCATAGATGCTGAAAAATTATTCGACAAAATTCAACATCCATTCATGATAAAATCTCTCAACAAATTGTGTATAGAGGGCAAGTACCTCAACATAATAAAGGCCATATATGACAAACCCACAGCCAACATCATACTTAACAGCAAGAAGTTGAAAGCTTTTCCTTAAAATCAGAAACAAGACAAGGATATCCACTCTCCCCACTTTTATTCAACATAGTTCTGGAGGTCCTTGCCACAGCAATCAGACAACACAAAGTAATGAAAGGCATCCAGATAGGAAAGAAGAAGTTAAAACAGTCAGTGTTTGCAGATGACATGATATTGCACATAATAAACCACAATGAATCCATTCCAAAACTACTAGATCTAATATCTGAATTCAGAAAAGTTGCAGGATACAAAATTAATACACAGAAATCTGTTGCATTCCTATACACTAATAAAGAACTAGCACAAAAAAGAAAATCAGGAAAACAATTCCATTCCCAATTTCATCAAAAAGAATAAAATATCTAGGAATAAACCTAACTATGGAAGTGAAAGACCTATATTCTGAAAACTACAATATGCTCATGAGAGAAATTAAAGAAGGAACCAATAAATGGAAACACATCCCGTGCTCATGGATAGGAAGTACTAATATTGTCAAAATGGTCATCTATAGATTGAATGCAATCCCTATCAAAATACCAATAGCATTCTTCAGCGAAATTCATATGAAACCACAAAAGACCCTGAATAGCCAAAGTAAATAGTTCTAAAATTCATATGGAATGACAAAAGATCCTGAAGAGCCAAAGCAATCCTTGGAAGGAAGAATAAAGCACAGGGGATTATGCTCCCTGACCTCAAGCTCTGCTACAAAGCCACAGTAATCAAGACAATATGGTACTGGCACAAGAACAGACACATAGACCAATGTAAAGACTAGAGAGCCCCGATATAAACCCAAGCATATATGGTCAGTTAATATATGATAAAGTAGCCATGGATAAACAATGGGGAAATGACAGCCTTTCCACAGCTGGTGTTGGCAAAACTGGAAAGCTGCATGCAAAAGAATGAAACTGGATTATTGTATAACCCCATACACAAAAGTAAACTCGAAATGGATCAAAGACCTGAATGTAAGTCATGAAAGCATAAAACTCTTAGAAGAAAACATAGGCAATAATCTCTTGAATACAAACATGAGCAACTTTTTCCCGAATACATCCTCTCAGGCAAGCAAAGCAAAATAAAAAATGAACAAATGAGACTATATCATTCTAAACGCTTCTGTATAGTAAAGGACGCCATCAGCAGAACAAAAAGGCATCCTACAGTATGGGAGAATATATTTGTAAATGACATATCTGACAAGGGGTTAACATCCAAAATATATAAAGAACTCACATGCCTCAACATCCAAAAAGCAAATAAGCCAATTAAAAAATGGACAGAGGAGCTGAACAGAAACTTCTCCAAAGGAGAAATTCAGATGGCCAACAGACACATGAAAAGATGCTCCATATTGCTAGTCGTCAGAGAAATGCAAATTAAAATCATAATGAGATATCACCTCACACCAGTTAGGATGGCCACCATCCAAAAGACAAAAAACAACAAATGTTAGCAAGGATGTGGAGAAAGGGGAACCCTCCTACACTGCTGGTAGGAATGTAAACTAGTTCAATCATTGGGGAAAGCAGTATGGAGGTTCCTCAAAAAACTCAAAATAGAAATACCATTTGACCCAGGAATTCCACTCCTAGGAATTTACCCAAAGAATACAAGTTCTCAGATTCAAAAAGACATATGCACCCCTATGTTTATTGCGCCACTATTTACAATGACCAAGATATGGAAGCAACCCAAGTGTCCATCTGTAGATGGATGGATAAGAAGAAATGGACATATACACAATGGAATACTATTCAGCCATAAGAAAGAAACAAATCCTACCATTTGCAACAACATGGATGGAGCTGGAGGATATTATGCTCAGTGAAATAAGCCAGGCAGAGAAAAACAAATGCCAAATGATTTCCCTCATTTGTGAGTATAGCAATGAAGCAAAACTGAAGGAACAAAACAGCATCAGACTCATAGACTCCAAGAAGGGACTAGTGGTTACCAAAGGGGAGGGGTGGGGAGGGAGGGAGAAGGGGATTGTGTGGTATCATTATTGGTGCACACGATGTGTGTGGTGTCACGGGGAAGACCGTGTAGCTCAGAAAAGACATATTGGGACCCTGTGGCATCTTACTACACTGATGGACAGTTACTGCAGTGGGGTATGGAGAGGGACTCGATAATAAGGGTGAATGTAATAACCACATTGTTTTTCTTGTGAAACCTTCATAAGAGTGTATATCAATAATACCTTAATAAAAAAATGAATGATACAGTATCTCAGCTTTCTCTGCTTTTAGACAATTAAAAGTTAATAGACTAAAATCAACATACTTTAAATCCCCAAAATATTAAAGATTCTTTTGTTACATAATAACTACAAAGTTCATGTTAAGAACAATTTAAGAAAATTTGTGTACTTATTCTTTTATATTATTATCAAGAATGTTGGCTTGAGAATGTATTCTATGATGTGAATAAGTTATTAAAATTAATCAGACAATAGAACTAATCTTTTCTAACTCTAACAATATCATGTCTTTGACCAAATCACTTAACTTTTCTGAGTCTCAGTGTCTTCACTGGTGCTGCTAGGAGACTCATACTATTATCCTCATGTAATATATTATGAAAATTAAGTGCAGATGGATAAAGTCACTTGTCAGTGACACAAAGCCAAAAAAAAATAACATAGCAAAAAGTTATATTTAGCTCTGTGGTCCCAGAGCCCATGACCTGACTTACAGTAAAACACTATTTTACATGAAAATTAAGATTTTAATCTTTGCTTTATGCCTGAGGTAAACTGACACAAAAAGAGGTTAGCGTAACCACATAAGATTATATGGTCAATAAATGTCAAAGGTGAGACTTGCATACAGAGTTTCTAATTCTGATTCTAGTTCTTGTCTCTGCACCAAACATTCTACCTTAGTCTATCTAAGTGGATGTCCCTAAAATTCAGCAGCAGTAAGAGGAAAACTCTAGAAACAATGCTTGTGTGTGTCTGTGTGTGTGTATTGCATATATGCACTATATATTATACAAATATATATGGTTTTAAGCAGATGCATTTCTTTGTCAGTCCGTGTACATGTACATGGTGCATGTTATGCGAACTATTTTGTGCCTTGCTCTTTTTCCCTTGGCAGTCTTGCCATATGAGTCCCTACATATCTCTCTTTATTTTAAATGACTCTACAATATTCTGTTTTATATGTGCACCGTAAGTTATTTAACTAATCATAAACTAGTGAACTGATAAATTCCAGTTTTTGGCTATTGTAAACTAAACTTCTGTAAATACACATCATTTGTATGCAATTATATTTTTATTTAAAAAAGACTTATGGATATAATTGCAAGGCCAACAAAATTACACATTTTAAAATGTAATAGCTATTCCAAACTTCCTACCCAGCTACACATTTGAGAAGGAGTCTTCACTCCACACTCTCCAACAGTGTTATCTAATTATTTTATTGCTCAGGATGAAACATGATCTGGCAATTTTAATTTTTATATCTCATATCATGAGTGATTTTGAGCATGTTTATTGTCTAAGCATATTTTTTTTCTAGATTATGTTAGTTCATATATTTTGCCATTTTTTGATTGGGCCAATGTCTATTTCTTAAAGATTTGTAGAAACTTTTGTTAATTCTAGAAAGCAAACGTTTTCCTTAAATATGGACTAACAGAAGTTTCACAATTTGCCTTTTAATTTGCTCTTTGTTTACGGTATTTCAAGCAAAGATTATTTATATTTTTTGTATTTGATTTATCAATCTTTTCTCTTTTTAGCTTCTAGGTTTTGAAATATACTTAGATCCATTTCTTTATTTAAAAAATTAGGAGAGAATGAAACAAGAGGACTTCTTGTTTTCTTCCAGTATATTTATGACTTTTTTTATGTTAAAATGTTTAATCCACCTGCAATTATTTGGAGATTAGTCCATGGAAAAATTCAGCACTTTTTCTCCCTATGATTACCCTCTTTTTCTAAAACTATTTACTGAATAATCTTTCATTTCTCTACAGATTTGAAACACAAACGTAAGGTCCAAACTTTTTTTTTCTTTTTTAACAATATTTTGTAAGCTATTTAAAAAAGTTTTCTGCCATGGGAAGTAGTAATGGACTGATTTGACATTTTTTAATTGTTTAGTTAAATATTTCTTTTAGTGCAATTTCCATAAGTAAGATTTAGGTAATGATTAGGAGTAAAGAGAGTCCCAAAAAGAAACACCTTTCCATGAAAAATCTTGAAAATTGCATCATAGTGGACGTACAGTCATCTCTTCCTTAGGATGACTCAATCATTAAAATAAACATTATAGTTGGTATTTGCGTGGGGAATTTTAGATAGATTGTATGAACACCCCTGGATATGAAATAATATTTATCTTTGCATGCATGCTTATTTACTTAATTCAAAAACTGTCACTTCCTTTCCACCTCTTCTGGCTCCATTGTTGAGAGAGAAATGAAATACACTTTATTGACAAACTGCCACATTTGATACTAGTCACTATTACATGTGATTCCTGCATGCCACACTCACAATCAAGATAATATCCTTATAAAATAAAAATGACCTGATGAACTCTGGGACTTCACCCAAGTAATTCAGATAAGTGCTAAGGGACCTATTCATGCCCACATTGTTCATGAACGTGTTATTTACTGCTTAAAATATATTATAGGTTAAACTCCAGTTATTCATGCTTTAGAGATAGAAATCTCTGCTTCTTTGTACACTGAACCTTACCTCTCTCACCTGTAACGTTCATTTTAAGTCCTTTTTTTAAGGATAAAGTAAAATAATGAGGAAAAAATAACATATTGTTTTTATGTGAAGGCGTAGTAAATCTGAATTACCTTTCCTTATTTCTCCTTCACTGGAAACAATTTCATTTCACAGTACCAGATATTTTACTTTACCTCAATAATTTATTATAATAATTCTCCCAATATATTATTATCATTTAAAAGTATTTTTGCTCCTTGAAATAATTTATTGTGGAAACTTGCTTTTAAATGTAGATTCCTTTTTCCTTAAGAAAAAGCTAACTTTATAACATGACCTGAAATATCCAAAATATCTCCAGTACTTTATTTTATTTCAATCAACAAAGTTATTTTTATAATAATGTTGTCAGGCAGCTGCTTCTGGGGAGGTCTCTCCCTGCGCACCTGGTGAAACCTCAACCTAGACAGGGGAGGGTTCTTACTCTGAAAGAGAAAGAATTCTCTAGCAGGTTGGAAGAGTGTAGGTAAGGAAGGAATTTATTAAAGCGAGAGTAGAAATGAATGACAGCAGCCTTGCAGGCAGCTGAGAGCAGGAAAATGCAGAGGTGCAGAGGGAGGGAGAGGAAGCCTGCTGCATAGGGTTCCCCAGGTGACAGGAACCTTCAGGCCTAAATCTGAGCTCTCAGCAGCCCCTCCCTACTTATCAGGGATAAAATGGAGAATTGGAAATAGAATGAAATAACGAAAAGACAAAATGCCGTAAGTTGAGCAGTGAGAAAGCTTTATTTAAAAGCACTCAAAGAGAGAAAAAGTGTGGGCATCCTTAGAGAGGAGGCACACTGAAAGGCTGAGAGGGGTTCTCTCTTTTACGGTTTTTCAAAGGGCCAAGGGGTATAGACTTGTAAAGTTGTCTCAAAATGCTTCTCTGGTGAGAGACATTAGGTCCCTTTTTTATCAGTCCTCCACATTATTCTGCAAAATTAAATTAACAGAAGAATTTGCTTAGTTCCTCTCCAGGATAACAGCTTCCCTCTAGGAATATATCAATCAAGACCACCTTCCCTGTCCCCAAGGTGAGCCGATTATTGTCTGTTTGCTAAAGAATGTGTTAGGAATCTTCCTTCCTAACTTCCTGGATTTTAAAATGGAATCTTAGCCTTAAGATGGAATCCTTCCTGTTCTTATAATATTGTTTATATCTCAGCTTTTTTCCTCACTGGCAGGAAAAGTTAACCGTGATGCGTGTCCCGGGTCTCTGCCCCACCTCAGCGACAAGCGACATGGAGTCGACGCTGTGCATTTTCGGTACTTAAATGACTGTTGATTTCTGGTCATTTTTCTTTATGTGTTGAATGGTACTGTCTCATTGTTACATGACTTTTAGCCATTTCCCTTTTCAGATTTATCTTCTTTTGGCTATTTTATTAAAATGCTCTTCCTGTTAGTGGTCTTGAAAAAGAAAATGTAGGTTCATGACATTTCAAAAACAATTCACTTGGGCTTGTCAGCATTAACTGGAGTGTTGATGTTACTGCCATGATAGGACAGATTTTCTCCAAACAAATAGCATGTACACCCCTCGTTATTGCTCAGAGTGACCAATGAGATACTCAAAATGAGTTTAACCTGATTTAATTTCAAGCTTATTTCTTGCTTAATGTAGAAAATAAATTTGGATGTTATTTATCACAACAAAACACATGTAGAAAAGATATAATTTAAGTTTACATCTCCCTACATTCAGCTTTATTTATGGTTACTTTTCTTGCATTATTTGTGTACTGAGAATCTTGAAACCAAGAAAATTATTCTTCAGAGAAATGAATATAGTATTTATTTTGCATAATGGGCTTCCATTCTTGATGTATGGCTGTATACCTTAGGAACAAAAGGATTAAATTCTCACATTATTTGGTCTCTATCCACAGATCTGATTTATTGATCTCTCTACTAGTCATAACCTGCATTCACATCCTTATTTCTGTTATCCCAGTCACTCCTGGCCCATATCTGTGGTCTTATCCATAAAATACTCAAACGATAGTAACCATCTTATTCAATGTCTATTACCTCCTGCATTCCTCAGTCATCCAAACTGCAAAATTAAACATAATTGTTAGTTGAGATAAGTATGCATGTCATCAGCGGGGTGATAGAATTGAGGGAAAGAAGAAAGGGATCAGTGAACTAGAAAGACATTTGCATCTTTGTAAAGGACAGAGCTATGGAAATAAGAATCTAGGAAAGAGAAGATGATTTCAGGTATCTGAAGTTATTTTGTCTACTTCAAACAAATGGATACAAAAACATTTTTATGGCTATTCAAGAAATGTATGAAAAAACAGATTACAACAAATAAGAATTTCCTAATATTTGGACCTGGTATTTTATTCTGGAGGCAAGGACAGGAATGATTGAAAAATAGCATTTGAAATGGAAAATTAAAACTCATAGAATGAGAAAACATTAGTTAAAATGGAACTTATTTTATAGATGAGAAATCTGAGGGAAATGTGACGTGCTCTGTCTCAAATTTAAGCATTCAGAAGTTTAGCAAGCATGTCCCACAGACCAACATTTAGTCTGCTGGACAGGAGAGCCAGTTGCATGAAGATGTTAACCATACCAAGTTTATGCTGCTTTTAGAAATAAACATACGGAAAAACAAATGAACCTCCCTATTGTTGAAATAGTATGACATGAAGAAAGTATTTAATATCCTATTGATTAATCATTTGCTCTCATTTAACAGATACCTATTGAGAGCCTACTATCATGAAAATAAATAATCTCCGGGTATTAGTATCAAAGGTTACTTACATATATTCTTCTTTCTTTCCTCTATTTTCTGTCTTTTATCTTTGGCCAAAGGGCAAATTTATTTCCTCTCTTATAAATGTTGCTACTTAAAACATAATTTTTTAAATCTAATTTCAGGGAAAATTCAGAGATATTGGGAAAATACTTATGTTCTCTTTCTTGGTTGTCTTGGAACTTTCTGTTCAAATATTTTCATCAATTATAATAAAATAGATAATTAATGGAGGAGAAAATTGTTTCTGTACTTTGATCCTCTTATCACAGTGAACTTTGTGTTGTTAACTGTAATTTATGTTTGTATCCTTCATAGTCGATAGTTATAAATAATACTATCTTTTAATACATTATCAAAGTTTGTGAATTTATAATGTTTCATTGCAATGTAGTAAACCAACAATTATACAATTATAATTTTTTTATGCTGGATGCATTTAATTTTTCTATATTTGATGTTTTTCTTAGAAAACCAAATAGACAAAAGAGAAAGCACATTATCTTATTCAAAATATTTAAATCCTATATACAATGTATTGGCAATTATAATTAAATCAGCCTAGTTAGTAGTTTTGAGCTTATTGCTATAATTTTTTCAGATTTCCATTCTTTCAATATTCAAGAACAGAAAACAAAAGTATTTTATTTTCTCCATACCTACAGCATGATGCACATTTGTCATTTATTCTCTAATTACTAAAAAGTTTGATCAAATCTATTGGTCTTTATCAGAAAAACATAGTTCACTAACTAGCACATTTCCCTTTTTAACAGATTGTGTGATATAAAAATACTTCCCTGTTTAGTTCTGCCAGACAGTTTTAGCTACTCAGCTAAATTTTTTTTCCAGTTTTCTAGCAAATGTTTGTTAAGATTTTTTTAACAGGGATCTCTTGTAATCTCTGACACCTAGCCCAAGGGTTATTATATAACAAATGTTTGCTGTATGAAAGAAAATGCAATATATGCATCCATCATTAAATAGCTTCCTTTGGCTTTATTTCTAAAGCCATGTTTTGTGATCATACTAAGGACATATAAGGACAATGTAAGGACAATATGTTAATGCTGAAAATAAAATATTAATAACTAGTTTATTAAAAGATTGCAATGTGTCAGGCATTATGGCTTTCATAATTTCTTAGCTAAGATTCTGTTCATAAACTAAAGTATGTTTGTCAATGTCTTTTTATAACTATGGAATAAATTAAAATTACCTGTGAAAGGTAGATGTATCTAGAGGTATCTTAGGTATTTCTGGTATTTCAGTACAGTCCCTAAATGTGACCCAGAGATCCTTGGGTTACCCAGGATCAATCAAGGACTAAATAAATTCAAATCTGTTTTCATAAAAATACAAAGATGATATGTGCTTTTTTACTTTTCAATTTCTCACAAATATGCAAAATGTAGTATCAAAACAGGTGATACCAGAAGCAAAAATGAGATTCCAACTATCTTTCATTAAGCTAAACATTAAAGAGATTTGCAAAACTGTAAAACAATACCACTTTCCTTATTATCTTTTTTGTTTTGGACAATATATTTTCCAGAAAACATTTGTTTAATGTTAACATGTGATGGGTTATTATCAATATTTTTAAATGACTTGATATTTTTAATTCTCATTATTAATATCAAGTGTGGTAAATATTCATAGGTAAATCCCACATGATCAAAAGCTCTTTAGGAACTTCACTACCTTTTAAGAGGAAAATGGGGTCCTGAAAGTAAAATATTATAGAACCATTGATCTAATACAAAAAAAAGAGCATAGTAGTTTAGAGAATGCATATATAACAAGTTATAGACATAAGCAGCTAATCTCTCTAACAAATTTTAATTACTGTAATTTAGAGATAATGATAGAACTTAAATCAGAAGGTATTGTAATATTTACATTGAACGATTTATGTAAATCTTTACTAAAGTGTCTGATACACAGTAGCATCTCAGTAAATAGTCTCAAATGAACCTCCTGAAAATCTGGATTCATTAAATTTGAATTCTCAAGTAATTGTGTAAAAAGTTGATAATTTGTATTGACAAACACACATACACATAAATTTCATATGTTAAGGTGCATAAGAACAAGTCTAATAATAAGGAATTGACATACTCTTATCTAGGTGGAAAAATATCTTACTTTTGCATTTAGGAGGACTTCAGTAGATTCTTCTCATTGAATTGAACTATTACTCCAACAGAACATATCAAGGATTGGAATCAGTACTTAGCTAAGATAGGAGGATTCTGAATCTTAAGAGAACATTTTGACTTGAACATTTTTATGCATTTTTATTTATTCATTTAATCTCAAATGTAAAGTGGTTGCAACAGAACATGAAATTTCCAACCACCACACCCCTCGAAGACACTTGATTGTTAGTTGTAGTTCATCTTGGTGGGCTGACAAAAAACAGCTAGAGCAAAATATTTGAGCAGTTGAATGCGCTGGCATTTGAAGATATAGCTGTCAAACATAATTACCTTCATTTCACCACAGCTAGTGTGAAGTTAGATTTTCTGACAACTAATAGATCAACTGCTTTTTGCCTGTAATTCCTAAGTTATTGGTCAAGATGAGAATGCTATGGCACATGGGCATGTACCTTGTTGCCATCATATCTGTATCACTTAAACATCTGGCAAATTTAAAGAAGGCTGGGAGAACATAAGGTAAATTGAAGAAAGGCTTAAAACAGTTTGATATTTTCTATTAAAATTATAATTTTATCTATAAAATTATGTTCTTATATATACTGATTGTAGAAATAGTACAGGCTTAGGAAGAACATTAACAGTCCACTATATGTCCAAGACTTCAGAGTTTGGCTTGTGGAAACAATGTAAAATCTCAAGTGCTGCAAAGGTCTTTAAATTTCATGTTCTGTGCAACCACCATACTGATGATTGGCTTCTATAATAGCTCTTCCAAAACATGTTTTTCTTCATTTTTCTATTTTCAGAGTTGAATAATTTAGTTCATAAAAGACTATGGAACTGTTGTTCTACATTAACCTAAAATATTTTTTACTGCAACCTATATCAACTAATTATAATTTGAACCCATGGGAATAAGTGACAGTCTAACTTTTCATATGATGATATTAAACATATTTGAGTTTAGCTATTATGTTCCCTTTTAAGTCATCTTTTCTTCCAACTATGTGTTGCTAGTTCTTCTAAACACTTTTATCAAAATGGTAAGAAAAATTTATTAAACATAGTTAAAAGCAAAAGTTCTGCTCTTAACTGTATGCCTCTGGGACTCTCATATAATAAACCCTGTGACAACTACATTTAAAAAATGCATAGACGGGAGATTCAAGATGGCGGCGTGAGAGGTGAGACGGAGAGCTCCTCCCAAAACCACAAACAGTACAAAAATACAGTTAATAAATACAACTAACCTTCAGACAGCAACAAGAAAGAAGGCTGAACCAGACCGCACACAGGCCTCACGAACAGAGCAGACCTCAAGAAACAGGGTAACGTACGAAAGCCTTAATCCGGCGGGACCCAAGCCCTTCCCTACCCCAGCTCAACGGCTGGAGTAAGAGAAACAGAATGCGACAGGGGGTGAAAGCCTGGGACTGCTGGACACCTAGCCCTGGACATCTGCTTTGTGAGCAGAATCCCTTATTACGTGGTGCCCTGGGCATTGGGGAGCTCGGACAGGCGGACTGCTTGTGAAACTGACATTCTGGCCATTTGTGGAGGACGGGATCCATACCCAGCCACTCTGTGTCGGAGGAAACAGGGAGAGGGCTGCTGAAGGGCAGGGTTTGCACGGAGCTTGCTGTGCGGGAGAAGGGAGAGCTGGACAAGGTTAAGGTTGTCTGGGGGCGCTCTGCTCAGCTGGTTGGGAACTTTGAGGAGCTTCAGGTGCTCCATCCCCCTGACTGCCTACTCACCTCTGAGGCCCTGCACTGTGACACACAGCCTGCATAGCCTTCTTACTGACCTGCAGGCACCTGCTCTCAAACCCGCAATCACTGCACAGGGACCGGGCCAGCCAGAGGGAGGCCCCGCCTACTACAGCTGAGACTCAAAGCACAGATTACTCGTGTGTGCTTCACCCACTGCCTGACACTGGAGACAGGCACCGCAGATGGGAAGCAGGAAACAGATTTTTCCTCAACACAGGCACATGCTCTGCTCCCCTATGTCCCCCAACCTCACTCAAGGGGCTGAGCAGCTCCAGAAACTAGAGTTTCTGCATACTAGTGGGCACCACACAGAAATATGAAACATCAAAAGAAGATGGTTCAGACCAAAATCTCACAAACCCCAGAAAGAGGGTCAAATGAAACCGAACTCACAGATCTTCCAGAGTTCAAAATAAAAATTATAAACATGCTTATGGAGGTACAGAAAAATATTCAAGAACTCAGGAAGGAATTTAAGATGGAGATTCAATCATTAAGAAATACATTTCTGAGATGCAAAATACAATGGAGGGATTTAAAAGCAGATTAGATGTAGTAGAAGAAATGGTAAATGGAATAGAAATTATAGAAGAGGAAAACAAAGAAGCTGAGATACAGAAAGAAAAAAGAATCTCTAATAATGAAAGAATATTGAGAGAACTGTGTGACCTATCCAAACAGAACAATATTCACATTATAGGGGTACCAGAAGAATAAGAGAGAGAAAAAGGGATAGAAAGTGTCATTGAGGAGGTAATTGCTGAAAACTTCCCAATCTGGAGAAGGAGATAGTTTCTCAAGCTATGGAGGTACACAGATCTCCCAATACAAGGTTCCCAAGGAAGACAACATCAAGACATATAATAATTAAAATGGCAAAGATCAAGGATAAAGACAGACTTTCAAAAGCAGCTAGAGAGAGAAAAAAGATCACATACAAAGGAAAACCCATCAGGCTATCATCAGACTTCTCAACAGAAACCTTACAGGCCAGAAGTGAGTGGCATGATATATTTAATTCAATGAAGCAGAAGGGCCTTGAACCAAGAATGCTCTACCCAACAAGGTTATCATTTAAATTTGAAGGAGGGAATTAAACAATTTTCAGATAACCAAAAGCTGAGAGAATTTACCTCCCACAAACCACCTCTACAGTGCATTTTGGAGGACTCCTATAGATGGAAGTATTCCTAAGGCTAAATATATATCATTCAAGGGAAGACAAAGAGTATAGAATATTATTCATAACATACAAAGAATGGAGAAGGAAGAACAGGAGTAAAAAAAAAGAACCTTTAGGTTGAGTTTGTAATAGTATACAAAATAAGTTAAATTAGACTGTTAGATAGTAAGTGAATTTCCCTTGAACCTTTGGTAACCACAAATTTAAGCCTGCAATGGCAATAAGTACACACCTATTGATAATCACCCTAAATGTAAATGGTCTGAATGCACCAATCAAAAGACAGAGAGTCACTGAATGGATAAAAAAACAAGACCCATCTATATGCTGCCTACAAGTGACTCACTTCAAACCCAAAGACATACACAGACTGAAAGTAAAGGGATGGAAAAAGATATTTCATGCAACTAATAGGGAGAAAAAGGCAGGAGTTATAGTACTTGTAACAGACAAAGTAGACTTTAAAACAAAGAAAGTCAAAAAAGACAAAGAAAGACATTACATAATGATAAAAGGGTCAGTCCAAGAAGAGGATATAACTATTATAAATATCTATGCACCCAACACAGGATCACCTACATATATGAAACAAACACTAACAAAATTAAAGGGGGAAATAGAATGCTATGCATTCATTTTAGGAGACATCAACACACCACTCACTCCAAAGGACAGATCAACCAGACAGAAAATAAGTAAAGAGACAGAGGCACTGAACAACATATTAGAACAGATGGACCTAACAGACATCTACAGAACTCTACACCCAAAGCATCAGGATACAGATTCTTCTCAAGTGCACATGGAACATTTTCAAGAATATATCACACACTAGGCCACAAAAAGAACCTCAGTAAATTTAAAAAGATAGAAATTGTACCAACTACCTTCTCAGATCACAAAGGTGTGAAACTAGAAATAAATTACACAAAGAAAATGAAAAAGCCCACAAACATGTGGAGGCTTTCTATGCTCTTAAATTATCAATAGATCAATGACCAAATAAAAATAGAGATCAAGCAATATATGGAGACAAATGACAAGAATAATTTAACACCACAGAATCTGTGGGATGCAGCAAAAGCTGTGCTAAGAGGGAAATATATTGCAATACAGGCCTACCGCCGGAAAGAACAATCTCAAATGAACAGTCTAAATGCCCAATTAATGAAACTAGAAAAGGAAGAACAGATGAGGCCCAAAGTCAGTAGAAGGAGGGACATAATAAAGATTAAAGCATAAATAAATAAAATTGAGAACAATAAAACAATAGAATCAATGAAAGCAGGAGCTGGTTCTTTGAGAAAATAAACTAAATAGATAAAACACTAGTCAGACTTATCGAGAAAAAAAGAGAATCTACACACAGAAACAGAATTAGAAATGAGAAAGGAAAAATCACTATGGACACCACAGAAATACAAAGAATTATGAGAGAATACTATGAAAAATTATATACTAACAAACTGGCTAACCTAGAAGAAATGGACAACTTTCTAGAAAAATACAACGTTCTAAGGCTGACCCAGGAAGAAACAGAAAATCTAAATAGACCAATTACCAGCAAAGAAATTGAATTGCTAATCAAAAAACTACCTAATAACAAAATCCTAGACCAGATAGTTTCAGTGCTGAATTTTATCAGACATATGGAGAAGAAATAATACCCATCCTCATTAAAGTTGTCCAAAAAGTAGAAGAGGAGGGAATACTCCCAAACTATTCTACGAGGCCAACATCACTCTAATACCAAAACCGGGCAAAGACACCACAGAAAACGAAAATTACAGACCAATATCCCTGATGAACATAGATGCAAAAATACTCAACAAAATAATAGCAAACCAAATTCAAAAATACATCAAAAAGATGATCCATCATGATCAAGTGGGATTCATCCCAGGGATGCAAGGATGGTACAACATTAGAAAATCCATCAACATCATCCACTACATCAACAAAAAGATGGACAAAAACCACATGATTGTCTCCATAGATGCTGAAAAAGCATTTGACAAAATTCAACATCCATTCATGATAAAAAATCTCAACAAAATGGTTATAGAGGGCAAGTACCTCAACATAATAAAGGCCATGTATGACAAACCCACAGCTAATATACTTAACAGGGAGAAGCTGAAAGCTTTTCCTATAAGATGGGGAACAAGACAAGGATGCCCACTCTTCCCACTTTTATTCAACATAGTACTGCAGGTCCTAGCCACGGCAGTGAGAAAACACAAAGAAATAAAAGGCCTCCAGATCAGCAATGAAGAAATCAAACTGTCCTTGTTTGCAGATGACATTGTACATAAAAAACCCTAAAAATCCACTCCAAAACTATTAGACCTAATATCTGAATTCAGCAAAGTTGCAGGATACAAAATTAATACAGAGAAATCTGTTGCATTTCTATGCACTAACATGTACTAGCAGAATGAGAAATCAGGAAAACAATTCCATTCACAGTTGAATCAAAAAGAATAAAATACCTAGGAATAAACCCAACCAAGGATGTGAAAGCCCTATACCCTGAAAACTACAAGACACTCTTAAGAGAAATTAAAGAGGACACTAAAAAATGGAAATTCATCCCATGCTCTTGGCTAGGAAGAATTAATATTGTCAAAATGGTCATCCTGCCTAAAGCAATCTACAGATTCAATGCAATCCTTATCAAATTACCAACAGCATTCTTCAATGAGCTAGAGCAAATCGTTCTAAAATTCATATGGAACCACAAAAGACCCCAAATAGCCAAACCAATTCTGAGAAGGAAGAATAAAGCAGGGGGGATTGCACTTCCTGACTTCAAACTCTACTACAAAGCCACAGTAATCAAGACAATTTGGTACTGGCACAAGAACAGACCCATAGACCAGTGGAACAGAATAGAGAGCACATATATAAACCCAAGCATATATGGTCAATTAATATATGATAAAGGAGCCATGAATATACAATGGGGAAATGACAGGCTCTTCAACAGGTGGTGTTGGCAAAACTGGAGAGCTACATGTAAGAGAATGAAACTGGATTCAATTTTTCAAGTATCAAGTCTGTTACTCCAGCTTCTTTTTCACTGATATTTGCCAAGTATATATTCATTCATTCTTTTATTGTCAAATTATCTTCATCTATTCTTTTTAGTTTAAAAGGGTCTTTTGAATACAATATACAGTTTTTGAGACTTATATAATTTATATTTAGATCATATGCATATGATTTTATATATATTGTATATATACACATATGATTATTTATATATAAAATATAATGTATGTAACACCTACATATATATATCAATATATAGTCACTATATTAGAATTTATTTCTGGCACCTTATTCATATTTTCATTTCCTGTACCTTCTTTTCTCCATTCTAGATTTCAATTGAATAAATTGTTTTTTCAATTAGTTTAAGACTTTTTTTATTTTTAGCTTATACTTCATATGTTTTGTTTTAATTTTTTTAATGGAGGCTCTTGAAATAAAACCCATGCTCATATTTATTTATCCTTTTTGCTTTTTAAATTTTCAAATTCCTTAATATGCTTGCTTTTCTCCTTTGTCTTTCCTACTTTCTAAAATTATGTTTCCATTCTCTAGAATTTTTGTTTTGGGTTGTGATGGATGTATTTTTTTCTCATTACTACTTCCAATTTTTATAACATTATTATGTTTACTTATCTTTGACTTTTTCACCAGGTATATTAAAAAAAAACTTTTGTGGCAAAAACTCAAGGCCCAATCTATCTAAAAATATTTTTCTTATAAACTCACAGTATTTGATTAGGGATCAAATACTAGGGCTCAAATTTTGTTTATTTGAGAAGATCTTTTACACTGGGTTGATTAGTGAAGGTATTCCCTGAAGGGTCAGTTCACAAAGAACTAGAAGAGATCGCAATGTTTTATGTCCTCAGTTTTCAATAATCACAAGTCATAAAAAGAAACAGGGAAACATGGGCAATTCACAGTAAACTCAAAAAACCAACCTCAAGAAAATAGACTTCAAATTCCATAATGGAAACTTTAATTCAACTGCCTTAAATATGCTCGGTAAATAAGAAGAGTATAGACACACAAATAAACAAAATCAGGAAAATACAGGTAAATGAAATGAGAATATCAACAAAGTGCTAAAAATTATATGTTGAAAAAACTTTAAAAATATGGAGCTGAAAGTTACAAAAACTGATTGAAAACCTCTAGAGGGTTCAACAGCAGACAAACTTGAAAATAATCCATTTGAAATTATAGAGTTTGAATCAACAAGATAAAAGATTGAAGAAATGTGAAGAGATTCTACAATTCTCAAGGAACACTAACTAGTAGATCAAAATATGCATTATGGGAGTCCCAAAAGGAGAAGAAAGAAAAAGAGACATAGAACCTACCAGAAGAAATCACAGTTGAAAACTCCCCAATCTGGAGAAAGAAATGGACATAGAAATATAGAAAGGTCAAATTCACAAGTATGATAAATGACAGAAGTCCACAACAAAACACATTATAATCAAAATGTCAAAAGTTAAAGGCAAAGAGAAAATCTTGAAAGCAGCAAGAGAAAAGTGACATTACATACAAAGATGCCTTTTCAAAGTAATGAGCAGATTCCTCAGTGGAATCCTTGCAAGCCAGAAGTTCAGTGGGATGACACATTTAAAGTACTGAAAGAAAAAAACTGCCAACTGAGAATACTATACATGAAAAAATTATTCTTCACAAATGAGACATTAAGACAGTTCTAATTTCTAGATAAACAAAGGCCGAGGGAGTTCATACAAGAAATGCTAAAGAGAATCATTCAAAATGAAATGAAAGGAAACAAGATAGCAACTCAAAGCCTTATGAAAATATAAAGATCTCAGGAAAGGTAAATATGTAGACAGATTTCAAAACCTTTATTACAATGGTTTTTGTACATAAATCAACTTAATTTTTTATGGGATTTAAAATAGAAAAGCATGGAATAATTGTAGTTCTATATTAAATGGAATACAATATATAAAGATGTAATTTATAACATCAGTATCATAAATAAGGTGAAAGCAGAACTATAAAGTAGAATTTTTGCATGTGATTTAGATTATCAGTGTAGGTTGTTATAACTTTAGGAAATTTTATATAATGTGTTTATAGAATATGCACAAAAGTAAAAGAAAAGGGCATCAGAGTGGGTCTCTACAAGAAATCAACTAAATACAAAATAATTCTATTTTACGGCAAAAGTCATTTTTCATCCCAGAGATGTTTTCCAAAAATGGAATAAAGTGGTTCTGGTGTCTGTCATGCAATATTAATGTGCCATTAGTCAAAAGGAGGATTTTTTTTTGTATTTTTTACTCCAAATATAGTTTGTGAACCCAGTTGTTTTCACAAATTTCTCATTTAGGTCCTTATGAGTCAGATAATTTCTCTTAAAGATTCATGTTCTTGATTTTCGTTTTACCCATTATTTCTATCATTTGTGTATGTGCTTTATAAAATTTAAGCTCTCCTGAGACCTATCCTTGGATCATATGAACTATATTTAATCCAGGAATTGTTTTCTCACTTTATTCTTCTGCAGTATTATTTGTTTTTCATGCTGAAAGTATGTCAATGAGATATGGCCAACAATATTGAATTATTTACTTTGGAGCATCCTGAATGGAATCAACAACTTAATGGACAAAAGGCTATAGAGCCATTCATTACTAATTCTCCATAAGTGGTCAAAATCAGATGCTTATAAGTGCAAAAAGTTATTTTCAGAAAAAGTATAGGTATTTGAATATAATTTCAGTTTATTAATTGTCTGGCAAGTGGAATGCATTAGAGTGCTTCATGCTTCAAAGATACAGAATAGTACCCTGTAAGACTTTTGGGGTAATTTTGAGTAATTAAATATTTCAAGATTTGATTAGCTTAAATAATCTAATGGAAATATCATTTCATTAGGTAAAAGAGACCCATCTAAAAGTGAAATGGGTTTCTTGTTCTTCCTTTTCTATTCTTTTCATTCTTTTCCTTTTCTGTTATTTTTCTCCCAACTTTATTTTATTTTTATTTAGCAAGACTGAAACAGAAAATCATTTTAATTTTCAGGAATTAAACAGGAAACTATTGAACATTAGTTTAAAACTGACTAAAACAAGACAAATAGTAAATGTTTCTTCTGTTAATACCTTGGATTTCCAATCCCCTCAAAGTAACATTTGTATACCAGTAAGGCAGTATGCAGAGATTGTTTTCATAAGCTGTCTGATAAAACTGTCATAGAAAGGCACTTAAAAGTACATTTTGATTGGGCAGAGGAGCTGAACAGACACTTCTCCAAAGAAGAAATTCAGATGGCCAGCAGGCACATGAAAAGATGCTCCACATCACTAGTCATCAGAGAAATGCAAATTAAAACCACAATGAGATATTACCTCACACCAGTTAGGATGGCTGCCATCGAAAAGACAAACAACAACAAATGTTGGCGAGGATGTGGAGAAAGGGGAACCTCCTACACTGCTGGTGGGAATGTAAATTAGTACAACCATTGTGGAAAGCAGTATGGAGGTTCCTCAAAAAACTCAAAATAAAAATACCATTTGACCCAGGAATTCCACTCCTAGGAATTTACCCTAAGAATGCTGCAGCCCAGTTCGAAAAAGACATATGCACCGCTATGTCTATCGCAGCACTTTTTACAATAGCCAAGAAATGGAAGCAACCTAAGTGTCCATCAGTAGATGAATGGATAAAGAAGATGTGATACATATACACAATGGAATATTATTCAGCCATAAGAAGAAAACAAATCCTACCATTTGCAATAACATGGATGGAGCTAGAGGGTATTATGCTCAGTGAAATAAGCCAGGCAGAGAAAGACAAGTATCAAATTATTTCACTCATCTGTAGAGTATAAGAACAAGAAAAAACTGAAGGAGGAAAACAGCAGCAGACTTACAGAACCCAAGAAAGGACTAACAGTTACCAAAGGGAAAGGAACTGGGAAAGATGGGTGGGAAGCGTGGGATAAGGGGGGAAAAAGGGCTAGTACTATTAGCACACATAATGTAGCGGGGGTGGGGTGGGGTGGGGGGATACGGGCAGGGCAGTATAACACAGAGAAGACATGTAGTGATTCTATAGCGTCCTTCTGTGCTGATGGACAGTGACTGCAATGGCATATGTGTTGGGGACTTGATAATAGGGGGAATCTAGTAATCATAATGTTGCTCATGTAATTGTATATTAATAACAGCAAAATAAAATAAAATAAAATAAAGTAAAAGTACATTTTGATTATACATTTCATTTCTCTGAATATCTAAAGGAGGATTCAATTGAAATTTCACATTAAACATATTAAAATTTTCTCTTTCATGAAAATACAGCCACCCTATTGAGTAAGATTGATTTCATCATTAATTTTTAAATGTTTGTGTAATGATTTCTGTTACTGAGGAATACTAGAATATGGCTTGTGCTCACATAGAGATTCTGATTGATAGTAAATTAGATAAGTAAACAATCATTGAGGATGATTGAGGATGCAACAAATAAACTGGTCATTCCATTGAAGTGTCATTAGTGGTGTGATTAAGTCACTGACATTTTAGCTACTGTGTTTCTTCAATTTAAAGTTAATTTGGTATTTTAAGAAATACAGTTTTTATCAATAGATTTAGTTTTAAATTTGTGTGCTTCAGCACTTTCTTTGAATGTTTACAATGTACAAGACACTTTAGAAACACAAATGTAATTAGTTTGCAGTGGTATATAGTTTCTTGTTCTCAAATTAACTTGTTATTTAGCTTGAGAGAGAAATTTGTAAACTGCTGTCTATATACTGAGGCTAAATAGAGTAACTGCTGTTTTAGAGATTTAAGAAAAAACACTGCACCTTGGGTGGCACTGTTAGATGGAAAAAATAAAGCTAGGGAGGGGATTGAGAAGGAGACTGAAGGACATGGTAATGGTGTGAAATAAGCTGTATGCGGATCTGCTTATTCCTCCAAATTCCTGAAGCCTTGATACTGAAATGTAGTATTTATTATTTCTTAGCCTCCTCCTCAACGGAAGGATATTGGTATTGACTGATTCTGCTCTGAGGTTCTGGTGACCTAGGAGGTTAAAAGCAAAACCATTCCAGGTCCTTTCTCCCCATTGTGGCTTAATTGTCTCTAAGTGAACTTTCAGTAACTAAAGTTGCAAAAGCAACTGGAAACAGTCACTGAAAATGGCCTATGAACAGACTGCCCTGTTAAGTAAACGTTGAGTAAAGAATTGATTGCCTATGTGAATTACCAATAGAAAATATTATCAATATAAATTAATACATAATAAATGCTGATTCTTATATAACATTTTCTATTAGTTCTGAAAACACCTTGAGACGTTTGAGCACATCTTGGTTATCATTGTATGGATTGTCATTTTTCATTGTCCAATAATAATTGGAGTTATTCTAGTAATATTTTATTTTCCTAGTTGTTTACATTCAGGATATATGGATGCTTAGTAAGATTATTAACCCGATTTTTGTATGACTTGTTAATCAAGTGCAAGGCTTTGGCTCTTAGTAAAAAATGGAAAGTTCAGAAAATGTTTGGAAAACAAAAAAAACGCTATACAGTGTGAGGAAACAACCATGATAAAGCCTAAAAATGATCTGCCTAGGATTCTTTCAGCACTATCAGACCCACGATTCTGCTGCTTCTCGTTGAATCGTCTCTGCTAGTTCCTGTAGCTGCTAAAAGTAGGAAAAGAAACTATCTGCCCTCTTTTATCCTGAGGGAAAGTCCTCATTTCCCATGTGTTGGGATCTTCTCTCCTATAAAAAGGGTTTTGAGATATGATTTTCTTGTAGCCAATCCTTATTTAAGGTGAAAGAAACTATACTGAATGATGTTCAGTGTTTGCAAAGTTTGATGCTTTGCAAAAATGATAACATTAAGTAATGATATTGTGAAAGAAGCATTATATGCAATTTAAAATTAATCAATAATGTCCTTTTTGAGCACCCTCTCCAATGTTTTGTCTTATGTGCTTTTCACATGTTGACATTTGGCAGTCTATCTTAATTTCAGATTTTATTACTTTGTGTATATTATCTATGATTCAGTGGGTTTTAATTGCGACTATAAATAACTCACCATAGTCACATGTGCCCCATTATTTCATTATTGCTGCAAGCTGGCATTACTTTACTTATCACCAGGCAGTTTTATTTTTGCAAGACTCATGATCACTAATTTACCAACCAACAGTTATTTATTAAGTATTTACTCTTAATAAATTTCAGAGTAGAGTAGAGTTTAGAGAAAAATGAAATGTTCCTTGATATACAGGGAGAAAACATAGGATGTATAAAGTTATTCAAATTATAAATCAAATTAGAATTGAACCCCAGTTTTGCTCTGCAATTTGGGCATGGATCTTATTCTCAGTCTCAATGAACTGTCTATAAAATGGGAATCATAAGTTCTACCTAGCAGAGCCTGGTAAAGATTGAAGATTGTCTAGGTAAGTTAGCATGAATATTCATAACCGTACAACACACACAAAACCCACTAGGGAGCAAAACAAGGTGTACCTAATCTCCAATGTACCTTTAAAAAGCTATAGAAATTCCTGTAAGAAAATCCTGAAGAGGTGAGATGATCAAAATGCTTCATGTAGGAACTGAAACATGAAATACGGGTAGATTTTGAGGATGATTACTGTACAAATGGGGCACTAAAAGATCTTGAGGCATAGTAGGAGAAATTTAACAGGAAAAACACTGGACTTTGATTTCAGAGTGTTAACTTTGAAAGATGAAAGTTCATTCAAGTAAAAATGTACAGTATAATGTAAGGCATATGCAGTTTAGGTGAGAAGATGATATAAAAAGAGTATAGTAGATGTACCACATCTTCTTAATCCATTCATCTACACAATGGAATATTACTCAGCCATAAGAAGAAAACAAATCCTACCATTTGCAACAACATGGATGGAGCTGGAGGGTATTATGCTCAGTGAAATAAGCCAGGCCGAAAAAGACAAGTATTAAATGATCTCACTCATATGTGGAATATAAGAACAAAGAAAAAAACTGAAGGAACAAAACAGCAGCAGACTCACAGAACCCAAGAACAGACTAATAGTTACCAAAGGGAAAGGGACTGGGGAAGAAGGGCGGGAAGGGAGGGATAAGAGGGTAAAAGGGGCATTACGGTTAGCAGACATAGGGTGGGGGGCACGGGGGGGACTGTACAGCTCAGAGAAGACAAGTAGTGATTCTCATCTCACTACGCTGATGGACAGTGACTGTAATAGGGTTGGTGGGGGGAACCTGATGAAGGGGGTAGTTTAATCATCACAATATTGCTCATGTAATTGTAGGTTAATGATACTAAAACAAAATAAGTTGTAAATAAAATAAAATAAAATAAAAAGTATAGTAGAAAGTTAGACATACTGTAGTTTAGGTGAGAAGATAAAGTAAAAAAAACAATTTTTTCTTTAATATAAACATCAGACCTGAGGTCTAAGGAGTGGTAGAATTTAAAATCAGCACTATGTTGTATGGAATAAAATTCTAGCAAATATGAAGAATTGAATTTACTTCTAAATATTTTAGAATTTTCCTAACTTCAGCAGAGAGAATAAATAATTTTCTTTGAGGTTTTTGCTCTAACTTTTCTTCAGTTTATTAATTAACTTAGTCTAAAATTTATTGATTTCTTTCTGTGTGATGCTCTACACTATGGAGAATGCATATCTAAAAAAAAATAACCAAACAAAATAACCGAACAGCAAATTACATACTATCTCATGTTCATTGTCTTAAAAATAATTCAATTAAAGTAGTTTAAATAAATCAAACACAAATTAATAGATTAAAAATGTAAGTGGCCAAAACTCCTAACACAAAACCCCATAACATCATTCCATTAAGTTAAAATTATAAGTAGAAATTAGAAATATAAGTTGCTTATTTTCTTGATATAGAACATTAAATATCAGCAATTAAGAGGACAAAGTATTAAAACAAGAAAAGAAAAAGTAAGCAAAAACCATCTGCAACATGAAGACTCATTCTTGAAACCTGCAGCTCTGTGATGGCCAGTGATGATCAGATCTTTCCTGTTTGATTTTCAAGCACTTCACTTCTTAAATTATGTTATCATAGGATTCTCTCGAATACTTTTGAAATCATCATTGATTTTCACTT
This sequence comes from Phataginus tricuspis, assembly GCA_029783875.1. NCBI lineage: Eukaryota > Metazoa > Chordata > Mammalia > Pholidota > Manidae > Phataginus > Phataginus tricuspis. The sequence continues at coordinate 3,265,983 of JAQQAC010008350.1, read as the reverse complement.
CATGATTTTTTTATAAATACATTTTCTTGCTTTTGTTCCATTTTTACAAATAACATCAGAATCTGCTACAATTGGCTGGATCATAGGATCTTAGCCATTTTATATTAATTTTGCTTATTTTTGTTTTGTTACAATGTGCTGTGAATCTATTTGGTAATTTTAATGTTATGTTATGGAAAATGTAGTTGAGCCTGATAAGTATACTTTGTACTTTTCCATTATATATGTATTTTTTCAAATAGCCCTTCCTTTTTTTTCTTGCACATTTAATGAAAAACCTTCTACCTGTTTCATTCTAATTCAATTTTATATGTTATCTTGTTATCTTTATTACTATTTCCAAAGGATAATTTTTACAGTGTTTTATGATAGTATAATTTATACTTGTATTAATAAAATAGGAATGAGATAAGTTTGTAAAGAACTAACACAGCATATTGACAAAATTATTTCTTTAGGGCTTTGAAAGAAAACATAGAAAAGACAAAAGACACTGTATATTTCTTTTTTTAAATATGAACTTATTAGATAAGGGACACTTTAATAGGCTACATTGTAGTTCTGCAACTTGATTCTTCTTCTAAATGATAAATGAAAAACCAAATCAAGTTATAGGTATTATTCTTAATGTTTATTTTTCCTGTAACACAGATATGCATCATTTAATGGCTCACCTAAGCAGCTTGACATATACCTGCTTTTATTTTATTTTAAAACTTTCAAAGTAAAGATCACACCCATGGTAATTCTTCACAGTGCCCTGATATATTAGCAGCCTCAGGTTCCCATATGAGTTATGAGGGGAGTATTATTGCCCTGCGGAACTGGCACAGTATTGCCAGAAAGGATGATCTCAATCGATTGTTTTCTCTTATGACCCTTTGCCTTTGACACACTATTTTATTGTTACAGTACTATGGAAATGGATGAAAATATTTAAAAGTAAAATGTAGCACTCATGAATGTAAGAAGCTGGAAGTTGCTGATCCACCCTAATAAGGAATAAAAGATGAACAAACAAAAAAATGTTCAATTCTTATATCTGACAGAGAGACTGGATCACAGGGTAAACTATTACCTCCCATCTTCAACTTAGAGATGGTGACAGTCAAATGCAGAAGATGGTTGCTTGTTGGAGCAGAAACCCAGAAGCACAAATTTCTGTGGGAACTACTGTCAAGGTGAGGAAACGTGAACTATAACTGATGAATTGCTGGAGGCTCAGTGTTGACAAGTCCGAGATAATAAAAACTCTTGGTGGACCTAGTCTTTGAGTACTCCCACACTTTTATCTACAGGAGGTTGATAAGATTCTCAAGATGAGTATCAGAGAAAAATCCCCTCCTGCTTCTGGCAGGAAGAAGGGAAAAGAAACCATTTTGAAGTATTCCAGAGTATTCTGTTCTTAACACAGTCTGCCCTTAGGGGAAGCTCTTTAACCGAGGCCTAGGCTCCTGGAGTTTTATGGGAGCCTAACCGACCCAGACGAATAGAAATATCCACCTTCAGCTGGTTCTAGACTTCCACATGGAGGAAGGGAAATACTCAACTCCAGCCCCCTCTAGCCATCCTGTCCCATCAAAGGTCCAGAGGGTAAAAAACTAAGAAGCATGTGTGAAATGCATAGTCCAGAGGTAGAAGCTCACCAAAGGCCTGGTTATAACGTTTTTTTTTCTACCCAGTACATTATATCCAGCTATCAAGAAAAAATAAAAGGCTTAATAAAAGGCAAACAAAACAAAACACAGAAGAAACAGCAAACATCAGAACCAGAATCAGATATGATAGACATGTTGGAATCATCGCACCAAGAATATAAAATAAAGATGCTAAAGACTCTAATGGATAAAGCAGGAAACATTAAGAACAGATGGGCAATTTTAGGAGAGAGATGGAAAGCCTAAGATAGAAACAAAATAAATGGTGGAGATTAAAGAAAAAAAAAACAGTGAAAATAAATGAAAAATGCCTTTGATGGAATTATTGGGAGATGTCACATGGCTGAGGAAACTCTTAGCTTGAGGATATCCCAACAGAAGCCAACAAAACTGAAAAACAAAGAGAAAAGACTACAAAAGCAAAACAAAACAAAAAACACAGACTGTCAGACTATCCCAGGACTAAGGGACAACTAGAAATGTGTAACACTCATAATGGGAATCCAGAAGAAAAAAAATTAGAAAAAAGAACAGAAGAAATATTTGAAGCAATAATAACTGAGAATTTCCCCCAAACTAATACTGAACCACAGATCCAGGAAAATCAGAGGACTCTGAGCAGGATAAATCCAACCCCCACTGTTCCCACCCCCTCAACAACAACAAAAATAATAGGAGCTAAACCGAGTTTGAGTTCTGTTTGTTTGTTTGTGACCCTAATTGTATCACAAACTTCAAATTTCTCTAGTTGCCTTATGTTTGAAGCGTCCTCACAATAAAAGAAGACAAGGGAAGCGCTGAGTTATAGGGTGTGTTCTTCCCTGCTTGCTCCGCGCTCAGCTTTGGGTGTTTCCTCTGCCCCAGAGGTCTCCCTCAGTGCTCTTTCCCTCTTCTGTTAAGGTAGACTTCTGTTTTCTGTTTCTCAGCGCCGTTTAGCTAGGCTGGTGGCAGGAAATATTCTCTGTTGTTTTGGTTCAGCAACTACTTTAGGCAAGTGCTTTGTCCTGGGTTTCAAGGCCTCGCTTTTTCAGCGACGTGATTCCCATACCCAGATGCAGGGAGACCCTTCTAATGGTCTGGATCCAAAGCACATTCCTGTCCCTTCCCCAGCTTCAGTAGGTTTTTTTCCACCTATACCCCAAAGACACCAGGGTATACTGCCTTTTCTCAGGGTTTTAAGGCCTCTACACTGTGGGGGAGATATGGGAGAAGGTGTGATTCTGTGCCTTTCTTGACGTAGCAGCCATCTCTCTCCACTATGCCTACCTCACCAGGGAGGATTTTCAAAACTCTCCACCCAGCCCCTGATCGCATGAGAAAAACAAAAAGTAGGTGCAAATTCCCCCTGGGTCTTTGGATCCCAGTATTATTTTGATGATAACCCACCCTCAGCCTTTAGCAATTTATAACACATTTTAGCTAAATTCTCCTTATTGGTTCATATGACATTGGTGTCTGTATAATCCAAAGTAAGCAAAGTTCATGCCTGTGTCTCCCTCCATTCTTCTAATTTAACTTAGATTAAATTAATTCAAATTAGTAGGTTTAACTGTAACCCATCAACTTCCTGGTGAGTTCAAGAAAAGTGTTTTTGCAGATTATCCAACTTTTTGCTAATGTAAAAGTGGTATCGTTATGATCTTTACAGATTTTTATATGCCAGGCAAAAGCCAAAATCTCCACAATTTAAAATGTGAGTAGAATGAACTACTTTTTGAGAAATCATGTTCCCAAAATTGACTTATCAAAAAGTAGAAATTCTTAACAACTCAGTGTTCGTGGAAGAAGCTGATGTATTATTTGCTTCAAAACATGTCTTGGTGCAAGGAGTTTTGTTTTGTGCTGGCAACCTAGTGGGTCTCCAAAGCTCTTCTAAAGCTTAACTCTATCCAAAGTTAGCTGGAAAAAAGACAAAAAGTTAATTATATATGTTTAATTAGATATAGGTGATATGAACACATGGACTCTTCCTGGATTAGGTTTTTATATAATTTAAATAATGTAGTCCAAGTATAATATTAACCCCAAACCCCAACTATTAGTCTGATTTTATATTGTAAGTACAGATACTCAGACATTATGGAAAAAATAATTACGATACTAATATTGTAACCTTTGTTTTGTATATTCTGTAAACATCAAGGAAGTTTGCTAATAACATAAAATGGTATCACTATGGCCTATGTTCTCATTTTAATTGGACAGTTTTCCTATCGTTGTGCCATACAGAATTTAATAACTGAAGACTTTGCTCCCAGTACAAGGTTTCACATATTTATGAGTCAGTGATTGCAGAAACTGGACTACCGCTCATCTCCTTATTCCCCTTAATGCAGAGCTGGCATTTGGTAACATATCAATAGGTTAGAATGGTCATAAAAATCTTAAAATGTAGTGACTATATTAGAGCTGGGCAGAGTTTCTTAGTTCAATGGCTGTTCATTGGCTTGGAAAACACTCATGAGTTAAATGAGCTTAGAGCCTGTATTTTCCCCCTTAAAACTTGTGTTTCATGAAACTATTTCTGATATGGGTAATACTAAAATTAATATTGGAAATTATCTGATGTAATCTTAATTAAAGGTTTAGAAATGTTACTAGTTGCAGATGCTCAGGGACCACTTCATTACTTTCAAATAATTTAAATTTAAATTGATTTAAAGTTCACTTTTATTAATTGCCAATTAATAAATGTTTCTGAATTGTTTGTGAATAAATTAGAAGCTGAAGTGTTTAGTCCATATTTTATTGAGAACTTATTATCATTGTTAAAACCTTTATAGAATTAGAATTGGAAATTTGTTAAACACAGAATTCTATGCAATTGTTATTGATTATTGTTAACAATATAGAAATTGCTTCAGAGAAATTTAGAAAATAAGTTTCTAAGCTGTTCTTGGCTTATTTGCCAAAGAAATATGACTTTAAGCCTCTAGTAAAAATTTAATTAAAAGCAGGCAAATCTCACAGTGTTGTGAGAATCAGATTAATTTTAGAAAAGCTTCTAGTCACTTTATTTTAATTTTTTTCTCTACTGCTATTTATAAAACTTCTCTTTCAGGGATGTATACATCAAATGGTCATTGCAGAGAAATCGTGGACTGTTTACTTTAAATTTATTATTTAATCCTTACTTATTGGCTATTTCCAGTATGTGAATGAATATGCCATACTTCACAAGTGGTTTGTCCTATAATAAATTTCCTAGAATCAAAATGTGGAAATAGGGTAAAGGAAACTGTTAACAACTGGGGAAACTTTAGGACTGTTTTCAGGAAACATCATTTTCAGTGATATTTACAATATAATTTCAATGATATTTACAATACTTGTGATGATAATTTGAAGATTATTCTTAGATATTCATGTTTATTAGTTCCATTTTATGTGAACTTCATAATACTGGTAGTATTACACCATCAAAATTTTTTTACATATCATATGATTGAAATTTAGGAAGTAGCAATCTATTTTATCTGTTTGTTCCAGTGATGATTGAATGACAGGATTTGAAAGTTAACTTACCAGGAATTTCCTGAGAGCTTGTATTTGAAATGAACCAGCCCTTACCCATCCAAATCTACATTTCATATTTCAACAGTGCACATTGGCAAAAACAACTAAAATCTTTCCCATGAAATAGCAAAGCATGAATGAGACCCCTTTTCATTTTGCAATAATTTATAGTGATATTACTAATCATTTTAGGGTTTTTATTATTTCTTAGTCCTAGACGTTTATGCAGTGTATAGTTTCCTGATTTGTAAAAATACTTGGCAAGCTACGTAGTGGAAAGCCAGAACAGGTTCTAGATAAAACACAAAGTCCAAATAGCAACCTCTTGATCTATCATGGACACATTTAACATTTCATCATTAGAATTCATAATTCAATAGCCATTAACTATCTCACCACCTGTATGAGTATAACATGCTCGAATAAAGAGACTCAGATGTTCAACTGGCTCAAAGGAGATTAATCATTTTTCTCTGATTTAATAGTTCAGAGGATGGTTAATGATCTAGAGTGGGTAGGCAGCTTTGGTCCAAAACATGATTCCAGAATCTAAAATCTCCTAACTTATTACTCTACTACCCCTGGGGTATTATAGTCAAAGTTAACTTACCAAATCACATGTGTGTTTGGCTTATGGAAAGAATCAATTAGAGAATGTGTAGAGCAAACAGTTTCTTCTTAAAAATGTAATGTGGAAGTTTCATGCATGAATTCTTGTCTCATCCCACTGGGTAGAATTTAGTTACACAGACAAAATACGCATAATGAAGGGCTGGAAAATGTAGTTTGTAAATGGATAACTATGTTACTCTATTAAGTTTAATTAGGTCTAATGCTGCCACTTATAGGAAAAAAGGAGAGAAAATAAATTGGCTCTTCTGCTGCTGGTGAGACTGTGATAAACAATGCTTTTAAGTAGGCCATAGTTGTTTCAAAAATGAACTTGCGTATGTGCGTGTGTGTTGCTTTTTTATCAATGACATCCCCAGCTCCACTTTGTTCTTCCCAGTGTCTGAATGAGGATTATGATACCTAATCATTGAACTGCACATTATCCTTTCCTCTGCACATTATCCAATTCCGACTAGGTCCCTTCTCTAATTTCTCTTTAGAGCTACTTAGCTCAAGTCTAATTCCTATAATAAATTCCTGTCAACTTTGTCTAAGACACTCTGTTCTTCCTCATCTGACTGCAGTCATGTTCTTGGGAGTCTTTGGCTGGTGGACTTTGACAAGACAGAATTGATAAAGGTATACAATTGGCAGTCACTGCTCTATCCTGCTCCATAAAAAACATTGTGTGTGCCATTGTAAATTAAGTAAAAGCTGAGGAAGTCATTGTCCTAACTCTCTAAGTGCTCTCAGTCTCAATAGAAGCAAATATGGATAGCTTTAATCTGAGATAAGCTAAGACAGTACTGTAATACAAGTATAAAATACACTTATGAAGGGGAAAGGGAGTAAATTAATGCTCTTGAGAGCAAGAAGGCGGATTTGAGGAACTTGGAAGAAGTGTGGTGCCAACTACTGGTCCAGGAAATATGGAAACAATTTGCATTAAGAAAGGGCAATCCAGTTCTGGACCAAATAAACATAAGTGTAAATTTAAGAAAGTGGAAGAGCTTAGCAGACTGATATGGCAGGAGAGTGTTTTGGTTGTGAAATGTAAGACGAAATGACAAACACAAAATGTAGAATTTTAAATATAAAGTTAAGAAGTTTAGATCTTTACCTCCAGGCAGTAGGTGCTATTGGAATACTGCATTGGGTATAAAAAAAGTTGCATTATTTTGTGGGGAAGAGGTTGGTGGGTACTTCAGGAGAAAGAGAATTAGAATAATTAGAGTTTGGAAGAGCAGCTAGGAAAAAAATATGTAAATATTAATGTAGGCTTTGTGAAAAAAGTAATGTAGGCTTGAAGTTACAAATCACAGAAGCAGCACAAAGCAGGATTCAAAGTTTCTAGAATTAACAGCTTAAAAACATATCTATTCCATGATTATGGTTTATCTCTCCATTTATTTAGCTCTTTGGCTTCTTTCATCATCTTTTTCAGAACTGAAGGTCTGCATATATTTTGCTATATTTATACCCAAATACTCATGTTTCATACTACAATAATTATCTATCTAATAATTTATCTGTATATATATATATATATATATATATATATATATAGTCTAGATAGATATTTATATTTATTATAGTTTCAGTTTACAAATGTTCATTGCTATATTATACAGGAATATTATCGGCTTTTGTTTACTGAGTATATATCCTATGACCTTGCTCCACTTATATTTTTGTTCCAGGAGATTTGGGTGATTTAATGAAATTTTCCACATATATAATTATGTATGTGCACATATGTATGTTTATAGTGTACATATATATTATATATAATATATTTATTTATAAATATAGTTTATATAATTATATATATAATTATTTAAAGAGTAAATCACTCATAATTTCAATTACACTGGACTTAGTTCTGCCCATTGAGACTATTATAGAATGATTCTAATCTTATATCCATACCACTGCTCTTTGTATACTGGAAGTTCTCCTTTATACCTCCACTGAGTCTTACAGTAATCCATGCATGTGCTCTTACTGTTTCTCTTTTAACTCATATTCAGGTTGTCTCAAAAAACCAGCTACTCTACTCTGTGTGACCACATTATTTTAATATATATTCCTTTGAAAAGGTGGTGCCCAGATCATTTGGTGAACTCAGATGCTAACCATTTGAGAGTCAAATTGTACTCTGTAAAAGCAGAGCTGCTATAATAATAATAGACTATGTTAGCTCATCTAAGTCTTATAATGATCCTATGGGCATTTTTGTCTTCATTTTGTAGATAAAGAGACTCGTGCTTAAAAAATTAATAAATTTGCCTATGGTTCCTCAGGTATATGTAGTACAGTTTGGTATTTATAACCAGATCCCTTAGTCAAATCTTTTGCTCTTAAACATTATACTAGCTTAAACCAATAGTGTAATTGATACTATAATTTGCATTGCATTAAATTATAGTTACAATATAGTTTCTCAGAAACTAGTTCTATAAATCATAAATAAATAGTTAAATAAAATTAATTTATTTTATGATTCCTTATCTAGATATTTCTACTTTTACATTTTACTCTTATGGGTTTGGTTAGTTCTTCAATCTTAAGTTTTGTAATGAGACAAAGGAGATAATTTTTAATTGATCATTGCTTTTTTGTGAAACATCATTTTCTAATTGTTAGTTCCTGCAAATATCTTCCAAACCCAAGCTTTTAAATATGTTTCTGCCTTCCAGTGAGAATTTAAATTCAACACAGTAAAATAGAAGTTATTTAAAAATCCAAATAAATAATGAAAGAAATAACATTTGAAAAGAGAAGAAAGCAATATAAATAAATATTTTTATGTTTAGGCTAGTTCATAGCTTCCAGAAATCGAAGACTATCTGAGAGCACATTTATTTGTTGTTAGATTCCTAGAGAGAAATATTTAAGCAAACAGTTTTCAGGGTCTTTACAATCTCATGTTGAACAGAAGTTTATTAAATACTGATAGGCTGGTGAGAGTGCAATTAAAATTTATGAGCAGCTCAATATATAACTGAGCAGTTTTCCCTGATCCTTACTTTCACAGCCCTACCCAACTCTGATACAACATACCAAGCAGAACAGGCCATTAGATAAGGTAAGCTTATGGATCATATTTCTCTTTTACTTTCATTTTACCAAGTAGTTATGTTACCAGCATTTCTATCTATCTGCATTTGTTTAAAATAACAAATATAACATATTTTCATTTGCCATCTTAAATATGTAGTTCCTTGTTGTAAAAATGGAGGGAACATTTCTGATTTTTTTTAAGATTGGAGAATATTTCCTTTGCCCGGCCTTTCACTATATATAATTTTTGTCAGACTTAAGTAGAATCATAGCAGGCTTAGCTTAATTACTTCATATAAAAGAAAATAAAGATAAAAATACTTTGAAACATAGAGAAGTGCTCTAATTTAGTATGATTAAATATATTTTATTTGAGAAAATATAAGTATGCAGAGAAAAATGCCACATTTATAAAACATTTAACCTTATCTACAGTATCTCTTAAAGATCAGTCATCAAGCTACCATCTAATAAAAGGATTACTCATTTTGAAAATAAATATACAGAAAAAGGGCATCAATATATAATTTCCACCAAAATATTTTGCTTAAAATTACTGTGATCCAAAAATATGATCACTTTAATTACCACCTACAGCATATGAATAATTTTAGTACTCATTGTTTACGAGTACTCATATGAGTAATTTAATTTGGTACATAAATTTTGTTCTGATTCTTCTAGATAAAAGAGGGTTTGCTTCATAACAATATGCATGTTGTTTAGACTTCCCTTAACAAAAGCACAATCCTTTTTATTGGCTTCTTGGTACCAAAGCAGGATGTAACTTTATGTGATGTTTAAATTTATTTAAAGTTAAAAACTAAGCGCACTGTGTCATTTCTCACCAACATTGAGCAACTGGGTTTCGTTTCCTAAATGGCTTCATTTATCATTTGCTTAAATTTAGCTTACATTTAGTTTCCCTGAAGATTAACAGTGCAACAAATAGCTTATATATCTGTAACAGGGAATAATATGCTAAAACTGAATGTTGATCTTTAAAATTCATAAATTTTTTAAAAATTGAGCTTGTGCTTACTCGATGTCAGGCTCTGAACTGCTCTCATGATTCTTTCTATTAAGAATCTAACAATACAGAGGAAGTTAATATATGTGTAAATAATTGCAACAGGTATGCAGGGTGCTATGGTAAAATGGAAACAGTTTGGATTGACTCTGCCTTGAAGAGTAGGAAAGAATTCACAAAGGACATGGCATTTGACCTGAACATAAATTGAAACTAACCTAGAAAAGCAGATGTGGAAGGATTTAAGAAAGATTAAATAGCATGTACTAAATGACATGTTATCCAAAAAAGATGTTGCAGTGGTGGGATTAGGATGAAGTTATGATTCTGAAAATATTTTGGTGGTAGAATCAATAGAATTTTTGAATGATTTACTGTGGTAGAAAGATATGGAAGGGGGAAAATAGTTCTTAGGTTTGGACAACTGGGTATATAAAATGACATAGTTACAGAAGAAGTAGGACAAGTGTGAGAGGCCAAAAAAAAATATTTTAAACCCAGCAATTTATTAATGAATTGACCATGGAAATTCTACATTCCTATCTAGAAATATGCCATTAAATTAATATTTACATAAAAATCACAGAATACAGAAAGGCCATGGGAACGTGATGTCTAGGAAAGAAGAGAGAGAGATGATCAAAACTAAAGTAAACAAGTAAGCTTTAAGATAATTTTGAGAGACCTTTTCCCAGTCTATATTAAAGTACCCTCTGTGTAATTGAAATATATAATGTTGCCTGAAAAATAAATATGTATTTTAGATATGAGAGTTTGGTATATTTTATTTCCAATTTGAGGGAGGAACTTGGAGATTATGTAGTTCAAATCTTTTTTTTTCTTAAAGCAAATCTGACATATACACACTTCATTTATATTTTTTCTTCAATATTTATGCTCATATTATTTTATGTATTTATTTTCATTTTCACATATTTGTATTCTTTTATAATACAATTATAAAAAAACAGTAATAGAATTGGAGAGACAATAGAGAAGAAATGGTATTTTTTTGAATTTGAGAAAATAACATTTTCTCTTAGGTTAAAGTTCCTTATAAGTAAAATGTGAATAATGGTGTCTCCTGCATAGAAAATTATGAGAATTAAGGAATATAGTACCAGTTTGATGTTTCTTTGACTTGAAAAATGCTCTAAAAATGAGAGCAAGACATACCTCCTTGGAGATTTTTCTTTATGTTTTCATCTTCCTGCATTTTTATAATGTGCCTCGCTAATTCATTCCTTTTATTTAAAATTGCATGTATTATTTACATTTTTGCCAATGTATATTATTTTAGATTACAAACTGATAAAGTCTGTAGCTCTGCTTATGTTGTGCTTAGTAAAAGAAAAAAAAAAGGAATGTATATAATTCCATGATAATAATGGTGGCTTATTATAGTTGTATATTTAAAATTTTAAACATACATTCCCTCTTCTTTCTTTAGATGGCAAGGAAGAAATTTACTGGATTAGAAATCTCTCTGATGGTCCTCTTTGTTATAGTTACTATTGTAGCTATTGCCCTAGTTGCTGTTTTAGCCACTCAGACACCTGCTGTTGAAGGTATGTGAAAATACTTACACATTATAGTGAGGGTAAGATAAAGTTTACTCCTTAAAAGTTAGGGATTTTGAAAAGTAATCTGGATGAGATGAAACATCTGAAGAAAGATCTTCAGTAATTTACCTAATTACTCCAACATTTTTATCCATTCTATTCCAGTTATTTCAGTGAGGAGTGCTGGTAATTAAATAATTTATATGCTTTGACATTAATGGCCTTTTTCACACTGTGTTGCTTGAGAAATAGCAGAGGGGACAAGGGGTCACGGTGTCAATGGAAGGTGGAATGGTTGTCTACTGTTACCAGTAAGGTTCTTCTACTTAGTGGGATGACTTGGGTTTTTGTTCTGCCTTCCAGACACTTGAAAAGAGGGGTTGGAAAATTAGAATACCCTCTTTGTCCTAGACTCTTTTTTTTTTTTTTAAGGAGAGAGATTGTATGAGAAAAATAGGTAAGAAAGGTGGAACAAGGCTTGAACTGTGAATGAACTGTTTATCTTTTTTTCTGAATATTTCTACCCTAAGTTAAAGTTGATGTATACTACTCTGGTCTGCCTAATCTATTTTTCTCCATCATTCTCTGTTGATCAAACCAGAATTGGAAAAGATGCTGCAAATTATCTTTTAGTCTAACCTTAGTCAACGTTTTCTACTGTTGTCAGTGTTTTGTTTTACCTTTCTCCAGTAAATTGAAAGGTCTCTACACTGTGAAGCAATCAATTTTATCTTACCCATATCTGATCGCTAGAAAGTTCCTTTTTATTATAAAGTTGGGATTTATTTTCCATTCTATCCCCTGCTTTCTGTTCTATTCACTTCCAAGTATCTTTTTGCTGCTACTTTTCTCTTTTCTTCTCTAATTCTTGTCTCCTCTTTACCTCTTTTTCCCATCCATGTGTCTCCACCTTTTTTCTTCATTTATAAAACACATTTACAAGTGCTGGGGGAATGTGCATTTTGTTTCTTTTGAATCTACCTCAAGACCTTACGTGAAAATATTTTGTTTTTCTGAATACACAGCAAGGCTCTGCATATTTGACTTTTAAATATCATTTGAATCTTTTTCTTTTGATGACTAAGACTTTAATTTGTGTGTCCTTTGTACTTTTTTAATGGGAAATTTATTTTTATTTTCATTATATGTAGATTTATATGTCCTTTTAATGTATTCATTACTTAAAAGTCTGGAAATGTTAATTTGATACCATGTCCTATTTTATTGATCTTTTCCAGAAACTAGTGGTGGTACTTCAACTGCACCTACTACTCATATACCCAGTTTGTATCCTGGTTCAGGAAAATGTCCAAGTAACCCAAATGATCCTATCAACGAAAGAATAAACTGCATTCCAGGACAATTTCCAACACAGGTCTCCAAAAAAGCCCTTAGTACTTGTTATGAATAGATACACATTATAATAATTTTAAGATATTCTTTAATATTGAACCAACCCCAAAGGTTTAAGGATCTAGCCATCAGTTAGGCAGCCTTTATCTTTTTATTGTAGTTCTGCATAGACAGATGATCAATAATAGAAAATATTGAGCTTGCTTTTCTGTACTTCAATTTAACTTAACAAGTTAATATTTTCTGTTTAACAAGCTAATGTTAATTTTATAAAGTTTTGTGAAATTCTAGCCTCTCAAATCTACTCCTTAAAAAAACACGGTAGAGAGTAAAAGTATTTGCAAGGTTTTAAAAAGTATTTGTGGAAAATAAAGTAACACTGATTTTTTGAAAATGATTACTATTTATTTTTTATTATTTTGTAATTGGGGAAAAGAAGCTTAAATGGAAAAGTTAGGAATAGCTGAATGGATTCATGTAACCCTAGTTGAGTCTTCTTTGGTCTTCATAACCTACATGTGAATAAAGGTCAATGAGTGTGTGTGTGTGTGTGTGTGTGTGTGTGTTCACATTTTTCAACAACTGTATATTATATGCAGTTCTATAACATATTACAGCATCTAAATAATGTAAATATTATATCATATATCAATCATAATATATTACATATTTATCATAATATTCATATATCTAATATATATCTCTATTGTATGCATATAATATGCATACCTGTAAGAGATGGTATATTAAAATTATTATCTATAATATACATATCTGAATCTCACATCTTTCATTCTCTTCACTACTCACAAAATAACTAATGAACTAAATGACTGGAATTTGGAATAGTGGGTCTTTAGAGTCTGCCTACTGATAAAACTGGGTAATAAAGTGTTAACTGTGACATTCTAGGCAAACTGGCCAGATATTCTTTTTAGCTAATATTCTGCTTAGGGAATGACTGAAGCTTACCACAGAAGTCTCTTCAAAACAAATGGGCTACTAGGATCTTAACATTTAGAGCTAATGGTTTAAGATTTTGATGCCTACTCTTCATCTTTAATGTCAGCCTGTTAGGTTTCTAAAGACTGCTTTCAGTGTGAAACACACATAAATTTAACAAATTTCAGCAATATATTTTATATTTGTCATTTAAAAAAAGAGAATGAACTTAAAATAGCAATTTAAGAGACAGTTATAATTCTACCCAGAATGTATCAGTTAGCTCAGGCTTCCATAATAAAATAACACAGGCTAGGTGGCTTTAACAACAGACATTTATTTTCTCACAGTTCTGGACACTAGAAGTTAAAGTGCCATCAGGATTGGTTTTTGTGAGATTTCTTTTCCTGGGTTGCAGACATCTGTATTCTGGCATCTTCACATGGCCTTCCCTCTGTGAGAGAGGGGATGGAGGCAGAGAGACAGTGTCTGTATATCTCTTCTTCTTCTTATAAGGTATCTCTTATCAGATTAGACCCTTGTACTTATGACCTTTTTAACTTTAATTATATCTGTAAAGGCACTCTCTCCAAATACTGTCAAATCAAGGGTTCCTACATATAAATTGTGGGTAAGTCCATAGTATAGAGTCTACCCACTGTACATTATTAGATTTAATTCTCTCTACGCACACACAAAAAAATAATACAAAATAAGAACATAACAACTTTATTGTGTTTTACTGCTAAACTGTATGCCTATTGATGGATATTTATGTCTTTTAACTTTTTACTTTTTCAAAAGAATCAGAAAGAAAATTGAAGTTAAATTAAAAATTAAAAGTAAAAGGGGAAAATGCCTGAAAACCTGAAAAATAGGAAGAATGACCAAACATACATAAAAATTTATCAAATTTATGCAGAATAAACCAAAATTATTAATACTTCAAAGGCAATAATGTAGATATATGTTTCTAAACTAATATTTTGGTGTACATATGCAGTAGGCTTAATGATGTCCTCCCAAAACTTATGTTTGAACATGACATAGGTTGAACATAGGGTCTCTCAGAATTAGTTAAATGAAGTCATACTCCATTAAGGTTGGCCATAAATCCAATGACTGGTGTCCTATTAAAGGAAGGGGATGACACACAGAGAGCTACAGGGAAGAAGGTCACGTAAGGATGGAAGTAGGGATTGAAGTAAGGTATCTTCAAACGAAGAAAGGCTGCCAGATGATTGCCAGACCACCAGAAGCTAAGAACAGATGAGGAAGAATTCTTCTCTAAGCTTCAGGAGAACATTCTGCAAACACCTTGAATTAAGACTTCTAGACTTCAGAACTGTGAGAGAATAAATTTCTGTTAATTCAACTACCTTTTTCATGGTTATTATGACAGCCCTAAGAAACTAGTGTTTGTAGGAATTTCATGTAACTCCATGTTACTATACATTTTTTATTTTAGTAAGGTATGACTATAAGTTGCTTCTTTTCCCTTGTTTTTAAAATTTAGCACCTTTCCATATTTCTAAATCAGTTTATTTACTTTCTTGTTTTGTACCAACATTTTAAAAATACAGACTTTTAATTTTATCTTTAATCAACATTTTAAAAATATTGACTTATTTTAATTTAAAATATTGTTAATGTCAGCTTGTACAAGTATTTCTTTATATTTCTGAAAGGAAGTCTATAAATTCAATAACTAGAAGGAAAATTACCTGATTAAAGTCAAACATACTTTAGATTCTGATAGGTAATGACCCTCCAATCTATCAGATTCAGCTGTATTTCCATTTAAAACATACATGTATGTGTTGGTATATGGGTGTGTATGTGTCTGATGCCATTTTAATTTCATGTGGTAGGAGAGAAGTTAACATGTAAACCATCAGCTACTAAAAGTAGAGAAGTTTTACTTTTTTTCGAGGCAAATAGCCAAGAAATACCCCCCATACACAAGTCTTCAACTTATCAAAGTGTGTCATATTATTAAATCTAAATATTAAGTAGATTTTTAATTATACCAACATTAACAGAGCATCGTCATGTGGCTCAGCTTTTCACCTAAGCATATATCATTTTTTTCCACTTCACATAATCTTTCCGTATAGATTATAAAACTCCTGAGAATTCAATATTTTGCTTAATTCTCTGGGTATAACTAGTTGCAACACCTGGCACATAAACTAGTTTAGAGAGTTTAATTAAACATTAGACTAATAGCTGGAAATAACTACCTTAAACATTTTATGTAGGCTTAAATTCAGGTCTGTGTATTAATCTTTATATCCTTGCTTGCAGCTAGATACATAATTAGTATTCAACAAATACTTAGTTCTTTCTTCTGCCTTTACTACATGACAACAGAATAGATTATAATTATCCATAGTGCAAGAACCTTTAAAATACTTGTGCTTACAATAATGTGTATTAATATGTAAATCTGATAAATCACATTCCGAGCATCAATCTCTGATTTGGTGCAATTAATTCAATTAACGGAATATTTACATTTCTTCCAAGTGGCAGAAACAAAAAGAATAAATGATATTTTAACATATGTATTTGAAGAAATAACCTTGCTTTTCAAGCATTCATTCACCATTTGTTGGTATAAATGGTGTTTATAAAATAGAGATTGACACATTTGATAACAATACTAATCACGTGATTCTTATAAATGTTTTATCAGGAAGTTTGTGCGAGGCGAGGTTGCTGCTGGAGGCCGTGGAATGACTCTCTCATTCCTTGGTGCTTCTTCGGGGATAACCATGGCTATTATGTTGAGGGAATGAAAAGTACAAATACTGGTGAGAAGTGTTCTATCATGAGATCCTATGTAATATACTTTAAGGGTAATGAAAAAAGATGTTTAAAATTTTTCTTTGCAAAAACATCTCAAGTAGAAACAAATAGGAAGTCTGTACACAAGAATGTTCAAATTGGTTATATTAAGGATTTATTTTTTATATGATTGTATCTTCCAAATTTAAGAGTCATTATTTGTGATAAAGGCAATAAAATTATAAAAACTGAAAAATATTTAGTAATTATTAATCTTTATAAACAAAGTCATCAACCATGCCAACTTTTTCCTTTCTTTAAGGACTTGAAGCCAAATTGAACAGGATACCTTATCCCACACTATTTGGCAGTGACATTAACAGTGTTCTCTTCACAACTCAAAATCAGACACCCAATCGTTTCCGGTTCAAGGTTTGGTTTTTGAGATTATAAAGAAGACTTAATATTAGAAGACATGTTATGAGCACACCCTTCATCCTAACCAAGATATTTTACCTCTTGAGATATATTTAGTGCAAAGCCAAGTTCTAATTGGACTAGTTACTTTATTCTGCTCCTGTCTGTCTACTCCAAATAACATAAAAATCTCCAGCTGTTATTTTTGGAGAATTAAAAAACACAGTCATGGTAAAGAATTTGACATAGAGTCTAAAGGAGAATAAACACTCAATAAACTTTAGTAATTTTTACTATTTCAACTACAGACTGTGAAGAAGGATTAGTTCAAAATTTAATTCTAGAAGGTGTTAATTTACTATATAAATGTGACTTCTACTCACTAGTCCTTTTTATTGGTATCAGTTGTATTCAGAATAAGAAAAGGAACTAGCTGCTTTTTAGCAAGTAGTTCACTAGTATGGTCGTCTGGATTTGGAAGTGAAAATACCATATCCCTTGTATATTACCTTTTATAGCAACAAAGAATTAAGAGATTCTTAAAATTCAGAATCTTTATAGGATTTCTAAGGGGGTGAACACAGAAAAGTAGTAAGGATTATTAAGTCCACAAAAATTTAATTTTTGAGAATCAACATTTAGTAATACTATCATTAATTTTGTCAATGAAAAAAATTTATATACAGTACTTTCATAACCGTATCCTTTAATAATTTATACAAATTGTTCCCTGCATAGCCATTCAACAAGGTTAAAATTAAGTTTATCACTAGATTAATAACTCATCTATAATATTATTAGATGTATTTTGTACCGGAACTTGCATTTAATACTTAATTCAGAATTGGAAAATTAAATAATAGTTTTGAAACATGTATGCTAATTTGCCTAAATCTTTACAGATTACTGATGCAGTTAATACCAGATATGAAGTTCCTCATCAATTTGTAAAAGAATTTACTGGAAATGCAGCTTCTGATACATTGTATGATGTGCAGGTTAACGAAAATCCATTTAGTATCAAAGTTATCCGAAAAAGCAACAAAAAAACTTTGTAAGTCATTATCTTTTTTATATTTAGATAAGTTTAAATAAGTGGTCAGTTTTATTCTATTATCATAGAATTCAGAAAGTCTTAACTTTAAGACATCTTCAGAAAGAATAAAGTTCCCCCCAAAAGAGGGTGGGTATACATCTTTGTAAAGATTATAATGGTTAACAGGATTTGATTTCCTTTGGATGAAAGGAAGGTGTGAGACTGTGAATTAAAATACATAAATTTGGACCAACCAAAGATGAAGATGGAGAATATCACTGATAAAATTTTTGCCCTGCCTATATTTTTGCATACAAAGAATTGTGTCCTTTCCCCTTCATTTATCCCATTCTGTTGCCAATCTATATAGGATCAAATAGGAATATATATATATATAGAGAAATATATATATATATATAGTATTGCCTAAATACCTTCATTATGAATGTAATGAATGTATTTTGAGCAATATTTGTGGCAAGGAATTTAGTAATTTTCAAGATAAATTTTCCTCCATTTTGTAGATAGATTAATTAAGCAATTGTCAAGATTGAATCTGATCAATACTACTTCTCTTCAATATATTTTAATAATTTGTAATTGATTTTAGGTTAAATCACAGAAGGGTCAAATGACATTTAACATTTCTTGTATTATGTATTTGATATGCATAAAACATGTAACTTTTTCTTTTTGGGAAAATGATTGTGAACTTAATTTTAATATATATGTTTGAGGTGCAGAAGCCAATACAGCTCTGTGTTTTAAAACCCTGTCTCTTGAGAAAGGCAGAACTGGGTTTGAAATCTGGCTCTGCTGCTTACCAGTTTCTCACCTTATAAAACACGAATTAACTTTGTCAATTTTTGTCATTTGTGAACTGGGATTTATGTTAGTTATGCTAAAAAAAAGAAGAAAAAAAGAGCTGTGATGAAGATTTAAAGGACAGAATACCTGTGAAGAATCGTATTAGGGATGATGAAGCAAATTGTGTTGATGGAATCAAGTTCTGGTTAGGATGTAATTCGTGTGTTCCAAAGAAGTAATCATGGCTAAAGAATGACATATTTGAAATGAAACATTCTGGACAATAACATAGATCCATATATCATTTATTTCTTTTTTTCATGGTACAGATTTGACACCAGTATTGGTCCACTGGTGTACTCTGACCAGTACTTACAGATCTCAACCAAACTTCCCAGTGAATATATGTACGGCTTGGGGGAACATATTCATAAGAGATTTCGTCATGATTTATACTGGAAAACATGGCCCATTTTTACCAGGGATCAACCTGTTGGTGATGTAAGGAACTTCCTTGTTAAAAATAAAATCACATTAGGGCAGACAATAATGCTACCCTATTTGATGCCATCATTTAATTGATGTCAGTGATACCCAATCCAGAAGATTGTTTACTTAAGGGGCGAGAACTGATAGCAATGTCCTAAATTAACTCAATAAGTAACTGACAGATTTTATGAATGTTTAAATGGATATTTCCACATAATAGATGTTTTATTTTTGCTTTTCTTTCTGTATTTTACTATTCCTTTTCTAATCACTCCTGTTTTTAAACTTATCCTTGGCTAGTCATTGTACTAGAATAATTCTAAACATTTACCATGCCCAATGAGGTTGTGTACTATATGGTGCCTGCCTATCTATTGGACATCATTTCATACATATCTGCCTACTTTTTCTTTTTCCATAACATATGATAATCTTCCATAAGTATGCACATTTGCACAGGGGATTAGTTTTATTTCTAAGTATGGAAACATAAAGCTCTTTATCATTCATACAAAAGTCACTGAGAGCTTATTTAAATTTTTACCTCAAGAATTTCCCCTAAACTCCCCCATGCAGAATTAGTCTCTATTTTCTAACCCTTTATTCATATTTTAATATGACAATTATCATGGTGTATTACTTACATATATATTGTTTTTACTTCTAGAATATGATATTCTTTAGGACAAAGACTATATGGTTTAAAAAAATTATTTTTGATTGGTTCTTGTCTGCTTTGAATCAAATGTTAGTGATTTCTTAAATGACAATGCTAAGTATTTCATTCCCAAAAGAGAGTAACTTGTTTTATAAACCCTCATTTGGTACAGATCTTCTAATAAATTCTGCTAATCTTTACTTACAGCATCTTTATCTGTAATAAACACTAGGCGGAGAACCTCATAACTATTTTCTATACATTTTTCCTTTGAATCTCCATATTCAATCAGACAAGAAGTCTTTTTCCTTTGACCATAAAAGTGTATTTCCAACTTGCTTCCACCACTTCATCCATTTATCAGCTCTCAACAAATGTACAACCAAAGTTCTATGAAGGTGGACATCATCTTGAAATTCACTGCCGTGCCTTCAGCATATGGGGGGCATAATGGGTAAAATGCCTTGTAAAAACAGAAATAGTGTATTAAAACATTTAATGGTAATAAAACATTAAGGGAAATTAAGCCACCTATTAGTAGTATAATGTGTAAGTTATATATTTTATATCTTAATATATTAATAATTAATACATGTTAGATTTTTTTGTGCTACAATATTTCAGATGGTACATATAGTAGGGAAAATTGGGATAGAGATTTCAGTAGTAATGACAGAAACAAACTAGAATTCATAAAGGCCACTTTTAGGCATATGAACTTTTTATTTTAAATATGCTTAAAATTTTCATTTTCCAAATTTTGCTTCGTAGAATAATAACAACTTATATGGCCATCAAACATTCTTCATGTGCATTGAAGATATTTCTGGAAAGTCATTTGGTGTTTTCTTAATGAACAGCAATGCAATGGGTAAGAGTATTTATCTGATAATATATTTAAATGTGATTTAACTTGAAATGTTTTAACTGCCCTCTTTATTCCAATCATAGGTATTGTATATCAGAGTAAACTCTATTGCTAATGATTTCGTATGTGAGATTATTACAAGCAAGTTTTGTTGTTAGAGAGACAAAGGAGTTTTGCATATCAGTGCTCCTATTTTTGGCAAGAGAATGCTATACTATGATATTCAGGCACTTTCTTTTCCCTTCAGAGCAACATGGAAACACATCCATATAAATTAATGTTCCCATTCATTCAGCCTCATTTGTTAAGTTAACATGTCACTGCAAATAAAAAGGAGAAAGGTCTGTAGAGTATAGAAAGAAGGAAAAATAATTTTTTAGTTTATCATAATTCAAGTAATTTATAATTGTTTTTAGTGTTGTGAGTGAAATACCTATATTTAGGAGGTAAATACTGATAATAAAAAGTCCAAAAATTAATAATTTTCTAGCAAAGGCAGTATATTATATAGTTATCCAGGCAATTACAATGTCTTGCATATAGAAAAACTGAAAACTTTTATGTATTTTTCTTAGAAATTAACATGCCATAATATGATCTTTTAGAAAGTCTTCAATTGAAATAACTAATTGAAATGAAACTTTAGAGTGAGATCTTCTTGTTGAAAAAGAACTGATTATCTATCGCTTGCTATGTGGTTCCTAAGGGTGCTTTTGCCAACATCTGTAAAAGTATACATCTGAGATATCCTACTATAAACCTCATGCACATTTGGCATTCTACTTCTCTCTTCTATTCTTTCTATACTCAATATCTTGTTTCCTTATACTTATTTAAAATCTGTAAAAACTATGTAGTTAATTTGAAGTATTTTAAGTAGATACAATTACTTTATCATTATGTACCTCCCTTTTTACTATTTGCATATGCTTTTCCAATTTTTATTTTGTAGAGATTTTTATCCAGCCTACTCCAATAGTAACTTACAGAGTTATAGGTGGCATTCTGGACTTTTACATCTTTCTAGGAGATACACCAGAACAAGTAGTTCAACAGTATCAAGAGGTATGATTGATGTTTATTTTATTAAATTCTCTCTACCATATTTTCTTTCATCTAGCATGTCTACATGCTTAAATAATTTTATTTGAGATACCTGGGGCCTCTTAACTAAATGTATTTTTAAATTTTACCATTTTTAAGACACAAGTAGGTAGTTTCTATTTTTGTTTTACCTATGCAATGTAGCTTATGTGTATTTAAATTTCTGTATTTCTGATACCAAATTATTTCTTACTTCTAGGCAGTTGAGATCAGGGGTTGGATTTCACTGAGACATTACGTGTTAAATCTTTGCTTGTTCGTGACCTGCTTTGGTGGGAAAATGCAAAAGGAAGTGTCTTAATCAAGACTGAGGATAGGCAATGGAAGTATAGGCCAGATATCCCTTTGATAAATATCCTAGAGGTAACTGAGTTACGAGAAAAGCTACTGGAATTTGTTAGTGTATAATAGATTAATTCCAGGAAAATTGGCCTGACACTGCGGCTTAAAAGGGCAAATTTTGAAACATAGTCAGTCTTACATCTTAAGGTTAGTGTCTAAGCAGCTTCTGCTTACCAATTAACAACATCTTAATGTACCTGAGTTCAAGATGAACCTTAGAGAGGTAAGGACTCCAGAGCTTGCCCTGAACCTGCTTCTAAAAGTTTATTCCATATAATTGTTTTCTTATGACTGTTTCATGTATAATTCTTTGTGTTATCATGGGACAAGTACATTATTTTTATTAGTTTAAGATTTAAAGATCATGCCTATTTTTAAAATCTTGTTTTGTTGATAAATCTTTTGACATATAGTTTCTACTTCCTAAAATGATCTCAATGGAGAAGTAATTACTATAACAACTTTAATTAGGATGCAAAAATCCAAAATGACAGTAGCTAGGGTTTGATAAAATTGAATAATTTATAGTGCCTACAGTTACCAAATTGCCATTAATAAATGTGAATTTTAGAAAAGCACACAAAATTTAAATTTTCTGTAATATGAAATCATAATTATGATGCTAGGATGGCCATATGCAGACTTTGTGAATGGGTATCACACCATCTAAACAGGGGACAGCACAATTTTTGAAAGAATTTGACATTTGATCTGTGAAAGTGAAGTATTAGTTGTGATAGTTGTCCGTTACATGCTGAGTAAATCTGTGGTCATCAGTGGTTGAGTTTGAGTCACATTTGACATGTGAGTGCAGCATACACATAGTAGTGTACTTGTTTATATCATTTTATGGGTAGACTTGCAGAGGCTTGAATTTAAGTAATAAAAGATTGGTGTAGAATATAACACTGTTAATCACTACTGTGCTTGAACAAGAGTCAAATTATGTAGAGTATAGGCAAAAGGAACGTTATTTTTATTTGAAGAAAAACAAATTCCTCCCTGTATTAGGTAATCTATTAGTGGTCTCATGTAAAAATATAAAACTATTTGGCCATTCAAATGAATCGTTTTAAAAGTTTTAAAGACAATAAATACATATAAAGTATAATACAAATGATGTATAAATTTATATAGCATACAATTAATATATTTTATATAGTTTTGTGAAAAATAAGTTATGTCACATATATGTTACACATACACACACAAATATTAATCACATCTAAATCTTAAAATCCACAGAACACGTTTTTGAATAAAGTTTAAAATGCTGATATTTTTACTGTTTTTATTTGATACAAAGTTATATTAAAAATAAATTTAATGCTTAAATTGAAGAGAATAAAATAGCTCTATATGAGTTATTAAACAAAAATCTACATAGTAGGTTTTTAGATGACGGAGAAATCACAGATCCAAAATATATATATATATGGCTAAACCAAAGAAAAGCCATCATACCAAATAAAGTTATTTGTCTTAATGTAACATAATACTCAGTTATTGGTGAAAAAAATTGACTAATAAGGGCGAATGTAATGACCACATTGTTTTTCTTGTGAAATCTTCATCAGAGTGTAATCAATGATAACTTAATAAAAAAAATATTGACTATCAATTACACCTATAATTCCATGTGCAAAAGAATGCCCCTTGTTTGTTGTGATGAGACATTAAAAATCTGTTATGGGTATGCACTGAGCCTGCTTGGGCCACAGAGGGAGTGGAAATAGGGGGTCCTATTGGCCCCTGTGAGAAGGAAAGAAGCCAATGTCTGTAGGTGAATGAGATAATTACCTTATGAAATAACTGGGTGAGAACCTTGCATAACATATATTTTATTAATAGTTTCGCAAGCCAGGAGAAAAATAAATGCCAAATGTAAGGGTATAGTAACTGTATACTTTAAAACATCTTTTTTCTTATACGATGATCATTTATTCATTAATTTTCTTGCTACACTAAGTGGGAGTGTGGTAGAACAATTTCCTTTTTCTTTTATCTCTTTGAATCTGTCCTATTCTCTTTAACTTACCATGCTAGGAAAAATATACCTATACAAATGCTATTTTTTTAAGTGTTAATTTTCTGATTTTTAACACAAAATAAATAAAAATGAGTGACAAAACATTAACTTGTTAAGTGTTTCATAATGAAATTTCAACAGAATATCCAGGACACATTTTAAAACATGGGTAACACTAAATCTTTTAAATATGAAGTTTAATTTTAAGTTAGCTATATGAATGCTAGAGATACAGTAGCATAAGAAGCATATTCGTATTAGTATCTAATGCTTTTTATTGCAACTAATTAAACATCCATTTACTTCAAGCTCATTGGACGACCAGCAATGCCCCCATATTGGAGTCTTGGATTCCAACTGAGTCGCTGGAATTATAAAACACTTGATGTAGTGAAAGAAGTGGTAAAAAGAAATCGGGAAGCTGGCATACCATTTGTAAGTGGGATAAAGCTTTTGTGGGACTATATAACAATTTAAATGTTACCATATAATAATACAGTTAGTAAATTATCTGGGTTATCAGCTATATCTATGTCTATATCTTATATACGGAATGTTAAACTGCTTTTTAATGACAAAGTACATTTTATTTTATTTCCATACATGATGCCCAATCCTATCTAAAATTTTGAGAAATGATTGAGTCATATTAGACCAGAATACATACTTAACTGTGAAAAAAAATCATTTTGTTTTTAACTTAATTTTTCTAACAGACTTTATTTTTTGAAGCATATGCACTTTTAAATATTATAAAAATGTATTTTATGCAATGTGTAGGTAATGTGTATGGGATCCATTGTGTCGGTATATTATGCATAAATCATTTAATGCTTTTGTACTTAAGAATTGGAAAAACTAGTTTTATAAAAAGAATCATTGCATCTTTAGTAAAATAAAGGGGACATAAGTTCATTTACTTCTTAATCGTATTTATAATATACATTAATTGAACTTAAAGATTGAAATGATTGGAGAGTTTTTCAGTACTGTTTATTTAAATGTACTCTGTTAATTTTCAGGATACACAGATCACCGATGTTGATTATATGGAAGACAAAAAAGACTTTACTTATGATAATGTTGCATTTCAGGGACTCCCTGAATTTGTTCAAGATTTGCATGATCATGGACAGAAATATATAATCCTTTTGGTAATGACTGATTATAATATTAATATATTTTTAGTGTTTATATCATTGAAAGTTAATTTTCTGCGGTTTCTTCTTTCTATTATTAGGACCCTGCAATTTCCATAAATAAACGTGCCAGTGGAGCAGCCTATGAACCCTATGAGAGGGGAAATGCTCAGCATGTGTGGGTGAATGAGTCAGACGGGACTACACCAATTATTGGAGAGGTGAATTATGATATTCATTAAAGTTGTGTTGCTCAGATTTTCTATTGTGCAGCAATAAAGTTTTTGTAAAGGTGTGTGTGTGCATGTGTGTATGTTTGTTTTCAAATCTGGATTTGATATTTTAATTGGATGGAGAAATTTTAGAAATATTCCAGTAGCTCTAATGAAACAGTTATTCTAAGAAGACATAATTTTCAATGTTATATACACAACTATAGCTGAGAAATATAAATTACTAAAAATTCTGATAATTTGATGTCAAATAATTGCATATATAAATTGAATGTTTTCTACCAAGTATTAAGTTTTATTTTGCATATTTAATCCTAACAATAAAACAATGAAATAGCTATGATTAAATTCTTACTTTACAGGTGAAAAAAAGTGAATTTGAGAGAAGTAAAATAGCCTTTCTAATATTGTAGAGTTAATAAGGTGCAGAGTCAGAAAGCTGACTAGCTTCCAAATGCATAATTTTTAACCAATCTAGATATTCTTTCAGAGACAATTTTGTAAAACATATCAAAAACCATAATGTCTAGATGCACTGACTTAATAATTCTACTTTTGTAATTTAATCAAAGGAAATAAAACAGGAGAAATTTATAAATTTATCATTTATAAAAACATCTTTATTTTGGCATTATTTAGAATAATGAAGAATATTCTAACTACCATCTTTTATCACATTCATGAAAGTTGAAATATCTGTTTGAAACTCTTCTTCAAATAATTATGAGCTCCATAAGGAAACAAAAACAGAATTTCCTCACCATCCTATACTTACTACATGTCATAGAATACATTTTGTTAATATCTGTTCTGCTGGATGTGAAGAGATCAGATAGTATGTATAATTTGGGTATAAAACAATATTATTTCACCCAAATTATCTGAAATTGAATTCTTCTTGCCTAACGTCATAATAAATGAATAAAATAATTTAAAGAGGCATAAAACATAAAAAAGCAGCATAGAATGTACAGTGTTTTTTAAAGCATGAATTCAGCGATAGCCTGGATTGGAGTTCTTTCTGCTGCACTCATTAGTCGTGTGGCCTTCAGCAACTTACGTAACTACTTTGTTCATCATTTCTCTCCTCTGTAAAATGGGTTTAGTTATAGTACCTACCACATCTGTAAAAGTGATAAAATTAAGTTCCTATCTCCTAAAATTTTAGTGAAGATTAAATGAGTCAATAATTTTAAATGGTTGGAAGAGTGCCCATTATATGTGTCATATTTATTTTTGTTAAATAAAAAATAAATACACAAGAAGCTTTTTACTTACATTTTTTTGAAAGCAAATGCTTCGGGAATGAAATAATGTTTAATGAACAAAAGAAAGTTATTTTATCAGACAATGAATATATTATATAGTTTTTCTTTGTTTTGCAACCTAACCTATTAAAATGCTAGGAGATAAATTTAGTTACAGTCAAAATAGCAGCCTTATCTCATGTTCTTATATTTTTTCCTTTCTAAATGCTTCATGAACACTCTCTTCCTTTACTTAACTACTTTCCCTTACTGTATTTTAAAATAGGACTGAGATTATTGTAAACATAGATGGTGAATTGATCACATATATCTCAAGAAATACAATATTATAACTATAAAATGTTTTTACTATTCTTCATTCAATTAGATTGAATTCTTATTTATTTATTTTTTTATTTATGTATGTTTGTGAATGATCTATTCTTCCAGGTATGGCCAGGACCAACAGTATACCCTGATTTCACAAATCCAATCTGCATAGATTGGTGGGCAAATGAATGCAGCATTTTCCATAAACAACTGCCATATGATGGACTTTGGATTGTAAGTACCTATTTTAAACCAGTGATATTGGACAATGAACATAGAATTATTTTTCTATAAAATAATTATTAAGTTTGACAATATACTTTATATGTTGTGTCAAACACAAAGTTAAAAGCTTTTAAAATACTTCTCTAGATGTATAAATATTATACTTGTCATGTTCATGGGTTAGAAAAGACTAAAAACTAAAAAGTGAAAATTAAGAATTTTCTTCTCCAGTAATACACTTTATAGAATAAAGTTAATGTCTGTCACTAAGGTGTTGTATCTTTTTGACAAATAATTACTTAATATAAGTTAAAAGTTTCTTTCTCTACAATTTGACTCCATTAGAGCGGAATTACAAGTACTTTAGAAATAGTGAAAGAAAATTTGGTTGTGCTATAGGATGAGATCCATTTCCTACATCCATTGAAGACTGAAATATATGATCCATCTCCAAAGAAAGGGAGGGGATGGGAGAAAGAAGAGCATCTGAGAAAGAGTTGTTCTGATATAATACAGATCCTTAAACACATGCACAACTAATAATCCATATGCTTCCAAAGGACACTTAATATCACTGAAGTAGCACATAGAGTGTATAGGTAGTGGATATACAGCTTATACATGGAATTATTATATGAATAATTACTTCCAGCTTTTATTTGAATTATTGCCAAATCCTACTGCTAAATTGTTTCTTTAATTGTTTCACTTTCTTCAGGTAATTTTATCTGATGGAATGGATATACAGTAAAAAGTAGTGTTGTTATTTAACTGATGAAATTTTATTTTTATGTCTAATTTAAAAATAGTTTTATAATTTAATAGATTTCTAATTTAGATTCCATGCTGTTTTTGAATTTTAAGTTTGAATGTTAAAATCATTTTAGAAAATTATATTTGTTTTTGAATAATAGATTGTTGCATATAAACATATAATACACTTGAATTCTCTTTTTTCTGCATCACTCTTGAGATAATCTAATATTTAAGAAATAAGAGCCTACTGCATTTTGTATAATTAAGATCAAAACTGTGTTTTCAAAATAAAAGCATTAGTTAATATTTTAAAATTCAAAGACCATTTCCATTTTCTGAACAAATAGGTATCTTTTTGTAGTCATGCTGTTTATATTGATTTAATTCTTAAAAATCTAATAAGCAGAATTCTTTTGTAAAGAAGTCTAATAATTTAATGTATAGTATTAGGAAACTTAAAATGCATTGAGAAAAAATATCCAAACACATTCCATATCCAAATAACTGAGGGCTCATTTTGGTTATATTCTCTCCACATTTTATACGGTTCTTATAAAAATTGAATTATTTAAAAAGTTCTGAGAAAAATGGGGCTATTTAAATTTAGATTTACTTTAAATATGAAATTATACAAAAACACTAGATTTTTTTTTCTACACAATTTTCAATGGATCTTAAAGAAAAGAACATTCAAAAATATCCCTATAAACAGTATTGACAATTCCTCGGAATAGCCACTGCTTGACTTCAGATGACTTGAACGTGACCTAGATATCTCCACAGGTATACTAGTTACTATAAATCCACTGAGGCCTTTGCCGCATCACTTACAGTTCTTTGAATCTACTGGTTGTAAAATGTACATGCTAATCAAATTCACTTTTACATGGCGTTAAGGAAAGGTAGCGCTACTTAAATCATTTAGATGAGTTAGCAAAAAATACTTTCCAAGAGGGCAGATATACAAAATACATAAAAATACAAATAATTTCTATTAAATTGTGTGTAGTAACTCTAACCTACTATCTTACCAATGAAACAAGATATTTCAATAAATGATAAATAGCAAATGCTATATTTATTGTAAAATATGATTAAAATCATATGAAAGTATTGTGTTTTTTTCCTTTAGAAGGTTAATAATTTATCTTCTTGAGTATAGAGGACTCTTTTCCCTAATATTGTGAACTGGTGAAATTATTACATCTGATTTAATCGTGTACATGGGTGTATGATAAAATTTCTAAATGTTTTTTATCTATTCTTTCACATGAAATCAAATAATGTTTTTCTTTAAAAATCATGTTTATTCTTAAGTTACATAAATAATGTATATTTTGAGTGAATGCTGGAGGATTTTGTGAATTTTATTTCAGGTTTGCAAATATGTAATTCAAAAAGAATAATACTAATTCCATAGCTAAATGTTTTACCCTTGCATTTCTTCATTGAATATTATATGCAAGAGGTGTTAACATGGTCTAGAAAAAGACTTAAAATTTAAAATGATTCAATTTTATCCTCAGTATGAATTTTGGCAATTGAAGTTATCTTGAATTTAATTGGTGGATTCATGAAGAAAAAATACATAGGTTTATCTAAAATTGTTGGCTGTGTGACTATTAACACAGTGTTTCTTTGCATTAATATTACTGGACATAGAAAAACAAAATTGAATATAATATCCAGGTAATTTCAATAAAATAAACCCAATGTATACTTTAGAATAACTACATAATTTTCCTTATTTATGGCTATTAAAAATGTTTGAGAAATGGAAACGTTTTTTTAATATCTATACAACAGTGAGAAATTCGGTCTTTTCCTCCCATGAACATCTTTAAAATTTTCACATTAATTCCATCTAGGTGTGACCTGGACGGGAGAGAGGGCAGAGTAATAAAGAGAATATACTTTTGAGGAAAACAAAATTAACAAGGGTTAATTGGCTGAGTGTGATACATTTGTGAGAACCAAGTCAACATATTATAGAGATGTGGGAAATCTCAAAAGTGTGTGGAAGTCTATCAATCCAATTAACAGGAGAAATATACATATTTCTTGCGCATGTGTAGAGTGACATATGATTTTATATACATTACATTTTTTTTAGTCCAAAGACTTTAATTAAGTGGCTATGGTCATAGATCTAGTAAGTCGCAAGACAAGATTGGTGCCTAATTTTATAAGGCAAAAAAGTCTGTAAACCCAATACCCCACAACTCTGTCTCCAGATGATTAGGTTGCTTTTTCTCATAATGTGGTCTAGCAGCCCTAGGGTTCCCTGAGACTTTTCTAGGGATTCAGTAAGGTCATAAATATTTTCATTAAAACACTATAAAGCTACTTGCCCTTTTCACTTTCCCTCTTTCATGGAAATACAGGAGTGGTGGGCTAGGTAAAGAATGCTGTGCCCAGCTGCTGGAAGTGCCCATCATAGAAACAACATAAATGCCAGCTGAAAGGAACAAACTATGTTGAGTAAATGAAATGTGCCAGAAAAGTATACAATGATAGACTCACAGTGAGAAGATTGATATAAATATTTAGAAAAGACAATTGCTTAATATATATAATGTGATTAATATTTTATAGTATGATTAAAACTTGGTAAATTAAGCACATTTTGGTTGTATACAATCTTTGAATCCCATCTAAGATACCTATGTTATCTGGAATATACGTTTATGCAAGAGAAAATCATATTAGTTTTCTCCATACAATGACTTGTCCATACCTGGAGGGAAAATCAAGTAGTAAGCACAGTTAAGCAAGTTTCATTTTAGGCAGGTAACCTATAGGAATAAAAGATCATCATGGCTGCCTTAGATAAAATATTGTAAACAACTAAAGAGTTTCTGTTAATATGACTTAGAATTACTTAAAATGTGCCACTTTTCATTTTATATCCATTTAGGATATGAATGAAGTTTCCAGTTTTGTACGAGGTTCACAGAAAGGATGCAGTGACAACAAACTGAATTATCCACCTTTCACGCCTGGTAAATTGCATTTGGTTATCTACTTACCATTAACAGAATAATTTTCCTGTTGAATGGTAAATTCCAACATATATTTCTACATTACAAACTGTTATAATTTTGCAAAACTGAAATCAATGTGATTTTTGTTTGTTTTAATTTTGGCTAAAATATTGATGCATAAGAAAAGACCATGATTTTCTATCTAGGTATAGGATATTGATTTATCTTTACCACTGTTAAATTGCCCATGTTTAAATAATGAATGAAAATAAACAAAAATTGTTTGCTGTCATAATTTAAGTGATCAAATTTTTTCCATGAGCACTTTATTATAAGTCTGTGCAGTTATTAGAATGTACCTAATATGAATAATTATATCTTACATATTCTAAAAGACATTTCTCACCATTTAAAGTCAGTAAATAAATTTGTAGAAAAAGATGTGCTCTTAGAGGAGTAGATGGCTATAAGGATATATAAAGAAAGATAATAATTACTGCGTCCCCATATAAGCCTGCAAATTAAAGCACAATAAAAAATTGAAAAGCAAAGATTTGAATGTTTTGTAATTGTGTAACAGGTCTACATGTGTAGAATTAGGTTATATTTAAATTAGCTAATCTACAATAAAACTTTAAAATAGGTCTGTAGTTATGCAATCTTCAATACACTGTGTATATGTCTTGCTCATACTAAAGGCTATTTTATTCTATGGATTTGTTTATTAAGAAATAATTAATAAATTATTTTGAGTAATTTGCTTACTTAGTAGTGTAAGTGCAAATCTAATGGTTAATATACAAGTAAATGGACTTAGCTTAAATTGTCCTCTTCCATCATTTTTAAACAAAGTATGGTATTACATAGCATATCATTTAAGGATCACATTTAAAATGGCAAGTAATTTTTAAGATAAAGTTCTTATGTATTTTCTTTAAGATATTCTTGACAAGCTCATGTATTCTAAAACAATTTGCATGGATGCTGTGCAATACTGGGGAAAACAGTATGATGTTCACAGCCTCTATGCATACAGCATGGCTATAGCCACAGAGAAGTAAGTGCAATTTCATTTCAGAAATCCCTTTCATATTTATTATCTAGAAATATATTTGATAATTTACTAATATAGTTGGAAAAAAGCAAGACTAAGAAAGCAAAAAGAGATAATATTTTAATTTAAAAAATTTAGGACATTAAAAACATCACTTTTCACTAATATTCACAAATTTTGAAATTAGTTATACATATACTACAAGGTATATAGATTAAACTGTGATTATTTTTATTCATAGATTTAAAATATCCTACAAAATTTCTATTCAGTTTGCTATGTCTGAATATAATTGTGTTCTAAGCATGAACTTCACAGTTGACCTGGGAGAATGGTGCTGCAAGAATATATTTAACTATTTATTTCAAAAGCAAGGGTTTCGATTAAAATGTGGTTTTCTGTGTAGTACCTCCCAATTTTCTAATGAAATGTGTTGCCTGTATATAAAAAGGAAACATGTACAAAACAAAGGAAGCAGACAGTCATTCGATTGCCTACTACTTTCTGAACATTGTATAAGGCAACAGTCAATACAACCTAGACCTTGGCCTCAGTACATTTTTAAATTTCTCATTAACAAATATGATTGAGTTTTAATTTAAACTCATGTTTGTCTGGTCCCAAATCCTACCATGATATCAAAACTTTTATACACTGTCTTCATAGTGTTTGTTTAGTTCACTTTTAAAACTATAAATAGATTCTAGAAAGAAGAAGGGTATATAATATCAATATTATAAGGGTAATAATATACAGAAGACACCTGAGAATACTATTATATTTTTACTAGGGAAGTCTGGATAATTTTACATGCTGAATTAAACATTTTTATCTTTCTCTCATTATTTCCCATTTATGGAACAAAAATTGTCAGTAATACTCAGGTATTAATAGAGATGAAAGTTCTAGTAGTTATGGATGGTGAACTTCAAGAAACAAACAAAATAAAATACTTCTCAGATATGTAAATTTATCTCAACATTGCTTGCTAATATTTGAAAATGCAGACATCAACATATAATTAGCATTCCTCTGCCACAAAAATGTGTACTGAGTTCAAATTCAGATAACTACATTTTATGTGATAAAGGAATTTTAATGAGTTTAAACAGTATCTTTCAAAAACAAATAAATGTTGAATGGATGCAGAAAGCACATGTTTGTTTAACTTAGTAAATTAAGTCATTCAAAGACTGACTCATCTTTACATTTCATTTTCTATGTTTGATCAGAATATATTTAAATAGGTACAAAATTGGTATAAAAGATTGATAAAATAGTAAATATTATGGCTTAGCTCTAGGAACTATTACATAGGCACTTAAAATTAAGAATTTAGAATTTCTAAATATCACTGACTTCTTGACTTTTTCAAATTAAGGTACATATATAAAATGCCCAAACTTTAATGTACAGTTTGGTGAATTTTGACATGCATACACTCTCAGGTAACTATCATCCAGATCAAAATATCAAATATTCTCACTAATTTTTACCTATATCATTATTATTTTTAAATAAATCTTATTTGTATGTTTTGTTTTATTTTTAGAGCTCTAGAAACAGTTTTTCCTAATAAGAGAAGCTTTATTTTCACCCGGTCAACTTTTGCTGGATCTGGAAGGCATGCTGCGCATTGGTTAGGAGACAATACTGCTTCATGGGAACAAATGGAATGGTCTATCACAGGAATGCTGGAATTTGGTTTGTTTGGAATGCCTATGGTAACTAGTTTCATACAATGTTATTTATAAAAGCTATGAATTACACTTAATTTTGTAATATCTTCTTAGTGATTTTTGGTAAAATCATTAAAGGTATGTTACTTTAAGTTACTAAACATTTCTGTATGTTGATAAAAAAGTATTCAATCTTTATTCTTAGGGAAGTTACAAGAAAAATAAGAATATGAATGTCTGTAACATTCAAGCCATCAGAGTGGGAAAATAGGATGACAAAATTTAATTAAGTAAAAAAATTCATGAAGCAAATATCAATATAAACCAAGCAAAAAAATCTTATATAAAAAACAACTGATATGGTGGTAGGGAAAAATCCAAATATATTGGTAATAGGAATAAAAAAAAAGTCTAAATATATTCAAAATACTAGTTTGTCACTTGAGGTAAAAAAAACAAAGGTATTTTCTCTATTTAAAAGGTAAAATATAATGATAGAGAACCTGAAAATTTTAAATCTCAGAAAATGTATATTAGGCTATTCTAAACATAGGAAATCTGGTAAGTCTCTGTTTATATCAAGCAAAAAAAGAAATATGCAATGTTGATATTCAGCACTAAAAAGGACCACTACAAAACAAAAATAAATGTCAAATACAGTAAATTATAGTGATTCATTTATTCTTATCATATGCACTGAAAAAAAAGACCAAAACCAACTAAATAAAAAGCTAAAATACATATGCACACACACACACCTACACTAGTCTTGAATTTGGAAATTAAAAAGAACATTATGAAACGATTTATGAGTTAAAAATATAAACTGAATGGAAATGGTGGGGAGACCCCTTAGAACTGAATATTAGCTTATACTTCATATCAAAACTGTGGGGTATTAGCTAAATCAGTATTTAAAGGAAAACTTATAGCCTTAAATGCCTAGATTAAAACCAAAGAAAGACTGACTATTAATGAGTGAAATGAGTGAATGAAGGAAATAGAAAAGGGAAAAGCAGGGTAAACCTAAAGAAAGATATAGATAATGCAAATAAAAGAAAAAAATTAATGTAATGTGAAAGCCAAGTCTCTAGAGAAAAATGAACAACGTACAAAGGAGACTGAAAATTTAAAGAAAATAGACCAATTTATGGCAAGTTTTGCAAAAAAACAATGTTGCATTATATTTCACAAGATGTTATTTATTATAGCAACAAATTAATAAATAATGAGGAATAAATATTGAAACAGTGTAAGACTTTTTTGAGAACATTTAAAATAACTAAAGATATATCACATTCATAGGTAAGAAGGCTTAGTATATTAGTAACATGTATTTCCTAAGCTTTTAACAAAATTAAGTGGTATTCCAGTTTAAACTGAAGGGAAGTTGGGGTGCATAAAGATTATTCTAAACTTCATGTGAAACACATTACAATTTAAAGAAGTAGAAAAGACTATAAGGATTTGCCCTGCCAGATAAAACAGGAACATAACACAGTGATACTTGACTGTGGATGTTCAAATAGATTAATATGGTAAAATAAGACAAAGGCCCCTGCATTCGTGGAAATATGTTACATGATAGCACTATCACTATAGATCAGTGAGAAAAATATCAACTATTCATATTGACAATTGATGACCCACTTAAAAAAATTAAGTAAAATGAGCCTATGTCTTACACCATTTTCACGCCTGGTAAATTGCATTTGGTTATCTACTTACCATTAACAGAAAAATTTTCCTGTTGATCAATCCCAGATGGATTAAATACCCATATGTGAAAGGTAAACTTTAAATATTTTTGAAGAAAATATCAGTGGGTAACTTCATGACATTAAGTCAGTGGATAATTTCTTAAACAGAAAATAGGCATAAATAAAGACACATGTACAATTTGATAATAAAAAAATGAAAACTTCATCAAAAGACTATATTAAAAGGCTAAAAATAAAAAGGTTTGTATATACTTGGAAATGATATTTTTAATTCATATAACCAATTCATGGTTAATACTCAATTTAAAGTGCCTATGAAATCTGTAGAAGGTAAAAACAATAGAAAATTAACCAAGGATATAAATAGGCAATTAATAGAAATAAAAATACTTTTGGACTCACTAAAAATATTAAGAAGCCTCAACTTCCCTAGTAATCAGAGAAATACAAATAAAAACTTTGGTGAGATACATTTCAAATACAGGTGGTAAAAATGAAAAATCTGAAAATGTCAGGAATTGTTAAGAAGATGTGGAGCAATGAGAATTTTCCTGTGTCGTCGTCACTAAGCTTACAAATGGGCACAACCAATTTCCATCAGTGTAGACCTAAAAAATAATCAATTGATACGTAATACAATTTCAAAAAATAAAGAAGTGCTTATAAACAGTAAATACTAAATAAAGAACAGTAGTTTTTTACTGGAGGCTCCTCAAAGGAAGAAGAATGCAATTTGATATGGATACTTATCAGGCAATGTTTTTTACTATTTTATTCCTACAGTAATATATTATAAATGGGAAAAATTAAATCCTAGAATATGAGATTTACATCCAGAAACAACACATTTTAATAATATAATTTTACCTTTTACATTGAATTAACAGTGATTAGATCAAAGGAGAAAATAAATACATAAGGCTAAGAAAATATATAGAGACAATGAAAGACTGTAAAACAATGCAATTAAAGGCAAGTTTGTAGCAAAAATGGAAAATAAACTAGATTAAGAAAGAGTATATATGAAGACAGTAAACAAAAAGTTTGTATTGCAAATTAATCAGTAGAGCCATAAAATGTGGAAATTTGAGAATCTTTACACTATAAATAATAGATGTATATTTTATTAGATTGGAGCAGATATCTGTGGATTTGTGGGTGAAACCACGGAAGAGCTTTGCAGAAGATGGATGCAGCTCGGGGCATTTTATCCATATTCCAGAAACCATAATGCAGAAGGATATCAGGTACTTGTCACTTGTTCTCTGTGTTTCAAAATAAAACATTATCCTATTTTTAGTGATGTAATTTTATATCTATTGAATATATGGCCTCAAAGTTTGTAGCATAATTCATGAAAAAAAGAAGTCCTCTATTCAAGGCCTAAATATTTTATCTATAGAGAAGGGTCAAACAGGAAATCAGAAAACAATATAGTCCCAACATAAATACTTTATTTAAGCCTAAAACATATGCAAGTGTTTTAAATCACAATCTTTTACATTAAAACCAAAACTTTTTGAATCCGGATTTATTGCATTCTAGTGTAAGTTCCAGGCAACTGTTCTTTCATAAAAAGTGCACTATTAAGGATTTCTAGTTTTTATTTCATTAAAGACACACAAAAAATTAAAAACACTTGTGAAGCATGTTGAAGCCATAGTCTTTCTATAAGTAAAACTGCAATGACAGGTTGGTAAAAAATAGAACTAATACTTTTAAAACATGCATCTGAACTGGTGGGAGCAGAAGTACACAGACATCAGACATACTGAGCTATTTTACCAGCCCTGATAATTCAACATGTTATGTGCTCTCATAGACATATTTTTCACAGGGAATAAGAGATTAGGTAAAACCATTAAGCCAATTAAGTGATTATTGATTAAGAAATTATTCATTGTTCATACATTGGTACACATAGGGCATTAAGTCTGTTTGAGAAGAGGGACCGCCTCTCAGAGCTCAGTTTGGAGAGAGGCAGGATAGAGAATTATAAGGTATCAAATGGAGATCAGTCACTTCCTAATCTACCTAAATGGTGCTTTCAAGAAATGTGTGTTCATGGGAGATTCTGATATGAATTACATTACACTCTGTTCTTTTCTGTCCTCCGAAAAGCAGATGTCAAGACAGAATTAGACATTTAGAGATTTATTGTGAGAGATGAAAACAAAGGAGCAGGAGAAAGTGGAGAGAGCCTTTGGATCACAATTCTAGTGAATTGGTCTGATTCTAGTGAAGATGAAGACAAGGAAGGAGGCCAAAATACTGTTTCCCTCTATGCTCGTTGGTCAGCTGGGAACAGCCACAGTGAAACATGGCTTCAGGGTAAACATGATGGTGAACCCAGGGAGGCAGTAGCTGGTACCCTCACTTTTGTTACCCATAGCAGGTCATCTAAGCCGATTTGCTCACATTGGTGCACTTTGGCTAAGAGAGTCAGCTGATCTCTCTTGGGCTCAGCCGGGAGGCTGTCGTTCAAGTTATAAGCCTGCAAGCTGGCCAGGCAGCTGTATACCCTGTATCCTGGGCCAGGCATAGGCAGAAAGTCCTCAGGCAAGCACACTTAAGCCCTTCCTTGAATGTGTCACATGTACCAAGACTCCATTGGCCAGAGGATGTCACATAGCTAAGCACCAAGTCAAATGATGAGTGAGTACCTGTAGTGGTAGGGAATGCAAAATTATGGGAAAAATTATGGGCAAAGATTGTAGGCACAAGGGAACATGAAAATTAAAGCCAATAATTCAATCTACTACAAATAGCAAAGGTGAAAATTCTGTTAAAATATTTTCTGAATTTCTCTTAATGTTTGTATGTAAATAGGAAATGTATGCTTTAAAATAAGTTTAATTAAAACAAGAGTTGAAGAAGATGTGGAAAAAAGGGAAATATTCTATACTGTTGGAAGGAATGTAAATTGGTTCAGCCACTATGGAAAGCAGTATGGGGGTTCTTCAAAAATCTAAAAATAGAGATACCATACTACCCAGTAACTGTACTTCAAGGAATTTACCCAAAGAAAATAAAACCCCGATTTGAAAAGATATGTGCACTCCTATGTTTACTGACACACTATTTACGATAGCTAAGATATGGGAGCAACCACAGTGCCCATCAGTAGATGACTGGATAAAGAAGGGGTGGCTCATATACACAATGGAATATTATTCACCCATAAAAAGAAAGAAATCATTCCATATGTGATAACATGGATGGACCTAAAGGGTATTATGCTAAGTGAAATAAGCCAGGCAGAGAAAGACAAATGCCATATGATTTCCCTTATTTATTGGATCTAAAAACAAAACAAAATGAATAAAACAGCATTTGACTCAGAGACACTGAGAAGTGACTGGTGGTTGCTATGGGGGAGGTGTGGGTGGCTGGGTGGGAAGCGTGAAGGGGATGAAAGTGCACAAAAATCTCAATCAAAACGTAAGTTGGTCATGGGGATAGAAGTGCAGCATGGAGAGTATAGCCAATGGCTCTGCAGCATCTTCTATGTTGACATATAATAACAGAACTGATTGGAGTGAGGGTTTAATGATGTAACTGTTGAACAAATGTGTAGTATGAAAACAATATAATACTGTGTATCAATTATACTTCCATTTAAAAAAAATCCAAAAAGAAACATAAAAACTAGAAATGTTCATGTGCTTTGATGATGAAAGAGGAGTAATTTCTATAAACAAGCTAAAATATGTACAATTTGCTCTTCAAAAATAGATTAAATGCTTATGTTTTAATTTTTACTTGGATCTTAATGTATTTCGATTTCTCTTTTTACCCCAAGCATCAGGATCCAGCATTTTTTGGACAGAATTCTCTTTTAGTTAATTCATCAAGGAACTATTTGAATATTCGCTATACCTTATTACCTCACCTCTATACTCTGTTTTATAAAGCCCATAAGTTTGGTGAAACAGTAGTCAGGCCATTTCTTCATGAGTGAGTACTACATCCAATCATTTTAATATCTTTTGAATTATATTAAGCTAAATATTGAAAAATTAATGCAATAAATCAAGATGTCATGTTAATTTCTGCTGCTTGTTTTTACCTTTGTATAAATTATTTTATAAACTGTAGAATGATAATAATAAATATAATTAATTCAGTGAATTGGACAAGATGAAGCTAGTGTTGTGAGAAATGAACAGAATGGAAAGAGATATGTAGGATATATTAAGGAAATTATATCAGTAAGATTAAATGTAGAAGTGTTGAAGGCATATCATGTATATATTATAAATATCATCTAAATATAGATCAAGAGTATAGTTTAGTATAGAATTTATAAAACCACAAATCATGCTTGTCTCTGTATATTCTTGACCAAAGCAAGACCCTTTCAAATCCAAGTCAAAATGGGAATTTATAATGAAAACGTTTAAAAGGAAGAAAGTAGACTATGAAAGACTTCTGATACTTTATGAACCTGTTACAGAAGAAAATGAATTAAACAGCCTAGTTGTTAATTGCAGATAATAAGCAACCACATCATACGTGATAGATTTTTTTGAGTCTCAGATGAAATAATTTCTTCTCTTCCTCCTTCCTTTCTTTTTTCTCCTCTTTCTTCCTTCCTTCCTTCTTTTCTTCTTCCTTGAGTGCCAGATGAACCAAAAGGATGTAAGAACTATAGATTAAAATGACACATGAAACAAACAAAATTAAAGCCAATAATCATTTCCAGGGAAAAAATGAAAGCTAAATAAAACAGGGAATTTGGATAAACTTATTTATCTTTATATTGCAAACATTGTCATTGTTCATAGGTTTTATGAGGATACAAATAGCTGGATTGAGGACACTCAGTTTTTATGGGGACCCTCATTACTTATTACCCCTGTCTTGAGACAGGTAAGTTTCACAATTTTAACAAATTTATTGCTTAAAGGCAATT
Source organism: Phataginus tricuspis (assembly GCA_029783875.1). Taxonomy (NCBI): domain Eukaryota; kingdom Metazoa; phylum Chordata; class Mammalia; order Pholidota; family Manidae; genus Phataginus; species Phataginus tricuspis. The sequence continues at coordinate 3,225,424 of JAQQAC010008350.1, read as the reverse complement.
TTGTATAACCAAATCCACACTCAGTTACAAAACATCTACTCAGTAGACTGTTTTAACCTTATGTCTAAATGAATTCTAAAATGTACAAGAAATTTTAAAAATTATAGAAATTATAATATAAATATATCATGTATAACAGAGGAAAGGAAAATTGTATAAACTTAGTATTATTCTGAAAAACAAAGTCTTATGGTATCCCAATCAAATCTTGTAGTAATAACAATGAACTCTCATTTAAGTAGACAAAGATAACCACTGAAATTTTACTAAATTGTAAATAAGGGAGAATTTGAAAACTGGTTGATCATATGAAGATGTTGAAAAAATAGTGGAAGTGAGATATTTGTTTTTTTTATCTATTATATAAAAGTATCTTTCCATGAAAATATACAGAAATGAATGTGTACAGATTCACAATTACCATGTAGATTGTAACAATACAAATGCAAGCACGCATTTTTTTACTTGTGTTTTTTCTTACACAGCGGTACTATAACTCCTTTGGGTCCCTGGTCCTCATTCCAGTGTGTGTGTTGCTTTTCGTATATTTTTACCTTATGATATTATCTAAAACTAATAAAATATCCTTGATTATTATTTTTAGGAAATATTGAAGTATAATACTACAAAGAAAGTTTTCCCCTCGAGTATGAAAACTTAATATTTGATATGATACTCTTCTCTGAAGTATTGTAGTAACAAAAATGTATATGTATATATATATAAATTATTTTGCTTTATTTTAGGGAGCAACTACAGTGAGTGCATACATCCCTGATGCTACTTGGTATGATTATGAAACTGTAAGTAACCTTAATATAATAATAGACTGATAAGTGTTAATATTGTCAAATATCTATACATAGAAACTTAACTCTAAACACATAGCATATCTGTTTTCAGTATTTCTGTTATTATTATAAACAGAATAATTGCAAATTGAATAATACATAAAATTTGTACAGGTTGTGTATTTTATGCACACGAACAAGTATATGTTTTGTTGAACATAATGTGAAATTATATCCTTTAAATATATATTATTCATTCTTAAGTTGTGGAAATAGAAGTTTTTTTAATTTTAGAAAGGGGTAATTATTTAATACTTTTATTACTTTTCATATTGATCTTATTGCCAGAAGAATCAAATATTGATCTAATCCTAAACGTTTGATTTTATGCAGTACATTTGGGAAAGATTTTCATTTCAACCTTGAAAAGGCAACATACCAAAATTAATAAACACAACCTATTTTTAACTGACCAAGACCTTCTGAGAAGTATTTACTTTAAAAGGCATTATTTTATATACCACTTGTATTTATTAAACAGACCCTTTATTTTTACTTTTATAAGGATTTTATTAATATACTTAAAAGGATTTTATTATAGGATTTTATATCCTTTTAAGTATTTTACTAAAAACCTTTTCTAAAAACATACTTAATATTCAACTAAAATAAAGAGTAAAACAGTTAATTAAGAATGTTGTTAGTTATTGTAGATGAAAATGGATTCTTAATATTGATTTTTTAATTTTCTGAGAAAGTAAACTTATTATTTTGCAACATTGTTCTGTAAACCAGAAAAGTTTTCTTTTAAAGTTAGAAAACAACATGTTAGTATTCATATAGATGGCGTGAATTGCTCATAATAAAAATTGTTTCTATGTGTAAATTTAAATTTTGTGAAATGGCACTTAAAGTCTTTGCTAATAATTTTTTTTAACTTCCATATATTAGGGTGCAAAGAGGCCATGGAAAAAACAACGTGTTAATATGTATCTTCCAGGAGACAAAATAGGATTACATCTTAGAGGAGGTTATGTTTTTCCCACTCAACAACCTGCTGTAACTACAACTGCAAGGTAAAATGAACAATCATTAACAGAAATCTGGAATATAATTCAAGTTTTATTATTTCATATTTTTATAAGCATCAAAGATAAATGTTCAGTTTTTTCACCAGAAGATATTCAGATATGAGGGGAATTCTTAAATACAACCACCAATGGTATAAAAAGAAGAATCAAATTATGCAATTATTACAAATTTCTTGATTTAAAAAATGAACATGATTAGATTAGAAATATATTTCCTCTGCCAAAAATGTATTGACATTCTCTATAGATATATATAACGTTAATTCTGATTCTTAATAAAAATATAAAATAACTTATACAACTGTTATTAAAGTAAGTTACACAATGTTAAAAGTGTCAGTTATTACATATTAGGATTTTCATTACACAAATTTCACATTATTTTTCTTTTTGCTAAAATTTTTAATGTTTAAGTTGATAAATGACATTGATATTTCTGTTTAAGTAAACAACAATTTTGAAACTAAGTTCTGTAGGAAAAAAATCCAGATATATTTAGGAAAAAAGAAGAAACTTAAAAATCCTGGTGCTCCATCTTTCAACATTCATTCTGGGTACAAGGCCACAGAAAATGTTATATTCAATCCACATTATTTCCCCATATTTTGCAACATCCTGACAGATATAGTCACTGTCTATTTTTACTTTTCTGTATTTTCTTCATAACATTAAGAATATCTGGAATTATATTACTTTTTCTTATATGTAATGTGTCTACTTCCCTAGACTGTAGACTCCAAGAAGGCAGGGACTTGACTTTTCACTGCTTTAATCCCAAAATCAATAACAGTGCCTGACCCATAAAAGGCTCCTTATTTTCTCTAAATATTTGTTGAGGAACAAATTAGTGAGTGAATTAACATGTGTTAGTAATTTTGTTACTTTTACATCTTAGAACTGATTGTTTCATACTGTAGCTGTTTTCATGACTCTGAGCTCAAAAAAAAGAAAATATACTCTAGAACTATACTGACCAAGAAAAGCATACACTTTGCTAAATGCATGTTGGAAGGAATATATTCTGTACAGAGCAGTTGCGTAGGCTGTATAGCCTCAAGGGTGTTATTTAAAATTTAAAAACCTATAGTAATATGTAACTAAGAAAATTTTTAATCAATTATATGTTTAATTTTTCTTGATAGAATTAGGTCCATTTGTAAGATGATTAGAGATTCCACTAAGCATTTAAAAAATTTTACATCATATTTTTCATTATTTTAAATATAAGATGTAACCTTGATACACTGCAATTTAGGGTTAATTGGTATATGACAAATACATGCTGAATTGAGCATTCAAAGATATATTTAATTTTTCTTCTTTGAATTGAAATATAAATATGGTTTCAATTTTGTTGATGTCTTAGCCTAAAAGAAATTCTGTATTATATTTATTATGTTTATTCCTTTCATTTATTTTCTAAGTATATAAATTGTTTTTCTCACTGAAAAAAATATTAAGTGTGGATATGAATTTTATTCCTGTCAGTGCTCTCATGTGAATGCAGAACTGCAAATCCATTAGGTTGAAATGGACTTATTTATGGGATATTTCAATATTATAAATTTGTTTTTAATTATATGCACACCCAAACTTACTTAACAGCCGAAAGAACCCTTTAGGACTTATAGTAACATTAGATGAATATAACACAGCAAAAGGAGACTTCTTCTGGGACGATGGAGAAACTAAAGGTAAGTTTCAAAGTAATATGCTTTAAAATGTTCATTCTGATGGTGGGAAATTTTGCCTTTATTGATAGAAAGCTACATCCTTTTAAAAACTGTTGTGTTTTCATTTTTAATTCCTGTTTTTTATCTATATTAAGGTTTTAAGTTACTACATGAAATTTAACATTGTTATCTAAATTATATATATTTAAAATTTATAATATTTAGTTTTGTCAATTGTTTCATTGTAAGTTTTGGACAAGTGTAGATACTTTATTAGATGATTATTTTTAATTAAAATAACTAATAAATCCCCAGATATACAAATTGTATATTTTCAACCATATTAATGATTTTAGTGATTAAAACTAAAATTTTATTACTATAAAAACCCCAATATTTAAAGCTTTAGTTAATTAACATCAAATTATTGAGGTAAAAATGTTATAAAAACAGTTCAAAATTTATTTCAGTTATTGTTTTTAATTTTATTTCATGAGTCCCAAACATGAACTGTCATTTTTTGCTGATATCTAATTATGCCATAGTAAATGTATCTTTTTAGATATAATTGGTAAATTACAGCTGCTCTCACAAGTGTATGTTTTAATCCCATTTCTTTTAATAGAGGGCTCTTAGGTATGTATTTTATATATGTCTGTAGAAAGGAATTGTAGTTTAGCCTCTATCTTAGTTCATTACTTCTCAGTTGTATGAAAGAGTATCCTATATACCTTTATATGTATATGAAACATCCAAATATCTCTAACCTAACTCAGAGAAATAGTTGATATATTGGTGTGCTCTCTTATAATTTGAAATACGGAAAACAGTTATTTTAATTAAAAATAATCATCTAATAAAGGTATCTACACTTGAAAATAAAAAAAAGTTGCAGTTCTTTTTTGTCTTATAGTGAAAATATAGAGAACCACAATATATCTGCATAACCTACAGGGTTCACCTTGTCATTTGATACTAATTTCATCTCTACAAAATACCAAAAACCTGAGTTGACTATTCTCTCTCACAACCTAGGCATTTCTTTGGTTCTACCTTGATCTGGGTTCTCATCAGTTCCACCACTTTCATCACTGTCTTTCATTTTATTTACTGCAGTAGGTCTCCAACTGGTCTATAGGTCTATAGCTCGTCAGTCCCCTTTTACATTCTATTTACAATCTGCAGGTAGAGTAACGCTTTTAAAAGATAATTCAAATCATCACAGCTCAAAACCCTCTAATGATTCTCCATTTCACTCAGTTAAGTGCCACAGTCTTATACCAAGAACTAGCGCACTTACCATGATCTGTACTTTTGCACACACACACACACACACACACACACACACACACACACACACACAC
>JAQQAC010008350.1:2969354-3211761 GCA_029783875.1 Phataginus tricuspis | reverse complement strand
TCTTCAAAGACACTTTCCCTTTTTATCTCTCTTCTTCCTCTGGTACTACTATAATGCGAATATTGTTCCGTTTAGATTGGTCACATAGTTCTCTTAAAATTCTTTCATTCCTAGAGATCCTTTTATCTCTCTCTGCCTCAGTTTCTCTGTATTCCTGTTCTCTGATTTCTATTCCATTAACAGTCTCTTGCATTTCGTCCAGTCTGCTGCTAAGCCTGTTGATTGCTTGTCTCATTTCTGCATTGTCTTTCCTCACTTCCCTCACTTCCTCCCTTAGCTCTTGCATATTTCTCTGTAGATCCATCAGTATGGTTATGACTTTTATTCTGGATTCTTTTTCAGGAAGATTTTGTATGTCCATCCCTTCAGACTCCCTCTCTGGGGTAGTGTGTTCTGGGGTTTTCTGGGTAAGTTTTGTTTGTGCCATATTTCTCTGTCTTTTCATGGCTATAGAATTGGCCAGAAAAAGAAAAAAAGAAGAAAGGGAAAATAGTGAGAAAAAAAAAAACAAATGCCTGCCAGGTGTAGTTTCTGTGAAGATCCAGTAGGTGGCGCTGCTGCTCCACTATTCCGCTGCCATGCCGCTCTGCTGGGCCCTTTGTGACTCTGGCCAGGGAAGGAACGAATGGGAGGCTGCTGATTTCTGTGGGAAGTCTACCTGAGACTGCTTTTCCCAGCCACCATCCAAGGGGACCAAAATTTCCCAGGACTCCCAGCCTGCTTGGCTGAGTGCGCTGGGACAATCTGCTCCTCCATTGGGCCGCTGTCCCTTTAAGACCCCTAAAAAAGTCTGTGCTTTTCTTTTGTCCTGGGGAACCGGCTGGGTGGACCTGCCATCTTGGAATTTGCACCCCTGTCTCTCCAATCTCCGATACACTGCGCGAAGTGTGTCAGTGCTCCCGGCGCAGATCGCCAGGACTGGTTCTTCAGCGGGCTTGTGCTTCCACTCCCTCCCCGCTCTGAATCCTCCCCTCCCGCTGGTGCGCTGGGGTGGGGGAGTGCTCGGGTCCCGCCAGGTCACGGCTCTGTATCTTACCCACCTCATGGGGTGCCGAGTCCTCTCAGGTGTAGCTGCAGGCTGGTGTCCTCCTGTATCTTCTGGTCTCTCTTTCAGTGATAGTTGTATTCGCCGTATTTTCATAAATATATTTGGTTTTGGGAGGAGATTTCTGCCGCCCTGCTCATGCCGCCATCTTCCCGGAAGCTCCCAGATTATATCCATTTTTACTTCAAAAATAGCAATGCTGATGAACCTTTAATAGAAAAGATAAACAAGAACACTTATAGAAAGATAAAGGGGACGTGATACTGGGCAGAAAGTTAGCTATGAGGGAGACGTAGACTTCAGTTTTCTAAAGTCAAGCATATTCCTGGTTCTGTTGGGACTCAACTTCATGCATTTGGAATGAGTACTATAGTAATCCTATCAGTTAAGGGTTGCTTAAAGCTGAGAGTATCAGAGACCTAACAGTCTGATTTGGTTAAACAGGATTTACTTTTGTCTTAGAAAAAAACAAATAGGATTTTACTTTTCTCTAATATACTGACTCAATTTCATAGTGTGTTTGCAAATGCAAACATAGTCATGCTATTTTCTGAGTTGGAAAGTTATGACATTTTATACTTCTGCTCTACTGGTATATTTTTTTGAGTCAAAATAGAAATATTCTGATTAACATTTTAGTATATGGTGTCTCAGGTTGCATAATAGATATTTTGTGCCATGACTGCAATTTCATTGCTATTTAGCAATAAAATTTATAAATCATAAATGTGGTTAAACACCTCTACCTCATTTTTTGAGTCAAATATTACAATGCTTACAGTTTTTGACAATAAACATGTATTTGGTTTTTAGAAATCAGTTGGATCCCAAGCACCTGAGTGTTACTTTCCTAGACAGCACAACTCTTACTCAGTCACATCAAGTCAGTATTCATCAATGGGTATAACAGCTGACCTCCACCTGAATACTGCAACTGCTCGAATAAAGCTTTCTGAACCCATCTCAACTCTTCGTGTGGAGGTGATATATCACAAAAATGATATGCTTCAGTTTAAGGTATGTTCATCATAAACTATTCCAATAGATGACTCATCTGTCAAGAGACTTTTAAAAGATTAGGTTCTTGAATTTGTAATGTAATTTGAGATTTAGTAATTGGATTGATGACATTTTGATTCTATCAAAATATTTTTCCCCTACACAGCTCATAAGCGAGGTGCACAATATCCTCATTTTTGCTAATTTTTTTAATAAAAATATAGTGGTGATTTAAAAAATGTTTGAATTCTTGTTAAATAGGTAAGTTACTTAGATTTGGACTATACTGGTAGTCCCATTAAAACAAACAAATGGAAAAAATAAAACAGGACTCAACTATTTCTGTTATTTTTAAAAAGTGATATTTATTTTCTGACCATTATAATAAGACATACAAAAGAAATAAGTTTCTCTCAACACATTTAGCAGTTTCTTTTTATTTGAGAGCTACAAGAGAATCCATTAAGAAAACTTCTAGAAATGATAAGATTAGCAAAATGACTTGATATAAAGTATCTCAAAAGATGTTTACTGTATGATGTCATTCACCATTTAGAAGCTGAAGTTGAGGCAAATCCTATTAGCAAAATCAAATGAGAAGTACAATCTAATAAAGTATCGAAAATCATAGGAATAAGTTGACTATCTTTAAGAAAAAAACTGTTAAAAGTAATGATAGACATTAAAAAGATCTAAAAATCTAAATAAAACAATTTTTAAAAAGGATAACATTTTATATCAATTGATGTTTTTTTTCATTTATTTTTTTTATTACGGTATCATTGATATACAATCTTATGCTCAGGTTTCATACTAGAGCCTTTATGGTTACTGCATTGCTCCCTATTATCAAGTTGCCACCACATACCCCATTACAGTCACTGTCCATTAGCGTAGTAAGATGCAATACAGTCAATACTTGTCTTCTTTGTGTTATACTGCCTTCCCTGTGCCCCCCCCTATATTATGTGCACTAATCATATGCTCCATAATCCCCTTATGCCTCCCTTCCCACCGATACTTCCTAGTCCCTTTTCTTTTGGTAACCATTAGGACATCCCTGGGTTCTGTGAGTCTGCTGATGTTTTGTTCCTTCAGTTTTTGCTTTGTTGTTATACTCCACAGATGAGTGAAATCATCTGATACTTGTCTTTCTCCCCCTGGCTTATTTCACTGAGCATAATACCTTCCAGCTCCATCCATGTTGTTGCAAATGGTAGGATTTGTTTTCTTCTCATGGCTGAATAATATTCCATTGTGTATATGTACCACATCTTTATCAATTCATCCACTGATGGACACTAAGGTTGCTTCCATTTCTTGGCTATTGTAAATAGTGCTGCAATAAACATAGGGGTGCATATGTCTTTTTGAATCTATGATCCTGTTTTCTAAGGGTAAATTCCTAGGAGTGGAATTCCTGAGTCAAATGGTATTTCCAATTTTAGTTTTTTGAGGAACCTCCATACTGCTTTCCACAAAGGTTGAACTAATTTACATTCCCACCAGCAGTGTAGGAGGGTTCCCCTTTCTCCATATCCTCACCAGCATTTGTTCCCTGTTTTTTGGATATTGGCCATCCTAACTGGTGTGAGGTGATATCTCATTGTGGTTTTAATATGCATTTCTCTGATGATTAGCGATGTGGAGCATCTTTTCATGTGCCTGTTGGCCATCTGAGTTTCTTCTTTATAGAAGTGTCTGTTAAGATCCTCTGCTCATTTTTTTAATCAGGTTACTTGCTTTTTGGTTGTTGAGGCACATAAGCTCTCTATATATTTTGGATGTCAACTCTTTATCGGATATGTCATTTATGAATATATTCTCCCATACTGTAGGATGTCTTTTTGTTCTATTGATGGTTTCCTTTGCTGTGCAGAAGGTTTTTAGTTTGATATAGTCCCACTTGTTCATTTTTGCTTTTGTTTCTCTTGCCCAAGGAGATATGTTCATGAAAAATTTGATCATGTTTATATTTAAGAGATTTTTGCCTATGTTTTCTTACAAGAGTTTTATGGTTTCATGACTTACATTCAGGTCTTTGATCCTCTTTGAGTTTACTTTTGTGTAAGGAGTTAGACAGTAATCCAGTTTCATTCTCTTGTATGTAGCTACCCAATTTTGCTAACACCAGCTGTTAAAGAGGCTGTCATTTCCCCATTGTATGTCCATGGCTACTTAATCATATACTAATTGGCTATGTATGTGTGGGTTTATATCTGGGTTCTCTATTCTGTTCCATTAATCTATGGATCTGTTCTTGGGCCAGTACCAAATTGTCTTGATTATTGTGGTTTTGTAGTAGAGCTTGAAGTTGGGGAGCATAATCTTCCTCGCTTTCTTTTTCTCAGGACTGCTTTGGCCATTTGGAGTCTTTTGTGGTTCCATATGAATTTTACAACTATTTGTTCTGTTCATTGAAGAATGCTGTTGGTATTTTGATAGGGATTGCATTGAATCTGTAGATTGCTTTAGGCAGGATGGCCATTTTGACAATATTAATTCTTCCTATTCATGAACACGAGATGAATTTACATTTATTAGTGTCCTCTTTAATTTCTCTCAAGAGTGTCTTGTTGTTTTCAGGGTATAGGTCTTTCACTTCCTTGGTTAGGTTTATTCCTAGGTATTTTATTCTTTTTGATGAAATTGTGAATGGAATTGTTTTCCTGATTTCTCTTTCTGCTAGTTCATTGTTAGTGTATAGGAATGCAACAGATTTCTGTGTATTAATTTTGTATCCTGCAACTTTGCTGAACTGAGATATTAAATCTAGTCATTTTGGAGTGGATTCTTTAGGGCTTTTATGTACAATATCATGTCATCTGCAAACAGTGACAGTCTAACTTTTTCCTTACCAATCTGGATGCCTTTTATTTCTTTGTGTTTGATTACCATGGCTAGGACCTCCAGTATGTTGAATAAAAGTGGGGACAGTAGGCATCCTTGTCTTCTTCCCGATCTTACAGGAAAAGCTTTTAGCTTTTCACTGTTAAGTATGATGCTGGCTGTGGGTTTGCCATATATGGCCTTTATTATGTTGAGGTACTTGCCTCTATACCATTTTGCTGAGAGTTTTTATCATGAATGGGTGTTGAGTTTTGTCAAATGCTTTTCAGCATCTATGGAAGTAATCATATGATTTTTGTCCTTTTTATTGATGTAGTGGATGATGTTGATGGATTTTCAAATGTTGATCAATTGATGTTTTTAAAGTATTTCCATAGAAATCTTAATAGAATAACTTTTGAGACTTTAAACTCATCTGGAAACATAAACACATGACAAGAGTAATTGTTAAAAATTAAAAAAATAAAAATTATTGAATTAAGTTCAAAATTATATAAACATTTATAAAATTACAATGGTATGGAACTACAGCTAAGTTTATTTGACAGTTTACTGAAAAGAGCTGGCATAAATAAGTATATATAATTACATGTATATATATCTTTCTATACACATATGTGTAGAAAGATATATATGTGCATATATTTGTATATATATATATATATATATATATATATATATATGTGTGTATATATCTATATAAAAACGGTAAGCCAACAAAAGCCCAGAAAATAAATTTAGCTGCATATTTATTTTGTACTGGGCTAGTAAAGGCCTTTCAAACCACACATGCAAAGGCACAAATCCCATAATAAAAATTTAGCATGTTTCAACATCAACAAACACTATAAACAATTAGCAAGCAAAGAATGGGTAAATATCTAACACATTCATGAGAAATGGATGCAATTTCAACTCATAAAATCAAGAAAAATATTAAGACCTCATAAGTAAACATTTCACAGAAGAAATAAAAATTGGAAATAAAAATACTAAAATACATACATTCATTAAAAAATCAAAGGACCAGAAGACAAATTCAAAGAATGGGAAACCTAACTACTGAGTAATCATGTAGCAAAAGACTAGTGCTCACCACCAAGGAAATAAACGATTTAAAAATAAATGCTTTTAGTTTAACAAAACAAATTAGAGTACACATTGTAGTGAGAACATTAATTAATACACTAATTTGGAAAACAGTTCACAATAGACATCAAGGGCCCTACAAATGTTAGTACAGTCTGAGCCCATGCTACCACTTCTAGGATAGGCACTGAGGAAATAAAGACGTGAAACAACGAATTAGCATCAACACTCACTGTAGGGTCATATGTATGACAAAAAATATTGATCAACTTCTGTATCTAACCATGAAGTGGTAAATAACGTTTTATATCCACATAAGAGAATATTTAGACCTAAAAGTTTTGTTTTTAAAAGTTTCTCATTGTATGGATGACTGAATTACAAAGCCTTTAAAAAAGATAAAACACAGAATTTCATCCCATTACCTACATATGTATGTATAAGGATTTTTCATGTAGACATATGAGCTAAGGATATGGAATTAAGACTCACATAAGTAAGAATTTTAAATAGGCTTGTTTGAACTATAAATTAGTTAATGATATATATGTTAGAAATAATAACGAAATTTATCTGTTGTCATTATTTCTCTGCAAAAGATTTATGATCCCCAAAATAAGAGATATGAAGTTCCAGTTCCATTAAACATTCCAACTAAGCCAGCAAGTACTTATGAAAATAGACTTTACGATGTTGAAATCAAGGAAAATCCCTTTGGCATCCAGATCCAAAGGAGAAGCACAGGAAGAGTCATGTAAGTGGCTGAATCATTTGGTATGAAGGGTATTTTGATTCTAACTTAAGAAGGGTAAAGTGCGATTGCTTTCACAGCCTTCACTGGGCTAGAGTATCATCACATGAAAATTGGTTAGTCTCATTAAGTAACTTGGCCTATTGTAACATTTTTAAACCAATTAGCACAACCATGGGACTATCCTTAGCAATTTAGTCTAAAATTTCATTAACAGTTTGGATGTGATTGGTTTCATTATTAAATGTCAGACTCATTCTTCTAATCAAGTTGAGAATAAGAATCAAGACTCCTCTTGAGAACCATAATGAGTGTTGGCAAAATAAGTAATCTGAACTGTTATGTAAATATTTTGTTAGAACTGTGGAAATTGTAGCTTATTGGTTCTGAAATATTATAGAATTAATGCTATCTCTGCCTAGTACTGGTGAAAGGAAATTAAGGTATGTACATCTAAATATATTTATGTTACAATGAATAAATTTCAAAAATTGTTATCTTTATTTTAGTTAAAAGCTCTGCACACTCTCTCCCTACATATGATATATGAAAAGATAACTTTTTTTATGCAATTAGATTTGCCATACTATCCTCTAGAAAATGTTAGGGCATTTCTAGGTTTGGTCAGGATGAATACAGATAATGAAGAAAAATATGTATTCTCTTAAAAATTTTGTTATTTTAGTAATATTTTTTTCCCAAAGGATAAAAAACAAAGTCGTTTTGTAAAGAAAATCTGGGGCAAAGATGTTTTGTTGTTGTTATTTAGGAAGCATTATTCATTATATTAGTGTTACTTAATATGTTCCAAATTCTTTGTAATATTTACGTTTCCTTTCCCTGTCAACTTTAATTACTTTTCCTCCTTTTTGTTCTTCTTGGAAATAACTAGAAAAACAGTACATTCTCTGTAACACATTTTTTCTGGATTTCTCTGTAAACACTAATTTTTATAAATACAAAATAAAAAAAAGAAGGAAAGTATTAGGAGTAGTAATTAAAGAGAGTTTGAAATTAAAATAACCATTATGCCTTATAGTTCTTTTCAATATTGATTTCTTTTTATTCTACATGTAGAAAACATTTACTGTGATTTTCTCAACAGGATAGAAAAATGGAGGACTTTCTATTTCTAGGACATATATTACTTCTAGGTCATATATTATTTATAACTTCATATTAATTTTATTTTAAAAAGCAATATTTTTCCAAAACTTAAACATATAATCAGAGTATGATTCACTATTAATAATGGTGAATATAGTAAACATATTTCAGGAATTTCTTAACCAAATGAAAAATATCTTGGAACAATTATCTGTTTATATTTAGTATCTGGGTATAATAAAGTGTATAGAGAACAACATTGATTTTCAGATCACCTAAGAAAGAATTAGCATTATTCTTTTTGATACTACATTCTATATATTTACAGCAATATAATTGTTTTCTTTTTTCAGTTGGGATTCTCGCCTACCTGGATTTACTTTTAATAACCAGTTCATTCAAATATCTACTCGCCTGCCATCAGAATATATTTATGGTTTTGGGGAAGCAGAACATAAAACATTTAAGCGAGATCTGAACTGGCATACTTGGGGAATGTTCACAAAAGACCAACCTCCTGGTGTAAGTACCAACATCTGACTACCCATGAATCAACTAAGACCATGACTAGGATCCAGGCCTTTTCTTTGTAGGCCTGTACTTCGGTAATGAAATAATGACAAAGGGGCTAAGGACCCTCAGGAGCTGTTACAATGATTTTCTGAAAAGCAAACAAAAATAGTCACCATAAATTATAGGACAAATATAAAAATTTGATGGATGACATCACTGACTACAGTGAGAAGTGAGGTTGTGATCCAATTCCTTATCCTATCAATTGCACAGAAAGAATGTTCAGATCTAGTTTTCCATGCCAAGTCCACATTTACTCTCAGCTTTTAGGAAATAGCTGACTAGGGTACGCCTTGAAATTTTTTTCTACTTTTTAAATAATGATTTAATGCTAACCACTTTTTAATGTTAGGTGTTCAAATAACTTTTATTTGTATCACAATAGTTCAAATTAAGGTTCTAAAGGCTGTTTTACATTTATACCAACTTGAAAGAATGTTTTACCAAAATTTACATCTGTAAAATTCTTCAACATTAGTATTGACATCATTAGGTTAACATATCTTGATTCTCAATATGCAATTTTTTTCATATTCTAATCAATTACTGGGATTCAGTGTGGATCAAAGGTGTCAATTTATGAGGAATCATCAACTTATAAGTTTTTGACAAGTCATTTTATGACCCTGAGAATAGGTTTTCTATTCTGAATAATGAAAAAATTTAGCAGAAAATGAAGTTAAGTGTTTTATACATATAAGCTATTATATAAAAAAGATATTATTTGAAATACTATATGAAATATTATATAAACTTAGATATTATCCTACTAAGTATTTAAGGACTTTGAGTACTTTCATCACTTTAATCATGTGTAGGGCATTTTATTATTAAAAAGAAGCACCAATTTATTAATAAATTAGGATAGCTTGTGGAAAAAAACACAAGTACTCTAATACCAATGGCTTTTTACATTAGTGTGCCTGTATTTGTGGGTGGGTGCTACAAATTTGTAGCCTTCTCATTTGCATGTTCTGAAGCAGTAACTGTGCAAATAATGATGAAATTATTTTTTAAGGGAAATACATTTATTTTAATTCATGCATAGTTTGTTTATACAAAGAAGGAATATTTAAATTTCTAGGCTCAATTTTATAATGAATTTAAACATTACATTAACAAAATTTCCATGCAGTTATTATTTAAATGTGTATTGTGTTTACTTTTTTTATTTTAGTATAAATTTACTTCCTATGGATTTCATCCCTACCACATGTCTCTGGAAGACGAGAGTCATGCTCATGGAGTTCTCTTGCTTAATAGCAATGCAATGGGTAAATCAATCATTTGTTGAATTTCTCATATTTCATATGACTCTTTAATAAAATAGTATCTCACACATAGATAAAATCTTAAACATATTTTGGATTTCCAGATGTTACATTTCAGCCAACTCCTGCTCTCACTTACCGTGTAATTGGAGGAATCTTGGATTTTTATATGTTTTTGGGCCCAACACCAGAAGTTGCAACAAAGCAATACCATGAAGTATGATTGTGCATTTTAAAAAAATAAATAAATTTTCTTTATAATGTAAAATAACTCTTTTAATTCACAAATAATGGTTTTTTCAAAGGTAATTGGCCGACCAGTCATGCCACCTTATTGGGCTTTGGGATTCCAGTTATGTCGCTATGGGTACAGAAATACTTCAGAGGTGCAGCAAGTATATGATGATATGGTGGCTGCTCAGATCCCCTATGTATGTATATCAATTTTCAAGATGGTGTTAAATGTGTCATCTATAAAAGCAGAATGAAATAATTAAAGACATATACTTTAAAATTATTTTAAGAATTTGGTGATAATCAATACTTTGTTGTTTAGTAGCACCTAATGAACTGGATATGAGATTTTTATTAAAAATTTATATCGGACTGATAAAGGGATAATATCTTTCCTTTTCCTTCTTTCTCCTCAGTTTCATGACTCTGAGTGTGCTTAGCAAGTCATTGTGCACTTGACTTTCCCTCAGAAACTTTGGGTCACATAGATAGTCAGACACATACCCTGTATTGTCTTTATATGAGATTCAAAGAAAACAGGAATCTATTTCGTCAACTGATGTAACAAATTACAGAGAAGGTATTGGAGTTATAACTCAGGGATTTTTGCCCTGAAATAGGTAATAGTTGTAATGTGAGGATACGGAATTAGAAGGTTTGCAGAATATCTTCTTCCCTCAATGTCCAGGAAATAAATATTCCTACATAACCAGAAATAGTCAATCTCTGTGATTTTATTTTTTGCATCATAAGTAAGCCCAGGGTTCCTCCTGGTAACACACTTTGAAATCTAGAATGCTTGGCATATAAGAACTCATTCTAAAAAGAGTGTAAAGGACCTCATTAAAAGACATCAGTACATATGTTAGAATCCAGTATATGGTTCCTGATTACATTATTATGGGGATATTAAGTATGTAGGTTGCTGAGGCAAAAATATGCAAGTGGAAATTTTTTTTATAAGAAAAGGGTATTTTCCATTATTAGGTCCACTATATCAGCTATATATGTTTTGTAACACCTAAAAGAGGACACTGAGTTATTTCTATTAGGAGAAAACAATTAATGAATTTGTTATTTAGGCCTAAATTAAATATTTCATGATAAAATTCAAACATGTATTAGTTTAAACGTATTTGTAAATACCAACTTGTAAGCAATATTTTCCTTATTTAAGCTTGTGCTATTATTCCAAAAATGACTTTGGTGGATAGTAGAAGAAGAATTTTACAATGATTGATGGATTTACTAATAATTATTTCTTCCCCTTTGGCAATATTAGGATTATTTTAAATCATCCTATATTTGCTTTAAGTGTCTAGAAATAGAGCAACATCTGTTTCTGTACAAAATTCCAAATTGCCATTTAATAAAATTTCATGATTCATGAGTCCTTTACTGTTGTGTCTTTGGGTATTACATAGCAAAAAATGCTGATTTGAAAGAGTTTTTACTTCCAAATCAAAAATACTAAATTAACCATTAACAAAACAGAACTTGTTCTTAGATTATTTTGCATCTTTGCATGCTAGTTTTTTCCTTGAAAACTGCATTACTTGATCAATTCTCTTTAAAGATCACATAAGAAGGCATTGTAACTTTCATATCGCTATTATTTCCTCAAGTATGGCAACGTGATGCACTTATTGCAGTGACTCTTAGCCCGCTGCCACAATTCTTGTATCTTGCAGGACGTTCAATACACAGACATTGATTACATGGAAAGGCAATTAGATTTTACAATTGGTGAAAAATTCCATGACCTTCCTCAGTTTGTTGACAAAATCAGAAATGAAGGAATGAGATACATTATTATCCTGGTCAGTATTTATATTTTATACTTTACCTAAAACTTTCTTCCTTTAACACTTGATTTTATTTACATGGGCTGCCACCCGGCTGCCTTTACACTTAGGTATAATCTTAGAGACCTAAGACTAAAACTGAAAGTCAAAAGCAAGCTGTTTTCTAGTAATCATCCAAGCTACAAACCGGCCTCAATTTATAGAAGCTATCACTAAGTGATGACAGATTTTCCATTCCTATATAGTTCTCAAATCATTCTCTGGGATTGCTTCTTATGCTTGTCATGTTTTAAAATTGGCCTTCCAGTTAGTGAATCAGTGGGGAGAATATTTTATCAACATCTTACAGGAAGCAAGCTAGATAGTCAGAAGTCCCCCTGGAGGAAAAAAAAAACTCTAGTAATTTTGCTTGAAATCATAGCTAATACATTTTCAAAAGTTCTTAACATTTTCTTCTAAGGAATTTAGAGGACAGTCTAGCTAGAACACTAAAGTTTATACCATCGCTCAAATTGTCAGGCATAAGAGAGCACAATATAATGATAAAGTAATAATGGACAATTATAATGTTTCATAACAGCTACCCAAGTGGCTACACTTTTACTCCATAGTTACCAGGTTTGTATTTCATTTTAATTTCAGGATCCAGCAATTTCAGGAAATGAAACAAAGCCTTACCCTGCATTTAAAAGAGGACAGGAGAAAGATGTCTTTGTTAAATGGCCTAACACCAATGATATTTGTTGGGCAAAGGTACTGAATTGATGTTTTGAAATAAAATAAAGTGCTATTTCATCGAAAGTTTCTGTTTAATTAAAAAACTATTAAAAACATGTTCAGAGGGAGAGATATACAGAAATGTAATGATTTAATAGCTAATAAGTAAACTAATGTATACTCTGGGTTCAATTCAAATTACTAGAAACAGAAAACTAATTCATGCAAGTCATGTGTCTATTTATTTTATCTTTAAAATTGTAATTCATTATATTTCTTTTATTAGAAAAGTACCATTAATAAGATGGCTATTCGTTATTCTGTACTGAAGGAATCATTTCAATTTAAATTTGTACTTCTCTTAAAAATATCTCATAATAAAAGAAACAATGTTTTAAAAGCTATTCTTATATTAGTGACTTGAACAAAGAATATAATTCACTGTATTTCATTCAAGCAATAATATTCAGATCTGGGTATATTAATATATTATAGAAAATACCCTGATTTGGATCTTGGACCAAAAATAGGACAGTGGTGATAAAAGTGGTTAAATTAAAACATGGCCTATAGATTAGTTAGTAGTATTTTTTAATGTTAATTTCTTGCTTTTGAAGATTGTACAGTATTTATAAATCTGTTAACAGGGGAGGTAGTGTGCAGGTTATAGAAAAACTTTAGGTATAATTTTTGCAGCTTTTCTGTAAGTCTGACAATCTTTCAAAATAAAAAGGTAAAAATAAAATAGAAAAAATTCTATGATGAATTTAGTGAAAAGTCATGATATTGTAATAAAATGCAATATAGTGTATGGCATATTGGCCACAGAAAGGGATTATTTACTTTCTACTTTCTTCTCATTCTATATTCCTATACATTTTCTCAGATTTCTACCCTATTTCCTTTAGAAAACTACTCTGTATCAGCAACTAATCCCTTGTAGGTAATTAGTCCTTTGGGGATAATTTACATCTTTTATGGGACTTTCTAATTTCTACAACATAGGTTCAAACTCCCAGAGCTTTTGGTGTGATTGAATCTGGGCTCTGTTTTGTGTGTTTGTGCTTGTGGTAAAGGAAAACATTGGCAGGCAGGGAGGCGAGGGCAGTAGTGGAGGGTGAGAGAGAAGGGGATTCAGTACTAACTGTGAAAATCAAAAAAGTATATTTATCCCTACATGACACCATTCCACTCAGATCTCCAATTCCTGTCAAATAAAAATATATTCATTATAGATTTTAATACTAGAGCAATTGTAGAAACAGTTTTAATATACCACATTAAATTACATTTAGAATATGCTTTTTGATATTATTTCTTGATCAGCACTTTGGTTACATGCATTGCTTTCAAATCACTACTTACTACAAAGTTTGGCTTTCTTTTCTTATTTGCTATATTAAAGAGGAAAGTAATATGGAAAATATGAATAGTCCACAAATTGTGCATATATATGAAAACAAACCAAAAAATCTAATTGAATGAATTACTGATCTGGGGATTCTGAGTCTATAATATGCCTCCAAAACTCCATTATACTTTATTTATAATAAAGCCATATCATACTGAATTTGTTTTGAACTGTTTTCCCTTTTTCTTTTCTTTTTGTAGGTTTGGCCAGACTTGCCCAATGTAAAAATAGATGAAAGTCTAACTGAAGATCAAGCTGTTAATGTAAGTTTTACAATAATTATGCAATTAAAAGAAACTCAGCACTTAATTTAATGATCACTTTGACCAATAATTCAATTAGAATACTTTCCTTAAGAAACTAGATGGCTTATTTTCCAATACTCTAATTGGATCATATTTAAATCAATTTATTAATTATTCAGAAACACAAACGTGTCTGTCATTTTATTAAGTGATTTTACAGTTTATCTTGTTTAATCCATGCAATAATTCTTTTCTTTTGGATATATGCTCCAAAATGGAATTGCTGGATCATATGTTAGTTCTATTTTTAATTTTTTTGAGGAATTTCCTATTGTTTTTCTTAGTAGCTGGAACATTTTGCATTTCCACTAATAGTGCACAAGGATTCCAATTTCTCCACATCCTTATCAATATTTGTTGTCTTTTATTTTTTGGATAATTGCAATCCTAACAGCTATGAGGTGATATCTCATTGTGGTTTTGACTTGGATTTCTCTGATGATAAGTGAGGTTGGGCATCTTTTCGTCTACCTATTGGCCATTTATATGTGTTCTTTAGAGAAATACCTATTCAAGCCTTTGCCCATTTTTTAAGTGGGTTATTAGTTTTTCTTTTTTCTTTTTCTATTGAGTTGAATGACTTCCTTATATACTTTGTAAATTTACTCTTTATCTGATATGTGTTGTGCAAATATTTTCTCCCATTCTGTAGGTTGCCTTTTCACTTAGTTGAGTGATTGTTTCCTTTGTCCTGCAGAAACATTTTA
Source organism: Phataginus tricuspis (assembly GCA_029783875.1). Taxonomy (NCBI): domain Eukaryota; kingdom Metazoa; phylum Chordata; class Mammalia; order Pholidota; family Manidae; genus Phataginus; species Phataginus tricuspis. The sequence continues at coordinate 3,196,897 of JAQQAC010008350.1, read as the reverse complement.
GTCTGATGTAGTCTCACTTGTCTATTTTTGCTCTTGTTGTCTATGCTTTTGGTGTCTTATCCATGAAATCTTTGCCAAGACCAATGTCATGAAGATTTTCCCTTGTGTTATCTCATAGAAGTTTTGCAGTTTCATGTGTTACATCTACGTCTGTAGTCCATTTTGAGTTGATTTTTGTATACGGTGTAGGATAAGGTCCACTTTCATCCTTCTGCACAGTTTTCCCAGCATCATTTGTTGACAACACTGTCCTTTCTCCACTGTATATTTGTTGCACCCTTGTCAAACGTCAGATGATTGTATATGGGAAGATTGATTTTTGGCCTCTCTATTCTGTGCCATTGGTCTATGTCTCTATTTTTATGCCAGTACCACACTGATTTAATTAACATACATTTGGAACATATTTTGAAATCTGAAATCAGGAAATGTAATGCCTCCAGCTTTGTTCTACTTCTCAAGATTATTTTGGCTAGTTAGAATCTTTTGTGGTTACAAATGCATTGTAGGTTTTTCTTTTTTAATTGCTGGGAAAGATGCCATTGGGATTGTGATAAGATTGGATTGAATCTGTAGATTGTTCTGAATAGTATGGACATTTCCATAGTATTAATCCTTATAATCCATGAACACAAGATATCTTTGTATTTGTGTCTTCAACATCTTTCAGTGATGTTTTATAGTTTTCCATGTACAGCTCTTTCACCTTAATTAATTTTGTTTCTAAGAGTCTTATTTTTTTGTTGCTGTTTAAATGATATTCTTTTCCTAATTTCCTTTTCAGATAATTCATTGTTAGTATATAAAAATGCAATGCACTTTTGAATGTTTATTTTTTATCATGAAAACTTACTTAATTTATTAGTTCTAACAGTTTGCATGTGTGTGAAAAGTTTTTCCTGAGTGATTATATTAGCTGTGGGCATTTAATATGTCATTTTATTATGTTGAAGTAATTATTATTATTTATTATTAACTATTATTATTATATATTATATACAGTTATATATAACATGTAGTGTATAATTATGTATATAATATATAAAATTATTATTAAATGTTAAATATATTGTTATTATATTTATTTATTATTTAATTATTATGTTGAAGTAATTCTGTTCCTGGTTTGTCAAGAGATTTATCATGAAAAATTGTTGAATGTTGCCAAAAAATTTTGCTGCAGTTTGGTGAGATGCTCATGTGATTTTTATCCTTTATTCTGCTTATGTAGTATATCACATTAATTGATTTTTTTATACGTTGAATTATCCTTGCAGGAGGAAATCCCACTTGTTCATGGTGTCTGATCTTTTTAATGTGCTGTTGAATGTGTTTTGACAGTATTTTGTTGATGATTTTACACCTATATTCATCACGGATATTTTCCTGTGATTTGTGTGCATGCGTGTGTATGTGTGTGTTGCCTTTGCTTTTGGTATCTAAAGTTATGCTAACCTTTTAAAATGATTTTGAAAGTATTCTGTCCACTTCAGTCTTTTTAGATGAATTTCAGAAGGATTGGCATTAATTCTTCCTTAAATATTTGGTAGAATTCACCAGTGAAACCATCTGGTCCTGGAATTTTCTTTGTTAGAAGGTTTTTGATTGTCAATTCAATCTCCTTATAAATAATTGGTCTGTTCCAAGAACATTTTATATTTCTTCATGATTCAGTCTTCTCAGTCTTGTATGTCTCTAGGTATTTGTCTATTTCTTATACGTTAATTCAATTTGTTAGTGTTTAATTGTTCATAGTAGTCTCTTTGATCCTTTTTTTCTATGTGCGTGGGTTGTAATGTCTTCTCTTCGATGTATGATTTTATTTTATTTTTCTATTTTTCTCTTAGTCTAGCTAACAGCTTATCAGTTTGTATATGCTCTATATAAGAAACTCAGTTTAGATTTAAGGACACACACAGACTAAAAGTGAAAGGATAAAAAAGATTCCGTACAAAATGGCAACCAAAAGAGAACCAGAGAAGCTACACTTACATCAAATTAGACTGTAAGTCAAAATGTACCACAGGAAACAAAGACGTTATATACTGATAAAAAGATAAATTCATCAGGAAGTTAAAGCAATTACAACATCAGAGCACTTAAATTTATAAAGGAAACATTGACAAAACTGAAGAAAGAAGTACATAGTAATACAATAATAGGAGGAAACCTCAGTATTCCTCTTCCAATAATGGATAGGACGGCAGACAGAATATCAACAAAGAAACAAAGTAAACCTGAGCCCCACTATGGACCATATGACATGACAAACATATGCAGAACATTCTACCCAACAGTAAAAGAATGTGCTTTCTTCTCAAGAGTGCAGGGAACACTTTCTGGGATATATCATGTGTTAGGTTGCAAAACAAGTCTTAAGAAATTTAAGAATGTTAAAATCATACAGAGTGTGTTTTTGACCATAGTGGAATGAAACTAAAATCATTATCAGAAGGAAAACCAGAAAATTTAAAAATGTGTGGAAATTAAACAACATATTTTTGAACAATAAACGGGTCAAGGAAGAAATCAAAAGTGAAATTAAAAAGTATCTTGGGAAAGCAAAAATGAAAATACAACATAACAAAGCTTATGGGATGCAGTAAATTCAGTACCAAAATGGAAGTTGATCACATTACCACCTACTTTAAAAAATGAAGGAAGTTTTCAAATAAACTTCCTAACTGCACTTCTAGGAACTAGGAAAAGAAAAACAAACTAAGCCCAAATCTAGTAGAAAGAAGGAAATAATAAAGAGTAGGCCAGAAATAAATGAAATAAAGAATATCAAACCGTAGAAAAATCAATGAAACTAAAAATTCGCAATCAATCTTTTAGGTACATCAAATTATACTTGACTCTCAAACTCTTAGGTACACCAAATTATAATAATTAAATCATACAGGTTTATGTAAGTATGAACACTTTGATGTGCATTCATGCTTAAAACTTACCAAATTATTTCTAAAGTAAACTCAAAGACTTACTGAACCATGTTGTTGATAAAAGTCAGTTTTATCTCAGTTGGTGTTTTACCCATTACTCTTTTGGAATATTGATACAGTGGAGAAGAAGGTATGGCTTCTTTATATAGATTTTGGAGAGCATCATGAATATACAGTAGCTTATGTAGAATCACTTGGAATAATTTCCCCAAAAAGGTATTAAAACTGTTGAATCACACATTCCTGATGAAATTTCTGGATATAACCAATGATTTGTATTAAAGGAATAAAATCAGTCCCCTGAAAGAATAAAATAGAGAGAAAAATGAATGAATTGGTGAAAGAGTAGAACAATGGAAGTTAACAAACAAAATATGGTGTTACTTTTCTTATTGTTTCTCACTGTGATCTAGGGGACATCCTAGCCTAGAAAATATTCATTGACTATAAACCCACTAAGCCTTCTAACCTTATGAGTAAATGTAATTATTGAGCAAAATTATAAAATGAAGTCCCTTTCAACTCTAAAAAATGATATATGTATTTTGTAAATCCCTATATTCTCTACTTTGTGCATTTTCTCAATGCACAATGCCCTTCCATATCCTGTTCATAGAGAAGACTTGTTCCGGCGGTTACTACATTGTCTTAGTATAACAAGAAAGTGTGCAGGTGATAAAATGTTTTTCAGATCTACCTGCAGAAGGTCAATCCTGTGTAACATACAAATTCTTACCTTGGCATTTACATAGGCAGTCTGGCAAGCAGGGAATTGGTGAAGAAAGGAGTAAATCACTTGGATGGGAAGGGAAGGCTTAGGTGTGAGAGAGAAAAACAAACAGGTGGGGGTGGTGGAACAATATGTTGGTTATGGAAGGGCAGAAAGCTGGGGAAATTTTTTATCAGAAAAACATGCTAAACTAAGGTCCTTTCCTTCCCTGCCATACTCCACAAAAGTAAGCCAGCAGTATAGGCCTCTACAGATCAGGAGAAAAACTTTCTTGTGACTCTAAGAAGCACTGAAAATATATTTCTATGTGTTTTGACCTGTTTCTTTACAACCCATATATGACCCCAAGGCTGCTCTCTTCTCTCCCCTTGTTGGTTTCTCCCCCTTTTTATTCTTCATTGCTGCTGGGGCAGCTAGAGGAAAATAATATACATCATATAATTAAAGTTGAGATCTGGTTGCCTTCATTTTTACTTGTGCACAATTTGTGAATCTGACAGATTAATAAATGTCTGACTTAAACACATGTTGTCTATGACTTTCTACATATGGGTCTGAATTTTGTTTTTACAGGCTTCCAGAGCCCATGTAGCTTTTCCAGATTTCTTCAGGAATTCCACAGTGGAGTGGTGGGCAAGGGAAATTGATGATTTCTACAATAATCAGATGAAGTTTGATGGTTTGTGGATTGTAAGTAAACTTTGAGCAATTTATACTTTTCAGTTACTTATTGTGTAGTGATTATGAAAAATTTCTTACTAAATTCTAATAATATCAACCAAGTATTCTCTGTGAAAATTAGCTCACTCATTTTTATCTGTAGAACTTTCTTATGCCAAGGACTACTAAAATACCGTTTTAACAACTCAATTTATGTATATATTATTTCCTATTGAATATTTTCAACGACAAAGAAAAGAAAATAGACTCTTTTTTTCTTAAAATTCATACATGCTCATAAACATTTATTTTATTTTCATTCAATGTAGGAAAAAAATCTCACATTCAATTGTCAGTGTTTGGTATAAAAAAAATCATAATCTTACAAGCTTAGCAAAATTATCCTTCAAACAACCTCCTAAATTTAAGGGTAACTTCAAAATATTGGTAATAAGGTTTTTAATTATATAATTCTGCACAAAAAAGAATTTAACACAAGTAAATATTTAATACAGGAGATTTTACATAATACTTCTCTAGTTTTTTGGTTTTCTTACTCTGTAGATTTTTCAAAAATCATGCATTTATTTACTTATTTTTTAATTGAGGAAACCTTTATAGAGGTACTGTTATGTGCTAGCCTTATACATAAATTTGTATAAAGCATAGTTTCTTAATTAATTGGAAATATAGGTTTAATTTATGTATAAAGTTATGTACTATAAAGGATTATATTAAATATACTCCCAAGAATGTTATCTTGATCAAGAAAAGGTAACCTTTTTTCTCATAGAGGCATCACCTTTAAGTAGTAGCTAATTTATATAGTTAGGTGATGGCTCCTTTATATATGTCTACTGAAATCATGAAATGTATGCTCAATAGAGATAATCTTTGAAGTTTTCTGTATTTGTAAACTACATCTTTTGGGGGTTTTTTTGTTTTTTACATCTTTTGTTTTTAAAAATCACAGACCATGGCTTTTGGAAAAAGGAGTAGATACAAGGCTTCAGGGTAGAAATGAAAAGAAGGACATGGGGGAATATACATTTTTGTAACTTAATTTTATGTCTAGAAAAACAGAGAACTTCACTTTCACTTATATGTATATTGTATCTACAGAGAAAAATAGGGTCTTTGTGTTTTTCAAAGGAGGCATGAATTGTAAAAAAGAATTACTGAGCTAAACTAAATTCTTTAATATTATTAAAATGCTTTTTTTGTTTTGTTTTTTAGAATAAATGTACTATTATTCAAATATGCAATTTTAATTTATTGGATCTCTTAATTAGTCCTTTTGACAACATACTTCCCATATTTGTTTTTGTTTTTTCTAGTTAATTTTTTTTTGATTGAAGTATGGTTGATACACATTATTGGTCTCAAGTATACAACATTGTGATATAATAGTTATATGCATAACTAAATGCTCACCATAATAAGTGTAGTTAACATCTGTCATAATACAGAGATAGTACAATATTATTGATTATATGCCTTAGTCTGTACTTTCATCCTTGTGATTTTATAATTTTATAAAATATATTTTATAATTGGCAGGTTATACCTTCATCCCCTTTACCTATTTCACCCATTCCCATACCCCTTCATATGGAAACCTCCATTCTCTTCTCTGTTTATATTTCTCTTTTGTTGTTTGTTCATTATTTTTTCATATTTTACTTATAAGTGAAATCAGATGGTATTTCATTTAATGTAATACCCTCTAGGTCCATTCATGTTATTGCAAATGGCAAGATTTCATTCTTTTTTATGCCTGAATAATAATCCATTGTCTGTATGTAACACATTTTCTTTATCCATTCATCTTTCAGTGGTCACTAAGTTGATTCCATATCTTAGCTATTGTAAATAATGCTGCAGTAACACAGGGAAGGGTGCATATATCTTTCTGAATTAGTGATTTTGTTTTCTTTGTATAAATACCCAGAAGTAGAATTACTGAGTCATGTGGTATTGTTTTCCATAGTGGCTGTACCAGTTTACATTCTCGCTAACAGTGCACAAGTTTCCCTTTTCTCTATAACCTCTACAACATTTGTTATTTCTTATCTTTTTGATAATTGCCATTCTAAAATGGTATGAGGTGATAACTTGTGGTTTTAATTTGCAGTTCTCTGGTGACTAATGATGTTGTTCACCTTTATTGTGCCTATTGGCCATCTGTATGATTTCTTTGGAAAAACATCTAATTAGATCTTCTGCCCATTTTTTAATCAAATTGTTTGTTTTTGGTGTTGAGTTGTATGGGTTCTTTATGTATTTTGGATATTACCCCTTATCAGATAAATCATTGGCAAATATCTTTTTCTATTCAGTAAGTTGTCTTTTTGTTTTGTTGATGTTTCCTGGGCTATGCTGAAGTATTTTAGTTTGAAGTAGTCCCACTTATTTATTTTTTCTTTTGTTTCCCTTGCCCAGGGAGACATAACTACAAAAAAATTACTAGCGTTGTATTTTATTCTAGGAGCTTTATGTGTTCAGGTCTTATATTTAGGTCTGTAATCTATTTTGAGATTATTTTTGTGTATGATAATAAGACAGTGGTACAGTTTTATCCTTTTGCATGTAGCTGGCCAGTTTTTCCCACACGATTTATTGAAGAGAGTGCCTTTCTCCCTGTATATTCATGCCTCCTTTGTCATAGATTATTGGCCATATAAGCAGGATTTCTTTTTTCTTTTTCTCGGCTTTTTATTCTCTTCCATTTATCTGTGTGTCTATTTTTGTTCCAGTAGCATACTGTTTTGATTACAGTAGCTAGTAGTATAGTTTAAAATCAGGGTTCATGATACCTCCAGCTTTGTTCTTTCTCTAAATTTGTTTTTTGTTTATTTTCTCTTTTTCTAAAAGGATATGAATGAACCATCAAGTTTTGTAAGTGGAACAGTTACTAATCAATGCAGAAATAAGGAGCTAAATTATCCACCTTATATACCAGGTACAATATTGTTGTTATGTCTTTGAACTTATCATGTTATTACTTAATTATTAACCAGATTTATATATTTTATGATGTAGAGAACAAGACTCACATCCCCAATTCTCACTACCTATCTATACACAGGACTGCACCTTAACCCATTATCAATATTATTTAACACTGTTTTGAGAAGAAAAATCAAGAAACATGTTTTATCCATGTGAACACGTTTTTAAGTTTGCTAGAAATTGTTATTTTGATTTCCTTAAGTATCTTTCCAGATTTGAAAATTCTCAATATTCTTTAAGGCAAAAAAACTAAAAGCTTTTATAAAAGACTTTGAAAATGTTTTCTTTACTGTGAAAAAAATAAAAGAATATAACAACATTTCTTTAGTTCCTGACCTAGGAGGGAAAGGTCTGTTCCTTCAATGTATATTCTCATGCTCTTATATAGGCAATAAAGCTCATAAACTGTTATCACCTAAAGTGATGGCAAAGCCCTGAAAGAAATTTTTAACTGAGAAACAGTGAATCAAAAAATAGTGTTGTTATAGCATTCACCTGGCATTTAACCCCAGGGTTTCATGCTACCAAATAGATTTTTTTAATAAAAATTTATTTAATCATTATTTCTTGTCTAAACACATAAAATATAGTAAACATTTAGGAGTACACTCACTTTCAGGGTTTTTTAAATTCATGTCATTAATAAAATTTTTGTTACTTAGTAAAGTTTTTCAGTCACAATTGTAACTGAATCAGACCTTTCAATTTTCATTGGTTCTCCCCAGATATCACAAAAGGAAGTGCTGGATTACATTTCAGAACTCTGTGCATGGAGACTGAACAAATTCTTAGTGATGGAACATCAGTTTTGCATTACAATGTTCATAATCTATATGGATGGTCACAAATGAAACCTACTTATGAGTAAGCAATGCTCATAATTATTCTTTCTGACACTCACTATCTTTTAGATGTTAGATTTAATAATACCTACTTTAAGAGTTCTCCCCTACTGCCTTTATCTGATAACATTTTCCTTCTCAATTTTCTCTGTAACTTACTTGATCCATCCCACTTAGAATAATTGCATTTCTCTCTCTCTCTCTCCTTAATCTCTTTCTCATGTATCGTTTTAACTTTTTACCCCAATCCAAAAAGAATACTGAATGATTTTTATTTTGTTCCCCATCATGTACCCACCTCATAGTAGCAAAGTGCCTAGCAAATAGTAGGTGCTCAGTGGATTGTTTTTAATGAGGAAATGAGTAAATAATAGGTAATTTGATATTATTAGTTAAAACATTAAAGTTTGGCTAACTCTGTTATTTAAACCCATTATTAGCAAATTAGAGTATGTGTGAATGATCCTGAGCTTAAACTTTAATGTCTATGTTAAACAAACCCTTCTGTAAGGCCAATGATGATGGAACACAGGTCAGTCTTCGAGTTTCACGTGTTTATTAGCACTGTCCAAAAATCTTTCTGCAGTGATAGAAATGTTATTTAATTCTGGGTTGTCCAATACGGTAGCTATTAGCCATATATAGCTGGTAAGCAGTGAGACTAGTATACCTCAAGTTTGGAATTTTAAATTGTGTTTTATTTTAACAAAAGTAAACTCAAATAGCCCCATGTTCTTAGTACCTGCCATCTTACACAGTGGAGCTCTAGGTCACTGGCTCCTAACTGCACATTGTAACCACCAGGAGATTCTCAGTAAATGCTGATTTAACTGGTCTGTACCACAGCTTAAGCATCTGAATTTTTAAAAAATGTCCCAGGTTGTTCTAATGAGCATCCAGGGTTGAAACACTGCTCTAATATATGACTGAAATTGATAGAAGACTGAAAGGCATTTTGGAGTAAAGACCATGGACAGTATTTTCTCATTCAATGAAACATGCTTATCTCATTTCTAGCACCAGACTCTTTCAACCTAAAATACGGGAATTATTTAATACATTACATGAATGAATGACCACAGATTTGTTCACCAAATCCCAATGTAGGAAAACCAAGATAATGTAGAAGACCAGGAAATGTCATTAAGAGTAAACAAACTAGTCTTTAACAATGCCTTTTTATTGGGACAAATGTTTCTTTAAGTTAACCTTACTGGAACATAATATTGGAGCACAGTTATTCTCAGCTAACCTCACCTTACCATAAAGCTACAGATATTGAAAAGAAAAAAATACTGACAACTGACCAATGATCCCTGTGGCAAAACTATTGTATTTTAAGCTGAAAGCATGTGACTTAAAGGAAATTGAAAGAAAATATTTTTCTATACAAAGGATAGTAAATTGAACTTCTGGAGCACAGTGCAGAATCTAGCAAGGCTCCTGACACATTGTGGGATGCTTTGTAAATTTAAATGAATCTATTTTTATCCTCTTACAGCTATCAAAATTACATAAATATATTCAAGGGAATTGTAGGTAAATTTCTAAATAGTTGATATACAAAGGTATTTTTAAATGGGGATGTTTAAAATCCACTTTAACTCTTAAATAACATTATGGAAAATATCGGTACAATCTTCTGGAGAACATCCTTTAATGTAAAAGCATAATATATTTCTTTAATAATGTTAACACTGCTTCTGTCCAAAAACTTTTTCAGTAGAAGTTTCAACCACATTTTTAATTTAAATTAAAAAGATTACTGTTTTAAATGTTGACTTAGAAATAGCCTAATTTACATATAGTCATATATTTTTCATATGTTTTAGATAAAAAAGATTCTTAATGTTTAATTTTTTTAGTTATACAAAAAAAGTTGCCGAATTCTCCTTCAGAAATTTTAGAGATTAAATAGAGTCATTATATGTTTAAAGACACTGATAAATATTAAAAGACATTGAAAGTAAGTTATATTTACATTTAAGCAGACGACAAAGAGGAAGAAATTTTTATTTATCACTGGGGAAACCTGAAAGGATTAAAAACTTTTTTTTCTTCAAGACATCCATACTGTAGCATTTCATTGAATCTTCTTTCTGACTTTCTTTCAAGAAAGTTTGACATCCAACTATTCTTGCTACCATGCTCTTCATCTAACATGAAACAAACAGACCAAGGAAAGAATAGAATGAGTGGATTCAGAAACAGGAAATAATCAGCTTGAGAAACTGCAAACAATTTTAGAGAAAGAACCTTGGATACCAGTGGAAACTGAAAAGATTTCTTTTTAAATCCTACTCAGAAAGTTTTCAGTTTTCAATTTAAATATACAATTTTTAACTAAATGCCAATACTTTTATAATAATAATTAAGAATGGAATAAAAAGGTCAATAGATATAAATTATTTTCTGAGCTATTCCTAGACACTGGTGAGTTGACAAATTGGAAAATAATATTGCTTTTTTAGGTCTCATGTATCTACCTGGAAAAGAGTGCATTCTTGAGGTGGGAGAATTGTACACTATAGGAAGTGGACTCTTCTTACAACTTTTTTAATGAAAAATTAGGCTGGTGTAGACAAAAATAAACATGATGCAGCTTATTCTTCCACTAATTTGGAAGTCTTCATGGTTTTCAGATTTACTTTCTATTAATTAGCTGTTAGTCACCTGAACAAATACTGAACATATGCCTCAGAGACATTACTTTCTGATTAATATGGCTGAGTTTAATATTGATATTATTTAAAAAAAATGAAATCTGAATCCATTAAACTATTTTCACACTATCTTCTCATTAAAGGAAATTTCAAATTTAAGTTTTTTTATTCACTCAAAAACAATGAAAATATTTCAATCACATAAAACTTGGCTATCCAATCCTACAACTAAAACTGAAATAAAACTGAAATTATATTTTCTGATCTAATGATGAGTCTTTGTGATATGAAATGGGCAAGTTACTGTTTCTAATAGATATTGAATATATAATACTAAATGTTTTGCTAAGAATTAATTCAATAAAATATCTTTACTTTTCATAAATTTTAAAAATAATATTGAGAAATACAATCCTGTAATAACCTTCAAATAACTTAATACCACTCAATCAGAAATAGAAGTATCTGGTGTAAACTTATCATTTGATTTCACCATTAATTAAAAACAATAACATAATGTTGGGGGGACAGTTATAGCACAGAAAAGACAAGTAGTGACTCTATAGCATCTTACTATGCTGGTGGACAGTGACTGTACTGGGGTATGTGGTGGGGACTTGATAATGGGGGGAATCTAGTAACCACAATGTTGCCCATGTGATTTTATATCAATGATACCAAAATTAAAAAAAAATGTGGCTTGTGAAAAAAATAATAAATTGTATTAATTTGAAATTATTGTCTTTAGTAGCAAAGACAAAGTAAAGATATTTATTTGTTAGAAACTATAAAATATTTTTAAATTTTTCAATTTAATGTTCTCCTTTCACATCATCTACTTTTGTAAACACTGTTTTCCCTTTAGAAGGACTTTTTTCCAGTAATGTAAAATATTTTTATAATTTCCTAATTACTCTCCAAAAAAAGTCATGTAGACAATTATAAACATTCAAAAATATTTCTGCAACCCTTTAAAATCCTGTCTATAAGCTGAATTTTCCAGTAATCTGGTAATAGAGGACAAACTGTTTTACAGTTGAAAAGTGTTTTTTAAAAATAAGTTCATTGTGTCTAAACTAAAATATGAAACATCAGAAATATTTAGAAAATATTATGTGATGGGATTTTAAATTATATATTTTTAGTGGCAACAAATGATCAAATGATTTCTCATAAGAAATATTCTGTGAATGGTTATGGAGGAGATTCTTCTAATGCAAGAGATTAGACTTCTCAAAGAAGAAAATTGTTGAGAAAATACTTTATACAGAATTTTCAATCAAAAATATTACAAGGCACATATTAATTTAAAAGCTCAGTAAAGAAGTTTTGCAAAAGTAAGAAATACAATAGAAAAAAAGTCATTCAAAAATATGTATCTCTTGCATGTAAACAAATTAAGAAATTGGGACAACTCTATCCTTGTAAATAATCCTTTTATTAGTTACCTAAAATTAATGTTTGCAGATTAAACATTTTAATTTTTAATGATTTAAGTTTAAAATTTTAAATTTAAATTTGAATTTTTAATCTAAATTTTTAGATTGATCAATTCTTTTATCCTTTGTATAAATATACATTCATTTCTTATTAAATGTCAGAAAATATGTAAGATGTATATGAAGTATATTGTTCCTAAATTGACTAGCTCCTTTATATTTGCTATAGGATAGGAGCAATGAAGATGATTTTCTTAATTGATTTTTAAAAACAAGAGACATATATACCAGTGGAAATTTTGAGTTAGCAAATACAAAGTCTCTATTATCAATGGGTGATTCAATATATTAATTTATGTCTGTTTAAAACATTTTTAATTTCCTATAATTTTGATTTGAGATATTCATTAGTTCATAATAAGTTTCTTGAGCTACTTTTTTATATGCCAAGCACTATATATGGTGTAAGGAATACAGAGAAGATTAAGATATTGTCCTCAGCAATCTCAGGAATCTCATGGTCTCACTGAAAAAGCTTTATATATAAACAAATCAGTACGAACACTGTGGTCCATGCTGTAATACGGAAATGATTATGTTAGTGGGTTGTAAAATCTTAATTAGGTATTTGAAGTATCTTTTCCTGATATAGTTCTGGAAAAAAGCTATTAATTCATATACATTTTACTTTGAATAATATAAAATCAAATATTTTATTTCCAGTTTTATAAACTGGAATTTTTATATATAATATCAATTATAGGGAATATATAAAAATATTTTAATGTATATTTAATTATATGTTGTATATAATTATATATGTATTATATTTATTTGATTGTATATTATATATTTATATATATAGTATATTTTATGTATATTTATGTCTAAGTATATATAAAATTATACTTGGCATAATTATATTTTATATATATATAATTAACATAATATTTTTCTATTTTAGATACTCATAGTATTAGAGAGAGAGAGATATACAGATAACATAAAACACTGCCTGTATTGTATTATTCTTAGCACTAGAATATCTTACAAAATGCATAAGTCATTATGTCACTCTTTGAAGACTGAAGAGGGGAGAAATGAAAAAAATATGACCTAATTTATAGAATCCATTCTCTTGAGATCTGGCTTTGGATAGATTCTGTGCTTGAAATAGAACAATTATTTTTATTTTTAAGCTCCAGGAAAGGCTTGCTCTCTTCAAACTACCCTCTAAAACAGGGAGTATTATAGCAACGATTCTCTGCAAAGTAATATGGAGAATAAGTGTTGACAAATTATAATTAAGATGGTTGGAACAATCAATAGAGCCCAGATTTTTATTCAAGAGAGCACATGTAAATACAATAAAATGAGGTTATTTAAAAAAACTCACAATATGATTAGTTAGTTGATATGATACTATCAATAGTTAAATTCATTGTGCAGAAAGATAAAGCCCACCTAAACATGTCACTCTGGTATATGTTAGAAGAAAAGATGTCCTTCATGCCTGTGAGGAATTTATAGTGTAATGATTAAGACTCACTTATAAAAAGCTAGCTGTAATAAGAGAAAATATAGACACCATAAATCAAATACCTTTTTTAATGAATTGGTCATAAATAGAAATATCTGAAGAAAATACCTCATGTAAAAACTCATAGATCCTTCTTCATCTAATTCAGTGCACTGCAGAAGACAACTGGCAAAAGAGGAATTGTTATTTCTCGTTCCACATATCCTACTTCAGGACAATGGGGGGGCCACTGGCTGGGAGACAACTATGCACGATGGGACAATTTGGACAAATCAATCATTGGTATGTGAGTCACTCTCTTTATCATTATACTTTTGAGTTTTTCATTAGTTATTCACTTCTGTTGGTGTTAGCTCATATACTTTATAAGTCCTCAGAAATATGTCTTTGGCATCATGTTTATGACAAAGAGCATCATGAATAGGCAATGGAGCAGAAAGCAGAATCTGGGGTGCTGTGTAAGAACTAATGGTGTACAACTAGTTTATTTTGAGAAATAATTTCATCCTTTTGGTCACAGCTTCCTGGCTAGAAATGGTAGGAGTTCAAAAAGATACCATTTAGAGCTAAGAATAGAAATGAACAGAAATTCTAGATTCTGGGAATAAGAATCACTCATAAATCATAAAGAATGAAGCATTTCAAACTAAATTTTGGCAGAGTTTTCTGACAATGATTGGAAAAGTAAATAAAACATTAACATTTTAAAGGGCAAATAGATACTTTTCTGTTTCAGATCTAGTCCTAAAATTTCTTTACTATTTATATTAGGATTCTTGGAAAGCACTTAATCAATGTTTAGAAACATTCCTTTAAAAGAAGAACTGAGAAATCACATACACTCTATTTCACTGAAGTTTAAGAGGAATTATTTAATAGGGATAATTCAATTTGTTTCAAATGGTGAAACCTATAGTTAATAATTACAGAGACAACATTTTATTTTACAAAATGAGACCAAGGAAACCACTGCCACATTCTTCTTATACTTCAATATGTTCATAACAGTTTTGTGCTTTAAATATGTCATCTTGAAAGTGTCGACAAAGCATATAGAGTCTTATTTTTATAAAGGTCATCAACACTATAAAGTAAAAAATGTATGAATATTACAAGAAGAAATGTAATCTGAAAAATATTTCATTGAATTAGAAGTTGATATTAGAAATGGAAAGTTTTCAAATAGAAAAAAGAAAATATCAAAATAAATGAGATAGTAACTAAGACTTTTTTCCTAACACCTTTAGGTATGATGGAATTTAGTCTCTTTGGAATATCATATGTAAGTAGCTCTATTCCTTTTATCTTCATGGCTTGTAAATATTAAGAAGCAAACTATTGAAATTAATTAATATAACAATATATTTTAGACTGGAGCAGATATCTGTGGTTTCTTCAACAATTCAGAATATCAGCTCTGTGCCCGCTGGATGCAACTTGGAGCATTTTATCCATACTCAAGAAATCACAACATTGCATTTACTAAAGTATGTAACTAACACATTTACTTGCATTTCTTTCCCCCAATAAGTTTAGAAGTTTTTTAATAGAATTCATCTTCCCTGGCTGGTTTCCAGATGAGTGCTTTGAAACTCTTTACAGTTACTGAGGGTATCTCAGCTCATCACTTCGAGAATATTCGGGCATGGGTTACTTTTCTTTATACTTTTGGATTCAAGACTTGGTTAGCTAGTATACTTAAGTACTGTTCTGTACAATTTTGGAGTAGCAAGTAAAACCAAAAAACAACAAATAAACTGACTTCGAAACTGGGACAGAACAATTTAAAAAATCAGCTTCCAATGAAATAATTAGAAGTGAAAAGTCATTGCAAATTCTACTCTTAATTCATGAAGTGGGCAGATTTAAAAGCAAATGTTAAAACAATGAGTTGAGAAATTGAGGGAAAAAAAAGAAAAGTGAATTATGAGAATTTATTTCTATGTGGTGGCACAACAATACATTTGACTAAATTGTCTGGAGGAACTTCTGAGTGAGAGGGAAGACAGTACTAAAAAATATGGAAAAGTATAAACAACTAAAGGCAATATCTAACTAAGCTCTAAATTTGGGATATGACTTTCAGTGAAGAAGTTCAGAAGAAAGATAAATTATCAAAGTGAACCTAATGGAAGGGTTGTAGATGGATCTGGTCTTTGAAGGACGGGTTCTAACCATAGTAAGTAAATGGTGGACCTTGTCATGTGTTGTGAAATCTTTGTGTCACTCCTGGGAAAATTTAGTCTGAATAGAAAGGAGGTTTTATTTATTTTAGAAAATGATAATCTATGAAAAGGTAGAAGGCAGTATGGGATGACATTTTGGAAGAATTTGAAAGTTGGGCAGTAGAGACATAACTTGATGACATATGAATATTTTAACAGGAAAACTTGCCATCATTAATGCAATTTAGAAAGGTTTAATATTAGGAAAGTGGGGCATGAATCAATAAGAGCTTGGACAGTGATTCATTCAAGAAGTATTTATTGAGAGTCTAGTATTTAGTGTTTACAAAGTCATTGTCCTATGATTGATATAATGTAGGAAGGATAGAAAAAAAAGGCAATTAATTATATATATGCATACATACACATTTACATATAAAATGTCAGGTAAAAATAAATGCATGTAAGGAGAAAATAGAGTAAGCTAATGTGATAGAGAGTTACAGGGATTCTGTTTTAGAAGCGGAGTTCAGGGAGGTCCTCTTGGATGAAGTGGCATTAGCAGTAGAGCAGAGAGAATAATCAGTATAAATCTATAGGGGAGAATTACAGATGGAGGGAACAAGTGAAAGACCACAAGTTGGGAATGTGGCTGGAGTTTTTGAGATGAATTGAGGAGGTAAAGACTGAAGATGTTGTTCTAAATAAAACTCTACAGTACAGAAGCCTCAATTTCAGTCTGAGGTAATGTAATCAGACTTACAAATGTATGATTTAGAATTAAATGCTTGTGTATCAACATGTTAAAACTGAAATGATAGCAATGAAGTCAGCAAGCAACAGAAATGAATTTGCCTCTTTCTTATTTGACTTTGAAACTAGTAACAATAGAACCAGATATAGTTTAATAGCTCTTGGGCCATTTATTTTAAATGCTATATTATAGTATTACATATACCAGTGATAACTCAGCTGTCATTCAAGCTTTCTTACTCCTGAAATCTAGAAAAATTAAAATTTTCATAGATATGATACCGCTCTTAAGGACCCCATTCTTGTTGACAGCAACAAAAAACCTTGAAGTGCTGCCCTCTGGAGTTATGCAGCAGCCTGGTTTGCTCCCCTGGTGCATATTAAACTATAAAATACTGATCACTTTCCCTGTCAATTATTTTTTAACCAGTAAGTGCAACAACATTTTTAATAAACTTTTAATCTTTCCAGTGTCACTTTCAATTTTTTTACCTGGAGTATGTAAACTCGGATATGCTCTCCCTTATCCCACATCAATTAGGTCCTCCCTCCTATACTATTAATTCCATAGTTTATTTTTATATAATTTAAAAATTAAACTATTTAACGTACCAGAATTTATTCATTTTTCAATAGAAAATGTGCAGGGTCACCATGATTGTCTTTGCATGTCTCTGTTTATTTCAATCTAGTTTTGCATAACAATTCATTTCTCTCCTAAACTTTTAACCCCAGCACTAAGTATCACCATAGTTGACAACGTATTTGTCACCTAGTCACATGTGAACTGCTCTTTATATATGACTACCTAAACTAACTTAAGGCATGGCTTTATTTGTATTTTTCTTATTAAAACATTAACATTGTGCTTCCTATCTCCACTGTATGCAATAGAAATATTATTGCATAAGATTTTTGTGAAAATGATTTAAACAAGGACAAAGCTTATGACTGTTTTGTTTTGTTTCAGAGACAAGACCCTGCTTCCTGGAATCAAACTTTTTCCGAAATGTCAAGGAATATTCTAAATATTAGATACACTTTATTGCCTTATTTCTATACACAGATGCATGAAATTCATGCTCATGGTGGCACTGTTATCCGGCCCCTTTTGCATGAGTAAGTGCAAAGTTTATTTTTCCTAGCACAGAGAGGTAGCTTTCATTTAATTTACTCAATAATCTCTTACAGTGCAATATAGAATATTTTAAATTGGAAACTTTTTTATTGTTATTTTAGTGTACATTTTGGGTCAGTAAGCATTTGCATAAATCAATTTATTATTAAATGCTAATATATGCTATTAAAAATGTAACATTTATTAAGAAGTAAAGTTATTAAAAACTTATTAACAAGTATTTTATTACTTCTTAACAGTAATAACTATACCAAGTGTTGATATTAGATAATTTACCTACATTATTACATTATTTTTAAAAAATTATTGGAGATACTATCTCTATATGATGATTGAATTAAATAAAGTTTACAGCAGTTAAGTAAGTCTGCCGTATATAAATGCCTGACTGCGGAGGGCCATCCCACCCCTTCCTGGAGGGGCTCTAATTGGGCACCCAGAGCGGTCCTAACATTCTCCTGAGAAAATTGCTTTGGACTCACTTCTTAAAGCTCAAACGGATGCATAAGCAAATCTGGAAATTCCCTTTTATGGAGCATAGTTGCAAGAATTTTAGCTTGTTCTATTTTTAAAACAAATACATGCCAATTCTTATTATGGATGTCATAAAAAAGAAAACATACATCCAAAGAAAAATACAAAAAGTACTTGAAACAGTCATAGTATACTTAGCTTCTATGCACCCTATGTTACCAAAGTAATTGAATGAGATGGTTTATTAGATTGCACTATCGATAAACCATTAAAAAGCACACAGTCAATGCTCATATTAAACAATAGTACCCAAGGTAATATTACCAAAATAATAAGTTCATCAGTATGTCTTCTATCCTGATAATAGGCTAATACAATTTTCTTTAAAAAGAAATAACAGCTCTTCCTAGATTCAAATTATTCTCTAGTTGTTTTATTTATTTGTCTAACGTAATCTCTTCTTTAGTTTTGGAAAAAAAATTATTAATTTCTTGCTTTTTTCATTTCCAGACTTTCCCTCATTGTCTTCTCCGTTAACCTCCCAGAATAGTTGAAGCATCCATCCTGAACTGAGTCCCCAACCAAAATCATTATTAGTTATGCAGACTCTTGTCCTTTTGAGAACACCCATGCCTTTGTTCCCATGGAAAGTTCCTAGAGGAGTAAACCCAACAGTCCAACTTGGCATTAATTTCAGTTTGTAATAAAACAAAACAAAGCACACACAACAGAACAAACAAAACTTTGCACTTCCATTTCAATTAGAGAAATAGTGGCTATTCTCAAACTACAAAAAAACAGATTTTGGGTTTTCCAGGTATTTATATCTGAAATTCATGTCTATTAACATATGGAAGAACTTTTAAGGACACTTAAATATGATATTCAGTGAGCTCAAATTTAAGTAAGATAAGCTAAGCAAACTCTTTTTAAAGTTACAGAATCAAGATTCCTGAAGCACACTTGTCTCACAATTCTTTTTGAGTGTTTATAATTTTTGTTTCCTAGTTTGCTGATCTTTTACATGGTAGTTAATATTTATATCTCTCTGAGTTCTCTTCAAAGGATGTTTGTCATTCAGTTGGTCTTACGCATCTATCACAATTCTGTGCTTTTGGTCAGGACTTCAGTCATAGTCTAGATTTAATCATAAACTATTGTACTACAGCATATTGAATTCCAATTGATAAAATTGTTTTTTTTTATTTTTTTAAGTTTGGTTTTCATTTTAATCCACAAAATTCCACACTGCAAAGTGTGACTTGAATAATTATTTTATGGTATTCATGAAATAGAATTCTTTGATTTAACTATTTGTAAATATTTTGTTAAGATTCTTTAAGGAAAAGCCAACTTGGGATATATACAAGCAGTTCTTACTGGGCCCAGCATTTATGATTACCCCTGTTTTGGAATCTGTAAGTCTTATCATATATTTTTGTTAACAAAATTTTTGTCCTTGGTTTATATGTTTTTAACGACTCTATTTTTAAATTTCAGGATACTTACACTGTAAAAGGCTATGTCCCTGCTGCTCGGTGGTTCGATTATCATACGGTAAGAAGTTAAGGAATTCCAGGGAATTGACTAAGCAGAAATGGATAATAGTTTGGTCATAGATTTTTCATTAATGATGTATTCTGTTTACTTTTCACTTAAAAAGAGTAAGATATTTCTTGCTAATTATAGCTGAATCAAATTAATGCACAGTGAGAGTTCATTTATTCTTAGTTTGTTAGGTAGTCATTGATTTATTTTACCAAATAAACATGGAAAGTGCACATTATTCACAAAAAGGTCACTGTATTTTATTTATATGTCCATATATCCAAAGTGATCATTAAAGGTAATATAGCCCTCCCAAGAATAATGGCAAGTCATGAATAACTTTTGTGACCTTTCAAAACCCAATATATTTTCTGCATAAGAATACCACAAAAACAAGCAGTGGTAAACTAGTTTCAAAGCAATCAATAAACTAAAGACTAAGACTTTAAACAACATGATGCCCTAAATTTGAATTTTTATTATGTTTTTTAGTTGAAAAGTGTATTATTTGATTTTATAAGTGTGCCATATCAAGTACCACTGATGGTTCCACTTCTTGTTGCTTTTGTTCTTCCTTCCATTCTTCTTATTTCCAGGGCCAAGATATTGGTGTCAGAGAAACATTTAAAGTATTTGATGCTCCATTAGATAAAATAAACCTACATGTCCGTGGTGGTCACATCCTACCATGTCAAGAGCCTGCTCAAAACACATTTTACAGGTAAGTGAAGTTTATATAGAGATCAGATTAAATTTTGGGATCTATCATGCTATAATTGTCAAGACCTGGGAAGGGTCTGAGATTTTACCCTACTTCAAGCACTTAAGTTAGCCTGCCAGTTCCATGGATGCTTGGTCAGAAGCAAAGGTATTTCTTACTCATTCAAAAGCAAGAGCTTCATGTTTCCTTCTTACTACCCTGTACCCTAAGTCCCATGGGGAGACATGGAGTGGCTCAGGGGGATGCTGCATATGTAAAAGGTTTACATGTAAGATCCTGCATAGCTAACAAACTCCAAGCCAATAAGAAAACTCAATTTTTTATAATAGGCTGTAAGCAAACCTGTCCATTTTTTGCTTTGGAGGGAGACATTACCTTTATTATATTGGACAGTAAATTTTTTTAATTAATTATAAAAAAAATTCAAAAATACATTAAAAGGCTCATTCTCCACAGCCAAGTGGTATTTATTCCAGGGATGCAGGGATGATTCAATATCCACAAACCACTGTGATATATCACATTAACAAAAGGAAGGATAAAAACCAATGATCATCTCACTACATGCAGAAAAAGCATTTGACAAATTCAACATCCATTTATGATAAAAACTCTAAACAAAATGGGTATAGAGGAAACACACCTCAATGTAATAAAGGCCATATATAAAAAATTCATAGCTAACATAATATTCAGAGGTGCAAAGTTGAAAGCTTTTCCTCCAATATCAGGCACAAAACAAGGAGGTCCATTCTCACCACTTTTATTCCATATAGAAAGTTCACCACTGGAAGTCCTAGTCATAGCAAACAGACAAGGAAAAGAAATAAAAGGCACCCAAATTGGTAAGGAAGAAGAAAAATTGTTACTATTTGCAGATAAGATCCAAAGGCTCCAGAAAAATAACTATTTGAACTAATAAATGAATTCAGTAAAGTTGCAGGATATAAAAATATACAAAAATCTGTTGCATTTCTATATACTAATAATGAACTAGCAGAAAGAGAAATTTAAAAAAATCCTCACTTACAACTGCATCAAAAAAGAATAAAATACCTAGGAATAAATTTGACTAAAAAGTGAAAGACCTGTACTCTGAAAATTTGAGACATTTAGAAAGGACCTTAAAACACAAATAAACAGAATGATATACTACACTTATGAATTAGAAAAGTGGTTTTATTAAAATATCCATAGCATCCAAAACAATAAACAGATTCAATGCAATTCAAATAGACTCCAAATAGAGAAAGTAGTCTTGAGAAAGACAAAGAAAGCTGGAGATAAATAAAAGTAAACTCAATATGTATTAAAGAACTAAATGTAAGACCTGAAACCATAAAACTCCCAAAAGAAAACATAGGCAGTAAACTCTAGATTACTGGCCTGAGCAATTTTGTCCCTTATAAAGATGAAGATAATGCAGATTTACTGTCCATTATCATTCACAACTGATCATTTGCCTAAGACTCTCTCTTCTTTGCCACAGGACCCTTTATCTGGTATTCTCTGCCTCTTACTCAGCAACGTGTCCAGTCTACCAGGGATCATGGACCCACTCTGTCTTCATTTCTACTAAATTCCTGGCTTAGGCATTCAGATCCTAGAGGATTCAGATCCTATTTATTTTATTTTCTCATGCTGTATCCATTCTCTTGGTGGTCACATGAAAATGGGATATCAAGTTTAGGTACCTAGACAAGGAAAACCAAATTCTTTGTACAGTGAACATGGAAGCAGATATTTAGTTCACAGGCAGGCCTATGTAGGCACGAGCTTGGGAGGTGGTGCCCATTCCAAGGGTAGGACTTATAACTTGCTGGCTACTCTCCACATTCTTATTAACAATTGCAATGACAATTCAGTGATTTTTATATGGAAATGTAAAGAATACTTAGTCATAACAGATTTTTTTAATGCTATTACTATAGTTTCATGTTTAATAGCTAAGGACAAGATTACCAGAGAGAAGAATAAATAAATATATCAATAAATTTAATATGGTTTTAATTATTATAAATGAGGTCACTTTTGATTTGATACAGTAGATAAACCCTTGAAATCAAAAGATATGCATTATAATTTCTATTAAATATGAAGGATTTTATGTTTAAATCATTCCCATTAACTCAATAAAAAAGGAAAGTTCTTTAATTTTCTTTGTCTAGGACAGTTTATGTTCTCCTTAGTTAATATCCTTATTTGTGGTTTTTTTGGGTACTTGTATGGATGTCATAACACAAGTAAACACATGCTGCTTTATAAATATGGGTAAAATTGTATTTCTTTCTTATAGTCGAAAAAATTACATGAAGCTCATTGTTGCTGCCGATGATTATCAAATGGCACAAGGATCTCTGTTTTGGGATGATGGAGAGAGTATAGGTGAGTGTTTCATTTAGCACAAAAATGTAACTGATAACACGCCTATTATCTCATGTTACTTTCATGTTACCTGTTGTAACTTGGAAGCTGAATAAAAAGCTAATAATATTCAATGCTAAAATAGCTTATTAATTAGTTGAATCAACTTTTAAAAATAGTGTTCTAAACATTTAAAGACTTTCCTCTTATCCTAAATATAGTTAATTCCTATGGAAAATGATTTGCATGAGCGGAGATTGTATATCGATCACTTTTGTATTCTCTAGTCTTATAGTGTGAGGTCTACCGAAAATCCCCATTCCATGTGCACACACTGATGCTAAGAACACCTCTAAAACATTAAGTAGTCTATAAACAAACTTAAGTTTGGTCTCTATACTTTATGGCTCTTGTTTTAGTGGTTTTCTTTTTAATTCGGTATTTTTTTACATAAAAAGTTAAAAATTCAAACTTAGATCTGTTTTACTCCATGTTTCTCAAGACCAGAATGAACTACTAAGCTTCTAGCCATTTGTGCTCTGCTGACCATTATTGTCAGCATCACCAAGGGTAGTTTGTTAAGGATGCAGATTCCAGGGGCCACTCAAATTGTATTGATTTTGGGAGAAGCCAAAAAATCTGTAGTTGAGTAAAATGCCCCCAGGTGGTTATTATACTATTAAGTAGATACTTGTAGAGGATTAAGTTTACCAACTGTCCTTGACAGTGCCAGCTCTCCTAGAAGGGAGATATGGACATTTTCTTGATACAAACCTTAGTAATAAACAGTGACATCTGTGTGAAGCTGGGGTGCTCATGTGGCAGTTTACTACGATTTAAGTCAATTATCTTCAGAAGAAATTTTTCATTAGTATCAATGACATGATGTATCTTTCATTTTTTCAAGTAAATCAGTTCATTATTCTGCAATCATATGAAATAGGGATCTATTACTAAATAAAGTATGTCAGAAAGTTGATATAAGAATCATATGGAAGTAAACAAGACCCTTGGAAAAAAACTCTTGAAAAAATCTCTTGCTAGTATTTTGTGATTTAGGTGAAAAAAATCAACTGTAAGTTAAAATCCTATGCTTTTAAAGTCCTGACCTTCATTAACACATTAATGAGTTTCTAAAAAGTTTGCATCCTTTCTCTCTCACCTAGGCCTAGGGGGATGCACTTTGAATCTGCCTACAATTTCCAGGGGTGTGAAGTTGAGTTATATATAATTTGCATCCTTATATTGGGATCTTTAAAACTTACCATTGAATAAATTGGGTTAATTCATTATAACAGTAAGACAGACAAAGCTTCTCTTAGAATTTTTTCTCCAGCTCTTCCTATCAAACTAAGATACAGATGAAAGAACTTGGTATGACCTTTATGCTATTGAGGTTCCATGAGACATTTTAATTTTTAATCAGTGGAAAGTAACTAAGCATAATTCAGATATTTCTGATCTCTTCATGCAAGCATTCAAAATTGTTCTGGCCAATTATATTTGCTCCTTTGGTTATATTTCAAATCTCAATATATTTCTTATAATTAAGTATAAAGATTTCAAATAATCCTCCAAAATTTCTTGAGTAAACAGCAATAATAATATATAAGTACTTGGAGTCTTTTATTTATTAGATGAGATTCATTTGATTTATTAGATCAGTATCTCCAAAGACATTTTCTCTCACAGCAATCTCACCAATCTAATTGATAGGCACCATCTAAAAATGATTTCATCATTTTTAAGTACATTCAAATTTTATAGAATACTGTTATTTGTTGACATATTCTTTCTCTCAAAGAAATTAAAAGATAAATCAAAATAAACTTATCTTGAAACTTGTGTACATTAAGTAAATTTTAACTGTCCTAGCTAATGAAGTTGTAGCTTAGTAAAATGCTACTTAATGAAATAGATATATGTATACCTTGATTAAGACTGTATGTTATCTTTCTCTTATTCATTAAAAACAACAGCAACTGTTCATATCTTCCTAATAGTTGTCATTTTGTATTTTTTTATCTCACAGTTCTATACTTAAAACATTTCTCTCAAATGTGCTTACGCTACATTTATATATTTAAAAGTTAAGATTAAAATATTTTGCCTCAAAGTGTATGTTAACTAAGTTATGCATATATTATATTACGGAGAAAAAAATTTAGGCAGAATATCATTTAATATTAGTTTAGGCAAAATTAATCGCAAATTAAGCAATTTTTCAGAGGATTGATGAATAGAAATAATGTATTAAAATTTGTTGCTTTTTAAATGTTATCCTAACACTTGTTTCAATCATGCATTTGGCTCTGATTGGCCCTTTCAGCCTTACCCATGTTTGTTTGGTCTTACATATGAACACAATCTTAGAAATCAATGTCGTGGATTTTATTCCATGCATTGATAATAATTAGTTGATACATTTTTGGCCATTTGCTTAAGTTATCTAGGACTTACTTTAGAATAAGTTGCCATCATGTTCATTTTCCATTGTAAATGTTACATACGGTCTGTCACTGGGAGGCCAGTAAGTGTCCACGTTATCATCACTCAATCCTATTTATTCCTGTGCTTGTTCCTCCATTCTCTTACTCATAGTCAGGTGTTTAGACACGCCACTGCTTTAGCATTGCCCTCTTACAGACACACACACACCAATCTACTCTATCCTTCTAGGATTTTCTCCTTCATATTTCAGTGCCTCTTAAACTGTGTTTGAACAAGATAAATAAACAAAGTAAAATTAGATATGTACTGATGGTATTTGTTACCCTTTATACTGTGAAAGAAACAAAATATATGAATATTTACTATTCTTCTTTGGAAATATAAATATTTTACTTTTTTTCTCTCTACAGATACCTATGAAAGAGAGCAGTATTTCTCAGTACAATTTAATTTAAACAAGGTGTGTATTCATGCCAGATTATTTATATGCAATTCTGTAAACATTTGAAGTTTAGTGTCATACTTTATATATTTTACATTTATTATATAGTATACTTCATTCATATATATGAATAAAAATTTTTCTCTACCATGAAATAAATTTTGATTAACAGATATATATTTTTAAATATATATATATTTATATATATATATATATATTTGCAAATGAAGGGTTTAAATTATTTCTTTTTCTTTGTCTTTATAGAACACACTGACAAGCACTATTTTGAAAAGTGGGTACATAAACAAAACTGAAATGAGACTTGGATTCATTGACATATGGGGAAAAGGAAAAACTTCTGTTAAAGAGGTTAATATGATTTATAATGGAAATAAAGAGCCACTTAAATTTACTCAAGAACCAGACAAAGAGGTAAGTGACTTAAGAAAATGTATTTTTTTTAATGGAGCTTTTCAAAACATATACATGAATGACTTCTATTTCTCAGCCGTAAAGAAACAAAATTATGGGTCAGTTATGACTTTTCTTGTTTATTCATTTTCATTCAATAGCCATATCTATTGCCATACTATCATCCTTAGTAACCTGTCATACAGATCTCCTAATAGCATCTATTTTATAATTGTGATATAATCAAAGGAAAATAAAATTTACATTAAATATCTAAAACCATGTTAACCCTAATGGGAAAGAACCTCAAGTTTAAGGCTGCATCTGCTCTGCTGAAACCGTGTGTGTGTGCACATACCAATTTGTGTTTAAAGTTGGATAAAAACAACTAGCTATTGATCAACCAGTCCCTTCATATGGGCTTAAGTTACCAAACAGCCAGTTTCACTGACTTTGACTTAAAAACACTGTGTCTTGGATACAGTCTTAGGTCCACAGGTTCATAGCTTGTGGGAGTTGAACAGCACCTGAACGGCAGTTGCATCCAGTTGGAGCTTAACACCTGTGCTATTGTTCCTGCTGTTTTGTAGGCAAGTGAAGTTTCCCCCTTAATGTAAAAGGATGTCTTAATTACTACATTGACATTCAAATGCTTTTATTTCTTTAACTTATAGTAAGGTTGGGAAATTAGAGTTTTGTACATTTAATGTATTTTCTTGGTAAAATAGAAGTTGATAACCAAGAGCCTCAATCCCAATTTTCTTTTTCTGAAAAATGTTACTCGTTTATAAAATTCCAAAGTAAGAAATCACTGATTTAGTCCAGTAGTCTTACATGCGGACCAAGAAGCTGAGTCCCTGAAAAGGAAAATTAATACCTCAGAAATAAATAGTGGTTATCAGTATAAATTAGAAATCAATGTTTTAAACTTCCCAATGTTCAAGTAATGGTATATGATTTATTTACTAAGACAATGAAAAATAAAGCTCACAACTTTTATTATAAAAATAAACTAAATACAGTCCAGCTGAACAATGTCAAAAAAGATATTTTAACATATCAAGTATTATTTCAAGTCATACTGTTGATGCCGGGGGGTTCTTGTTCACAAAGCCGAAGAATGAGCTTAGCAAACAGGCAAGGTAGGAGAGCAAGATACAGGCTTTTATTTAGAAATAAAGTGAGAGGACAGAGCTCCCGGCTCACGCCAGGAGGGGACAAGAGAGTCCGGTGTGATGCGTTGTCTAGGGGGTATATAGGCAGATTAGGAATTTTTGAGAACATGGAAAAAAGGTTTAGGGGTGTAGCCCTGCCATGTGTGTCTGAACACCCCGAATTAACTTAACAGAAGGAATTCACCCCCCCCCCAATTTCTCTTGGAACACCTGCGTCCTGGTCTAGGGGCATATCAAAAGGCAGCCTGCCCAGCCCCCAAGGTGGGCTGAGTTATTGTTTGTTTGCTAAAGAGTAAGTTAAGAATTCTGCTTCCCAAACTTCCTGGGTGTTAAAATGCAATCCTATCTTTAAGGTGGCATCTTCCCTGCCTTTCACTATGTTGTTTACAGCTGGGTCTGCATGCTAAATTAGTTGCCCAGTTAGTCCTGGGCCTTTTAGCATGCTAAAGTGAATCTTACAAGTGGTTAGCATAATAACAACATGGGGTACTCTTCTTTATCTGGGGAACACCCACTGATCTTACCGAAGAATGACCCTGGAGCTTAATGTTTAACACAGAGTTTTGGTAGGGGGTTTCCTTGCATGTAGTTACATTGCTCTGACTGCAAATATTCTGCCTTGCCTTTTCCGGAGGCCCTCCCCCTACTCTGACTACAGCCAGGGTCCCTGTCTCACTGTTCTAAAGAAAAGTCCATTCCACTACTTTTAAACACTTTCACAAAGAATGTTAATTATTAAGAAGAAATTTTTTATAGTATTTTATTACCTCAATGATTCCAAAAGAAGATATTCAGTTTAACTACTAACAAGGAAGCCATTTCTGCTAAGTGCGTTTATATAAAACAAATATTTATGAGCACCTACTCTTTTCCAAACTTTTATATATTTCTGGGAAAAGGAGGCAGAAGTCAATTTCTTTCCCTCTCCTGTTACCCTTCTCTAGGGGTATGGGAATCACATGCAAGGGATCATTTAATTGTTGTATCAATACAAATTTAAGACATTTTTTCTAGCAAAAATCATACCTAGTTGCCTTTTGTACAAGTATTAAAAGCTACATAATGTACTTGCAGCTTTTCACTTTTGATATATGAGAACTAGGTTAGGTTTTGGTGTAAGATGGGTCAGTTTCAAACCTGGCTAACAAATATTAAGAAAATTATTTAACCTTTTCATTTTGAACTTTTCTATTATAGGGTGTGGGAAATAAATACTAAGACACTGAGCTTTAGTGAAGAATACATTTTAAAAGCCCCTAGGAGAGTGTCTGTTATTCAGTCAGCAGTAAAGGAATGTTGATTCTCTTCTCTTGCATACTTACTGATTGAATCCAAACTTTCTGAGCTAAGGCACAGTCATGTAAGTGTACTGGAGAAAAAGCAGCAATTGTAAGGTCTAATGACATCAGCGTATAATAAAAATATTACAGATGATTGACTACAGCTGCTTAATTGCTCACCTCCATAATTAGTCCCTATATGAGCTAATTGAGATTCTCTCCAGCGAAAGAAAATAACACACACAAAATTGAAATTATTAGCAATAAATTCAGCATCCTAAAACCCTTTGAGATTCATATAAAAGAAAAACAAATTTTTAATCTAAATTTTGTGTATAGATGGCTGTATAATATTTGAGGGCAAGAAACAGATTTATTTAGTACAAATAAATAACTTCATATTTAGGAGTCATGTAGAAAGAACAAAATAATAGAAATCAAGACAATTGGTTAATAGACTTAGTTTTTCAGTCTTTGACAACCCTTCCACTTCTCGGAGATTTATTTTCACTCATCTGTATTACAGGTGGGTTGGGTGAGATTATTACTGAAATGATTATGAACTCGAATAAAGTTCATCAAAATATAAAAGAAAAAATAGTTATATTGTATTTACATAGAGAATATATACTTATGGAAATAGTCTGTTTAAAAAAACCCACTGTACTGATTAAAAAATTAATTACTACTTTACTTTTTTTTTCAGATACTAAATATTAATCTTACATCAAGTAATGTTATTCTAAGTGAACCAGTAGAGATCTCTTGGTTATGAAGATCATCGTCAATTCCAGCTGTCAAAGAGAAATTAACCCCTGGATTTAAATTTCACCACACTTACAGTTTTCATCTTCATTGGTTTCTCATGTTGTGTAAAATATAATTTCAACCTATCTAAAACTTTTATACAATGTATATCAATATCAATACTAATTTTATTTATTAATGTGGCCTGGTTTCAGATTTTTAGACATATTTAGTAGGATTTAAATAGTTCTAGTTACCCTTGCTAAGTATATGCTAAAACTGTAAACTAGTTACTAAATATATATATATGTGTAACCTAGGATATAATCAAAACAGGTGATTTTTTTTAAATCAGGTGAAATTTTTGATTAATTGTATACATTTTATTCACTGTCTAGTAACTTTAAGTCATGTACCAACAGTTGTCATCAGATTTAATATTTTTCAGTATGTACATTTAATTAGAAAACAGAAAATAAATGTATATAAGTATATAAAATTTATATTTCTTTATATTTTCCAAAAGAAATTTGTCTTAGTTTAGGCTGCTGTAACAAATCACTGTACAGTGAGTGGCTTAAACAATAAACATTTATTTCTCACACTTCTGGAGGCTAAGAAGCCTGATCAAGGTGCCAGCAAATTTAGTGTCTGGGGAGGGCCCTCTTCCTGGTTTGCAGACGGCCATCTTCCCAGAGCAGAAAGTGCATTAGCTCTCTGGGGTCTCTTCTTGTAAGATACTGATCTCACTTGAGGGCTCCATTCTCATGGTCAAATTACCTCCCAAAGGTACTGTCTCCAAATAACATCACAGTGGGGATTAAAGGTTCAACATATGAAATTAGAAAGGACACATTCCATCCATAGCAGAAATACAAATTCCCTTTTCTAGCACTGCTCTATATATGAGAAAAAAATAATACTGTCTATTCTGTATGGTTAGTTGAATAAATCATCCTAGCTCATTCATTCAGGTTAGAGGACTTTCTAAATAATTTCTTAAAATAGTATTTACTGGTATTTTTTAACACTTAGGTTTCTTTGAACTTACCTAATATCTATAACTTTATGTCATTATTTTCAATTAAAAATTAGAATATTGATACAGTGCAATATTTAAGATAATTCACAACTCAGAATGCAAGAACCAGGGAGCATAATAATAGCCACAATGATAACCATTATAAAAAAGAAAAGAAATACAAGTGTTGGCAAGGATGTGGGGAAAAGGGCATCCTACTGTACTGATGGGGGAACATCAGCTAGTGTAGACACTGGAAAATGGCATGCAGTTCCTCAAAAAATTAAAAATAGAACTACCATAGGACCTAGTAATCCCACTTCTGAGTTTCTCTGAAGAAAACAAAACACTAACTCGAAAAGACACATGCGTCCCATGTTCATTGCAGTACTGCTTATTAACAATCAAGATGTGGAATACGTGTCCATCAGTGGCTGAATGGATAAAGAGAACGTGGTATATATATTTATGTATTGGATTATTAGTCAGCCATAAAAACATAGTAAAATCTTGCCCTTTACAACAACATGGATGGACCTTGAAAGCACTATGCTAAGTGAAATAACTCAGAGAAAGACAAATACCATATGATCTGTCTTGTATGTTGAATCTAAAAAACAAAACAAAGCAAAACAAAAACCCCAGCTCATAGACACAATGAAGAGATTGGTGGTTGCCAGAGATAAGGGGGTAAAGGGTTGAACAAATAAATGGGTGAAGAAGGCCAATAGGTAAAAAAGAAACAAATTAGAATATTTCTATAATGTAATATTTAAAGCAATTCACAACTCAGAATACAAGGATCAGGGACAATAATGATAAAGTCAATAGTAATAATAATAAGTGTGGTTATAAGAAATGTTTAGTAATTGAAGAGATTAAACAGATTATAAGTTATAAAACCAGGTGTTGGCAGGGAGTCCATAATCACTAAAGAGAGCATTATAAATGATGGAGGACATGTAGTATTCATGTAGTATTCAGCAAAATTGATTTGGATATTCCCTCTGACCCAGAGTTCCACTCTTGAGATGCTTTAACGGCGGTACACAGAGAGGTATGTACAAGCATAGTCACTGCTTTTACTGATAAAGAAAAAATCATTGTTTGCTGCCAGCTTGGAGTTGGCTTGGCTCTGAGAATTAGGCCATGACGTTTTTCTGATGAAAATAAACATTCTCACAAAGTACCAACATCAGATGGGGTCATTCTGTAACTATAATGGAGTAATACAGAAACAAGACCACCTCAAATAAGTTTTTGGACAGAAAGCAATAAAAACATTCTTCAAATCACAGTAATACCAAACACCTGGGTCTCTGGACTGATACTTGTGCCTTGCTTTTTCAATCCATGGCAACTTTAGTCCTATACCATTCCTTCCACTGCCTAGAGAAAGAAAATTACTACTATAAAGATCATCAACTTTGACTAGAGTGGCAAAGAAACGGAGATTATATATTGTGACAGAGTTCCTAGCTTTGTAACAGATTTTGGTCCCCATGATGAAATTAGTTAAAATATGTTACTTTTAAAGCTAACTGGTACAATGTGATTTATTACTATAGGAATTGTACCTAGTTTTCAATGTTATATGTCATATATAAGAGTGTGAAGGCTCCTGGGTATACATTTTAAGAGGAAATGATAAGTTACTTCCAGCTGTCCACATAAAAATGAGATAACTGCACTTGTGTCTCCTATACAACTTAAGGCCATCTATGAGTGTGTCCTGTGCCACTGCTATTTCCCTTTATAACACCTCAAACAGACATCTTAACCTTCCCTTGCCTGGACAAGGAAGAAATGACTTACGTTGGGGAATTTCAGGCTATCAAACAACTTTTCCCATATTAGTTTTCTATTGCTATGTAACAAATTATCGTAAATTTAGCAATTTAAAGCAACTCAGATTCATTATTTCACAGTTTCCAAGAATCAGGAGGTAGGTCATCGATTAGCCAGCTTCTTTGCTCACGGTCTCACAAGGCTGAAGTCAAGGGGTGGCTGGGTTATGTTCTCATCTTGAATCCAGAATGGTGAAAATTTTATTTCTAAGCTTAGGTAGTTGGCAGAATTCATTTAATCACATCAGTGGGACTGAATACCTGCCTTCTTGATGTTTGTCAATTACACGCTTCCCTTAGCTTCTAGATATTTCTCTTACCTCCGAAGAGGTCACACACAGTTCCTTGCCATGTATGCTTCCTTAACGCGGCCATCTGATCGGGCAAACTGGAGCAAGTCTGCTAGGAAGTTGGAATTTTACATAACATGACGTGATCCCTGCAGTCACATCCCATCAACTTTGCCATATTCTCTTGATTAGAGTACTTGACAGATCCTGTCCACATTCCTGGGGAGAAAATCACACAAAAGTGTGAATACCAGAAGATGATGATTATGGGAGCAGTCTTAAATCTGTCTGCTATACCCCAAACTTACCCATGTGTCAAACAGAGCCCTACCAGACTGATAAAATAACTCCCTGCCAGAATTAGGATCCATCAACAATTGTAAAAGCCATAGACCAAAGACAATTATGTCTGTATCTGACAAAATATTATAAGCATCATAATAGCCACTTAACAAGTATTAACAACTACAAGTATAACCAACAGTACGTAAAGATGTGTAAGACATCATGTGGAACTTGGACTCAAATATCAAGTAGAAACAGAAGCTCAGCTTGTGTTGACAATTAGACACTCATTCGACACTGAAGGAAATGTTTGAAATCAGTATTCTTCAATTAAAAACTATTTTACTGAACATTTATATTCAAATTATGATGCTCTATCTACCTTAAATACCTAAAATCTACTTAGTTCATGTTTTTGCCAGTGAGATAATAGGCAAAATACAGAATAGTATAGACTGATGGATTAGAAATGTTGCCACCTTACAAACTCTAACATTTCTTCAGAGCCTTCTTCAGATAAATGAGACAGACATAGCAAGCTAGGTGCCCTCCCCATTCTCATTTCATCCATGTTAGCTCTAGTTTATGTGATTTATGCATTTGACTGACCAAAGTGTATAAAATTGGGAGCCAAAAGATTTGAGTTTGAATTCTAGTTCCAACATTTGGTGGTGTGATACGTAGTGAGTGGTGTCTCCTGCACAATGCTGTGTATTGTCTATAAGTAGTGAGTAGTGGCTGTATTTCAAAACACACAAGTTATCTCTGTAAAGTAGGAAATGCATGGTATTCACAATCTTCCCTAGTAAATCACAAAATTGATGTAACAAATTTGATTTAAGGGCCTACAAGTTTAATTTGTTGATGATTATGTCAAAAGACTTATTTTGCAGTAATCCAAAATAAAATAACCCATATGTTAAAAAGTCTTATATTTTATAGTTTAAATTCCTCTCCAGTCTATTATCTTTTCTCCGTTCTTGCTCAAGTTTCTATTGTTTCTAACCTGGAAATTATTTTTAGAGTTTCATAAATAATTTTTTCTTCCACTCTCATCTCCTTCAATCTTTCCAATTACTGCATAATAATCATTGAATAATAACTTAACATTTTATCCTCTTGATTGCACTTCTTCAATGATTCCCCTCAAATAAAATAAATAAAAACTCTTATCGTCATGCACAAGGTTATAATTTAATGGGAAAAAAAGAAACTGTAAAATTCTACTGAAGAACATGATAAAATTGAATAATTTGGAAAGATATATCTAATTTTTGATGAAGAGTTTAAATTTTAACTTAATTTCACTTTTTTCTTCCTCTTGCTACTTAGAATGCTGCTTCTTTCGGCCTTATTCTTTCAACAAACTCCTATGGCCATATCATAGTTAAGCTTCACTGTCAATTGAATGGTCATGATTTTCTAACCCCTTGAAACAAAACTAGTTTCCTCTTCCTCATGTTCCCATGTATTTCCTGTATTACATTAAGCTGAAATTAAAATTGGCAATTTATATCCTCCAACTCAGTTACAGGCTTTTGAGGTCAAAGACCAGGACAGGGTATACCTTATTTCTTCCAATGTCCAATATCAAACTCAGTACACAGTAGCAGGCGCTAACAAATGTGGTGAATGGAAAGAATGAAGTTCAAAATTGTATTGAGCTCTTAATGATTAATGGTAGAGAAGACAAACACATCATCCATTAAGGCTTATTCTTAGGTCTGCAATCAGAAAAGAAGGGAATAGATATAGAGGATCAAATATAGATGTCTTGCTTTTTGCTAGATCCAGAAAATTCCCAGTAAAAAAGGAAAGGGTAAAAAGTGGACAATCTTGTGCTCTATTTCCCCAACTACAGTACATAAAATCCCAGAGTGAAGAAAATGACATTTTATACTATGAGGTGAGGAAAAAAAGGATTCAAGAGTTCCTGACTCTTTGCCCATTGGGAATTTAGGGAGGAAACCAATTTTCAGTGTAGGCACATGAGGTCTGTAGTATCATCATCCCCATTTTATAAAGACGGACACTAAGGAACAGGTAGTGAAATAACTTGATCAAGGTCACATATCTAGTAAATATTGGAAATAAAAATTCATCTGACTCTAGGTACCACACTCCTTACCAATGTACTACATAGGCCCACTCAAGCTTACTAATCCTCATTTTCCTCATCTAGGCAATGGGAGTTAGAATGGAGCCTATTTAATCAGTTACATAAATGAATGTCATCTATTCAGAATATTCTTCTTTTGCTTCTTTCCTATAGTTGCCTTATTAATAATTAGCTTTGTTTTATTAGTTTGTAGGTAAAAAATGTGATTACATTAAATTACAAAAACACCTCATGTAGAGTTATGGTAAAGTTTTCTACTTGTTCAGATGGTAATAAAGGAAAAATCTGACTTGAGATCAATTAATTAATTTGCTAATTAATGGTATTTAAATTATCCAATAAAATTTTTAAACAAAATTTTAGCAATAAGGCTACAAATACTATTTTTTGGCACTGAAAATAGTGTTATAAAGTGGTTCAGCATTTCGTTACATTTTGGTTGCTAGAAATAATTTCAAGCATACTATTGTACACTGCTAAACTTTATTTAATACATTTTTTGAATATTCCTCTGTGTACCGTGACCATCTGGAAAGCAACAGAAGAATGCATATCAATGCCTGAGAAGTAATTTCTAGTGTTAACTTATATAAAAGAATATAGAAGATCCATCTTTAGGTTTCTGCAATTATATTTTAGGGCTGGTATTTGTAAAGAGAAATTTCTTTATACCTGGTTCATTTCAGAACACTTTTTAAAATATCATCTGCCAGGATGGCACTAAATTTAGTAAATTCGTCCATCTAGGGAAATGCTAATATGTTTTTACTCATTTCCCTTTTTGAACTCTGATAAGTGCCAGGATGACTGGAATGTAGGCCTCTGTGAACTGCAAAGAACTGGTAATTGGGCATGAGGAGAACAGAGCTATTTCCAAATTTCCTAGACACTTGATTCTGGACATTTCCAAAAGGGATTGATAGACTCCTGTTGTAACAGCTTTGGCTGTCAAATTTGATTAGCATAGATTTTTCTTTTTTTTTTTTTTTTTGTCTTAGGTTGTTAGATTCTGTCAAATTGCAAGACTCAGGCAATGTGTTTCGTGTACATAAAAGGGAGTGAGATGCAAACAAGAAAACATAGGAGAAAAGAAAGGCAAATAGGCAGGCTCAATAGAAAATGACCAGCTTTACCGGTCTGTCACTCCTTCCCGTTTAATGACCATCCTTTACAGACACCATCAGTGTCTATTCTTTTTTAACTTTTGCCTCTGCTTACTCATAACTTCTAGTTCCATCCTCTCTCTACATTTCTTGGTTCTGGTCCCAGAGAAAAATGGTGTTACCTGTTGTTTTATTCATCTGTTGCTCTGTAAAACAGCCCCTCAAAATTTTGTGATTTAAAACAATAATTTTATTATCGTTCATGGTTTTATGAGCCTGCTTTGGGTGTGTCGTGTGTCATGTGGTGCCTCAGATGTAAGTTGAGACTAGAGTCAGGCTCGGTTGGCTGGGAATACAAGATTGCATCTTCACGTACGTTTGGTGTCTCCTTGTTCTTCCTTATTGCCTCTCATTGGAGTTGAGTTACTGGACTTCTTATGTGGAAGCTCAGAGCTCCAAGAGCAGGAAGTGATAGAATCAGTAGTAGTAGTCACAGACCCACCTGGATTCAAGGATGTGAAGGAATGCACTCTATCTGAGGAGGAGTGGCAAATTGATAGTAGCATCTTTGCAGACAAGCTACCAAATTTGTGACTTTTGTATTCTTTCCCTCCAGCTTCTCCTTTCTGTCATTTGCCTCATTGTTGATACTGAAAGTCTTCATTGCTTTCTGCATATTAA
Source organism: Phataginus tricuspis (assembly GCA_029783875.1). Lineage (NCBI taxonomy): Eukaryota > Metazoa > Chordata > Mammalia > Pholidota > Manidae > Phataginus > Phataginus tricuspis. Next base: position 3,160,051 of record JAQQAC010008350.1, on the reverse strand, counting down.
TTTCATTGGCATTTATATTAGGACAAATTGCATTATCGATATTAACTAAGATTCCACCATTATCAAATTACTTTGAACTCTGTCTATTAATCATCCCCCTCAATAATTTGAGGTTACACTAATTTGAGATTAGAACTAACAAAAAAGTAAAAATATAAGATGCAATGATGTGGAAATTAAATCTGAGCTGTTCTAAGTATTGTTCACATTTCTGTTTTTCTCATTTGTCCCCATTCACATGGAATTAAGTCATGTCTCATGTATTTTCCTCCGATTATTGGGCCATCCAAATGACAAATTTTTGTTTGAAATAAATAGAAATGGTGTTTGGCTACATAATAGATCATAAAAAAATAGGATTTTTAATAAGTTAAAAAAAAGGAGAAAATGGCTCTTTCTGTGTGTGTGTGTGTGTGTGTGTGTGTGTGTGTAGACTTGAGAAAGACGTTAGGTGAGGAGACATCCAAGAATGAGGGAGGCACAAACAAATTGACGTCATGCTCTCTGCAGGAAACAAAATATGTTTAACGTAGTCTGTCTGAAGTTAATACTTTTACTTACATCAAAGGAGGGAGAGTAGCAGCACAGTGTGCGCTGAGCACGCTCTCCTTGGGAGATCTTTTTGTTGAACTAAGCAGGAAACTTTGAGACTCATCTTTTGAGCAAATGCAAGACTGCAGAGGAGATAGTGGTGTTTTTATCTTTGGTCCTTAAATTTTTTATAGATGCGTGCTTCAAAATTAATATAGGCCGCGTAACATTGGGGCAATGGAATATTATTTCATTAGCCCATAATAGGTTTTATTTTTCAAGATAACAGCTCTGAGATTCCCAGTTGAATGAAGTGAGGAGCTAATGAGTAAGTAAATCCTCACAATCTCTCTTGAGATCATGTGTAGTGTCTATGGTTTGCAGTTATTCATTCTTAGGTTTTTCTTCATTTTTATATCCTTCAAAATATATCTTTTATGTATTCTCAAAATTTAGATATCTTTCTCTTTATATTTCATTTTAATAAAATTGTTCTCTATTCCAAGTCTAATTAAAATTTGGAGAAATTGAAGTATGTTCTTTCATAAAATGCTTTTTTCTTCTGCTTCTAGTCTCTTTTTACAGCTCCTTATCGTAGTCTTACATATTTCGATAATTCTGGAAATTCTTTGCATGGCTGGATACAGGTTTGTTCCTCTTTAAGCTCGATATATCATGTGGAATTTGAAACTATCAGCCTTTCAATGAAATAATCATTCCCTGAACTCCTCAGTGCTTTCACATTTATCCTGATTTATGTTCCTGCCACATGTCTGGTTAGGCTTTCCCTCCTTTGACGTGTTATTCAGGTTCTTTAATGTCACCTCAGTAAAATTACTAACATCATTTTACTTTAAAAATGAGACTTCAAGAAGTAGGATAACCAGAAAAGAAAGCACATATTACTGTACTTCAGTCCCATTATCACTGTGGAATCTGTACTTATTATCAACTGGTATTTCATTTATTATTAGCAAATCTGGAAAAAAAATTCAAGCTAACCTAGGTGAAATTACTACTTGAGTTATATGAATATTATGTAATATGTAAAAAAGTCACAATATACAGTTATTTTGGAAAATAATTATCTAGGAGTATGATACAATTAAATAACTTACCATATTTCCTAATTCATCTGATGTATTTAGTTAAAATGTGAAATTTATTATCAACACGTAGGGATTATAATAAGGCAAATCATGAGAATGGAAATAAAACTGTGTCTAAAATCCACATGATTATCTCAGAGCAGAAATGTGCAAATCAACCTTTGAGACACTCCACATCCCCCAAAGGCTTCCTGTGTCCTTCCCTGTCCTAGATCTTTATTTCTCCATCTCTTACCCCCTCTAAGAGCCTTAAAACATTCCAGCTTCCTAGTCAGTTAATGCCCAGATTTTCAATTTCTCTTCCAAATAGCTCCTCAACACATTTTGTTGTCCTTAGCTGATGCCTGGCTGATACCTGATGACACTGCTTTCTGTTTATTATTTCAAACTTCAGCAACCTTAAACTCCAGGCCAGATCTCTACCGTGGGCTTCACACATAGGCATCCAGCTCCCTCCCTTTCAGGAGTTCCTTTTCAGCATTTCCTGGGGGAGAAATCTCACAGACACCACCAATGTGAACTTTTCAAAACTGAACTCATAACCTTACCCACCTCCCAGCTCTATTTAACTGCCACACTAGCTCTTCATCAACTCCTTCTTATTTCATATTATGACCTCACCATTCAGCCTGTGGTTCATGCCAAAATTTGGGTGATCATCTTTGATAGGGGTGTCTCTTAATGTGTCACCGAATTCAGTTGATTCTAGGTCCTAAATCCTCTTTATCTCCTGCTCTTCACCTTTCCTGCTACCATCATGTCTAAGCCATTCTTACAGCTCAGCTGGAACAGCACAAGAGCTCCAATTTACTCTACTTTCCTCAATATTCTCAGTTCTTGCTCTTTGCCTTCTATTCTCTTTGCAGAAGTCTCTTTGCAAAGTGGTTTTAAACAAAAACATAAATACAATTATATTACCACCATGCTTACTTATCAATACCTTCCCTTTACTCTTAAGGCAGAAATGAAGTCTTAACATAAGCCCAGGGCCCTTGCTGATCTGCTGTAGAGCTGGTTCCCCACACTTGACCTTGTGTCAAGTTCTCCTCCACCCTCCCTGATTCAGCTACACTTTGTGTGCCTAGAAATGCCATATTTCTTCCCACCTGAGACATGTGAAAGTACTTTTCCCTTTGGACACTTCTTGTTCTCCAGGCAATAGTCCTCCAGGCTTCTAACTCCCTCACCTCCTTTGGGTTTTTGCCACCGTCTCCGAGAGGTTGTCCCTGGCCGCACCCCTGTACTCCCTGCCCCCATCCCCTCTTCAGCACCTCTTACCATAAGAGGCACTATAATTTTAATTACAATTATCTGTGTATTACAGGTGTATATCTGCCTCCCCACCCCCAGAATGGAGCTGGGAGCAGCGCTTTGTCTCATTTGCTCATTGCCTTGTCCCTAACTCGTAGAAGAGTGCCTACCAGTGAGGAGGTACGTCAATAAATATTTTTGGAGAAATTAATTGACCTTATTTAACTCTCTTGACAACTTGAAGTTTCTACTTTTACCTCTATTTTTTAAATGAGAAAGCTGACTGTTAAGATCAGGCAGCAAGAAAGTGGCAGAGCAGAGATTAAAGTCTCAGCTGTTTGGCTACAAAGTACTCTGGTTTGATGGCCTCACATGGACTTGCATGAATCAGGGGTGGCAGAAAAGGAAGTGTTTCCTCTAATAGAATGGTTATTATTTCACATGAATGTTCCTGGGGCCCTCCATTTCCCTGTTTCTATCTATTTTAAATGATGTCTATTATAAGGAAATAGAGATCAGTATTATTTACCTTGGCATCGACGTGTTTTTGCATTTAATTAGTCATGTATGTGGTAAAATTTAGCTGACCTGAGGAACATTCTCATCCCCGAAACATCAAAATACAGGAAACATTTGCATTTGACACACTGACAATGTGGACGCTTCCTTTTTCAGTTCAACACATCCTTAATAGGTGTAAATTGGTTTAAAATGGGATGCAGAAATGTGTTTTATCTCTTTGAATAGTGTTAACTTTTAAAATAGACTTTTCCTTAAAAGGAACAAAATTTTCCTTGCTAGGAACAATGCTATTATATCAAAACTTTGGAAACTGCATGTTACATTCTATATTTATAATAGTAAAATACCCACAAAACACTGCTACGGTTACCATCACAACAAGTACATAGCAAATGTATTATTTCTTTGGAAAAACTTGCTGTATTTGTTCAAACACAAGACCACAGTAATCAGGTAGCCATCCAGTTAAAGGCTGGGGATCCAAGATATCACCCTTTGGTTTGTGGTAGGCAGAATAGGGGTCCCTCAGTGACGTCCATGTCCCAATCCCCAGAACCTATGAAAATGATAAGTCACGCAGCAAAAGAAAATCCAGGTTACAGAAGAAGTCAAGATTTGTAATCAGCTGATCTTGAGATAGAAAGATTATCCTAGATTTTGAGTAGTCTTGATATAATCACGAGGACCCTTGTTAAATGGAAGAGGGGGAGAAGAGAGTCCGTGTAGGAGTGATGTGATTAGCCATTTTTGGCTTTGAAGATGGAGGTGGGGCACAAGGCACAAGAAATACATACAACTTCTGGAAACTGAAAAAAGTAAGAAAACGTATTTTCACCTGAAGCCTCCAAAAAGAATACAGCTCTGTCAATTCCTTGATTTTAGCTGGTGAGGCTCATTTCAGACTTCTGACCTCCAGAACTGTAAGATAATAAATTTGTGTTTTGTGTTATTTTAAGCCACTAAGTTTAAGTTCGTTATATTTTGTTACAGAAGCAATAGTAATTAATGCATTGATATTTAAAAGATAACCTAAAATGACACTCAAAACTGCTATTGTGATATACATAACTTTTGAATCTATAAGTAATATTTTAGAGGAGAGACAATAACAATGTATGTATCTAAATATTAAGTCCGTAACTGTGACTTAGGAAGCGTCCTATCACGCAGGCAAAATCCCGTATCTACATCAACCCATAGCTGGCAACTGTACAATAGTTTCTTCTCTTGATTCTGTATCAAACATAAACTCCTCTAACAGGAATTCTTTGTCAAGAAAGTCCAGGGAATGTTTATAGGCCTAATGTTTCTATGGTGAGAGCTTAGAAAGAGAGGCATGGTATTGAATATCAGACATTATTAGAAATATTAGCTGTATGACTTAGGCAAATTATGTAATTATTTTCATCTATAAAAAAGAATAATGATAGTATCTACCTTATATAGTTCCATGGATTAAAGGAAATGATCCTTGGAAATAAGGAAAGTCTGATACACAGAAAGAGCTTAGCATAGTTTAGCTATTACTGTTCTAATTTCAGAAGAAAATATGAAAATAATAATACAAGCAAAGGTCAGTGAGCATAAATTAAATATTGATTATTGTAACACTTGCTGGTTGTGTACATTTCCAAAATGACTTGCTTTTTCTAACCCTTCTTTCTTCAGCTATAAAATGTAAATATAATTCACCTATGAGGTAACACATGGATGGAATATTAAATGATCAACAAATTTAAGTCAGTGTGATTATCAATATTATTATCACAAACAAGTTTAAACTGAATACAGGTAAATTCATTTGCTTTGTGTATCAACAAAATAAGGTGAATAAAAATTCATGAACTGTGAAGCAGAGCTTGCAATTACATGGTAAGCGTAGTTTTCTCTTGAAAGGGGATGTTAACAGAGATAATTCATGAAGAATATTTTCCTCTCTAGCTCCACCCCAGTCAAAAAATATTGTGCATTTTAAAGGTATTAGAAGGGTTTTTAAATTTTTAATTGCATGTTATTTTAGTAAATACAGCACATTGCCATTTTTAAAAATAAAGCAAAGCAGAAAATTACAAAGAAGAAAAACTTTTAAATCACCCCTAATCATGCCACCCAGAATGACTATTTACATTTGATGACAACCATTCTAGTTCTCAATATTTCTATATATAGAGAGACACCAATTTTTTTAGAGAATATTTAATTTTCAGTGTTAGTACTCAAACATAAATATCTTTTATATTGTTTTATATTCAAACAATAGCTTTTATATCTTCCATTCTTCTTATACATTTTATAACTGTTAGTATCTTAGAAAAATGTATAGACTTGTATTTATAAGGATAACCATGTTACAGTTTCACTGGAGATTTTCATTTTATAATGATCTGATCAGGAACTGCATAACATTTTTAGTCATTCATCCCTAAATAAAAATTTAAGTTGTGTTCATTGTCTTGCTCCTTTTTGTGTTTTAAAACACACTATTTTCTGAAAAGGCAAGCTGGTGGTCCCAGCATTCTTGCTACAAGTATATTTTGTTCTCTAATCCTTGAGTAAAGGAACAGTTGAACAATGAAGAGGTGGAGAACATGGAAGGTGGCATGATGTCTATTTCCTACCTCTGCTTTAGAATCTAGATTTGACTCCTACAGGAAGAACTACCAGAAGAATGTGCCATTTGAGCTCAGAAATGAACAACAGGAAGGAGGCAACATGAAAAACCCTGGGAGTAGATGGAACAGCATCTGCAGAAGCCCTGAGACAAGAACCAGCATGTAGTGTTTGAGGACCAAAAAGGTCAGTGTGTCTGGTGATGGGTGATTGAGGAGAAAACTCAAAGGATATGGGAAAGGTAGACACAGGTCATTTTGGGTAAGGTGTTTTCAGTTTTGTAAACGAGACTGTATTTGTTCTAATTGTAGTAGTAGATGGGAGAGGGCTGTTACCTGATTCATATTTAAAATAGCAATACTACTCTTGATCATTGCTTAGACATTTGAAAAAAATGTACACAATGCTAAAATCTTTGAAAATGAGAAAGCAGAATTACTTTTTAAAAAAGCAAAAATATAACTCAAGTCATGTATAGATGCAGGAAGGAAATATTTTTCCCTTGAGGAGCATATGAACTGGTGGGCTTTTTTTTTGTTTTATATATATGTATATGTATAGCCTAATAATTCCTCAACTGTCAATATGGCTCACAAATACAACTCAAAAGGAAAAAAATAACTTTTTCATGCCTAGTTAAAAAATTCATACTTGAACTAAAAAGACTTCTTAGCAATTAGATAATATCTGAGTAGTCTATAAAATTCCTCATCTTAATTAAAATGATAATTAGAAATGCTTGTGTAAATTAACAAAAGGGAACAAAGATTGTGGGGAATCCTGAATTCCAACTGTGCCATCAAGATGGCCACCGGAGGAAATGTGGCTACTGTACAATTTCCTGCTCAAGTCCTCACACAGGTCCCCTGTGAGTACCAAAGCTGCTGGGCATGCGCATTCGCCCATACGCCATTGGTCAGTTATGTATGACCTTATTAGCATAAGGTGTAACCAATCAGAAGAGACCACACCCTATATATTCCGTGTTCTGAGCTGCAATAAACGAGTTCCTGCTTTGAATGAGCTGCTTATTGCGTCTGATTGTCTCTGGCTAACTAGCGGCGAGTGCCGGAGGCTGTGGAACGGGCGGACAGTGGGCTCTTACCTCTCTTGCTCCACCTGTCGGGCGTGCCTCTCTCTCCCTTCCTTTCCCTCCGCTGGCTCGGAGGGTTAAGGAAAGAGTTTACAACAGAAAGAGCTTGTAACAAAAGGGCTGTAGTCCTGAGCAGGACCTGCAGGAAAGAGGCTAGAAACCCCGACAAAAGATAAGTATAATAAGATTATTATCTGCTTAAAACCACTGGAAAAGGGTATATAGACTTTTGAAATGGTGATACATTTTTTTGCAGTAAAAAAAATAGATATCCAATAAATATTTGTAAAAAGTATGTAAAAGAATATGAAGAATAGTTACTTGGAGGAAAGTGGTAAAGTGATATACCTATAAAAATCTAAACAATTCAAAAAGAGTGGCCGGCAATTACAGAACTGGACACGAATGTAGGTCCTCCTGGCGAAGCAGAATATCACACCGTGTGTTAGGGATGCAAGTGGGTAAAGGGTTAGAACATGCAGAACAACTAACAATATTCAAAACATAGAAATAATGGGAATCTGAAGTTATTTTCTTTACAAATGTTAAAATTTGGGGGAAACTGTGGTAATTGAGCTTGATGTACGTAAATAATTTTCATAAAGGATCAGTGTAGAAATAAAAAGATACCATATATTCCACAGAACTTGAAATGTATAATTCACAGGAGAGGGTTCAGGGGTTTTCTTCTCCCCAGTAATAGTCAATTCTGTGACCTCTGGGATGGCTCCGCCTCATACTGGCTGAGTGAGGCAGCCCAGGACTAATTATCTGGAAGAAATAGATGTTCCATTCTTCCCGGCCCTCCTAATTAAAGCTTGAATCGCTCAGTTCTTTTATCCCCATGATGCTCCTCGCCATCACTAGCTTTTCCATTCTAGGGTAACCTTTGCAATGACACTTTGCCATTTGAGGCCCCCGCTGTGGTTCACGGCTAGTCAAGAGTAGAGCCCGCATACCTTCCACGGGCTTAAGGTTAATGCCCTTTCTAGTCTTTTGGGCTCTTTTAACTTTGCTTCTTCAAATACAAAGATGCAATAAATGATATTATTATGGGTTAAAGTATTAGCCCCCCAGGACCTGAGACTGGGACCTTATTTGGGAATATGGTCTTTACGGAGGTAATCACAATAAAATGAGGTCCTTAGGGTAGGCCCTAGTCCAATATGACTGGTGTCCTTGTCAAAAGGAGAAATTGGACACAGACAGGTGTGCGCAGAGGGAAGTCTTTGTGGAGACACAGGGAGAAGGAGGTGTGATGATGAGGGCAGGGAATGAAGGGATGTCTCTGCAAGCTGAGGAATAACAAAGCCTGCCGGCAAATGACCAGAAGTTAGGAGAGAGGCGGGGAACAGATCCTGCCGCCCAGCCCTCGGAAGGAACTAATCCTATAGAGACCTTGGCCTTGACTTCTAGCCTCCAGAATTGAGACAAAACATTTCTGTTACTCTAAGCTAGTTTGTCGTATGTTGTGACAGTAGCCCTAGGAAACGATTGCAGTGTGTTTTTAAGAGCAAGTGACTAGGCACCATGACATTAATCACTAACAAGTTATTTTAGTCCCATCCTCACTCTTTCCAAGCCTGCATTCACCATCTATATCATAGCCTTTAATTACATTTTGAATATTTTGGAGATATGATCTGTAAATCAGTGGTTTTTAGTAGCTTCCATAAATCATAAAAGATACTGTCATAAGAACATGTTAATTACTAATCTGTTTCATTATTACTGTCTATATGTTTTATTCCTGCAATATTATTCAGCTATCAAAATATACTTTGGTTTCTATGTTCGGCATTGTATTAAAACTTGGAATGGCAAAATACTGCTCTTCTTTTAATAGAAATCAGATAGGGCACAATGTCTGAACCGCTTATATTTATGCAAATGCCTCATCAAACAGTAACAAGGAATCACTTCCCAGCCTAGGAATGTCACACTATTCCCAGGACCTACCTATAATGCGCCCGAAATTCGTCGCAGTGGAGCAATCTGCAGCTATTCAGCTTACCTCTTTTCTTTTCTTTTTTTTTTTTTTTTGCTTGTAGGCAAAAATTAATGCATTTTAATTTTGTGGAAAGAAAATTAGAAGTATTTTTTGAATTGGATCATATTTCTGTCTTTTACCATTTTCAAGATAGTTTCCTATAGTTTTGCATGTCATTTCTTTTGCTTAGCATACATTATGCCAGTGAAAAGCAGAAAAGGAATCACCCACCTTGGGTTCTGGAAATCTGGAGGGCAGTAGGCAGCTGAAGATCAGAGACCGGGAGGTAGATACTAACAGAAAGGGAACTGGGGCCTAATGGTGCAGTCAGATATCAAAACTTGTTTTTTTCCAAAGTTCTTTTAGTATATTCTTTGGGATTTTGTTTTTCCTTTATTCGGTAAGGGGTGAGAGAATAGAAAGATAGGAAAGATTTTCTTATGTTTTCAAAGAGCTAAAAATATAATTGTATCATAACATGGCAGAGGGCAGAAAACTGAAATTGCTGAGATGACTATTTTCAACTCACAGACAGAGTTATAACTCGAAGCAGAAATTTAACTTAGAGATAAAACGTTTTTATGTTTACATGTGTTTGTAGACAGAATTTATGTAGAAAGTTGTTATCTGCTACTTATTTAAGATAAAACTCTCAGAGAACTAGTAATAGAGGGAAACATTGTCAACCTCATAAAGAACATCTAAAAGAAAAATCTGCAGGTAATGTCATATTCATATAAGGTCTACGTTTTGAGGGCTTTCTCAGCATGAAGGCATTTGGAGGAAGCTCACTTTGGAAATAGATGCCCTCTTTAGCTGTCAGCTCAGTCATCAAACTTTCCTTAGTTTTGGTTGAGGACATTTCCCTAAGTACACTATTCCTCTCTTTCAGCCTGTTGAGGCCTGGCTAGTCACTACTATGGCCTGCTATACTTAAAGACATAGGAATTATTCTGCTCCTTTAAGTTTACAATGGGGCACAGAATTGTCTATGAAGTCTTCTTAGACCTCATTATAAACAGCTGCTTCTTGAGTTTTTCTTAAGAATCTCTAGTGCAGGCCCGGAGACTGAGAATTAGGACAAGTTGTAGTTTTCAGGCAAATATACCTTCTTCTCCAGTAAATCTGTTTTAACTCTTAAGACTTTTGAATTATCAGATGAGGTCCACCTGCATTACCAAGGGTGTCCTCCTTACATAATGTCAACTAGTTGTAAATGTCATTCACATCTATAAAATACCTTCACAGCGACATGTAGAGTAGACTGTGAAGTGTTTGCCCAAAGAATTGTACACCATAGCTGTCTTGCCAATGGGTTTCAGCCCCGGGAAAGTTCACTCTGGATTCAATGTGAGCAAAGAAAATAACAGCACATGTTCTTTGGGGTGAAAGGATTTATTACCCAGCTTGTTCTCCTGGTGGTAGGTCGAGCACTAGCATCTCTGCCTCCACCCAGAGCACTGGGCTGAGCTCTCTATATAGCGCAATAATATCTTATTGCCTAAAGGTGTGGAAGTGGTAGCCTAGCAACAGGCCAATTACATCATCAGGTGGTTTAAGTTCAGTGAGGATCCTGGACATAGGGACCCCAACTTCCCCACAACAGCCTAGTCAAGTTGGTACATAAATTTAATCATCTAAGCATTATTATTCTAATTATTCTTAAAGTTTTCTAAAACCTTTTACCTGTTACTTTTTTCTTCTAAATTTTAAATTATTCATACCTTTCATAGGGTCTTATCTATAGACAATAATATTTCTGATTAATAAAGTACTCTCAGTACAGATTCTAAGGAACTTAGTAAACTCAGAGCCAATTCTGCTAAATGGAGGATATACCTAATTCTATTATTTTGTATTGAAGTGTACAAATATTTTAGCTCAGGTATTTCTACAGGCACTACTTTTGTCCCCACTGAATAGTTTCCTTCAATAAATATTTTATATAACATCAACTTTTCAAAGAAGTTTTCTTGATTCATATTTGCATCAAGTGACAAGTTTAGATTCTGCAAAATCAGAGTAGAATTTTTCTCAGTCAACAAGCATTTTGAACCATTGTTACTTCTTTTTTTCTGAAGTATTCTGTAACAATAAAATAAATCCTTATAGATGACAAACATCTTATGAAGAATGTTCACATTAACTTTTCATTCTTTTGACAGCTGAACCCAGCCTCTGTTCATGCTTCTTACACCCTCACCCTACAATTCCCAAAGGCATCTTAGATTTCGTGCATCTTGCATGACATAACATGGGTCAGAGCCTAACTGGCCATTATGCAAATTGGCTGGCAGGGGCAGCAGTACTGAATTGGGCAAAAGGGTACAGGATAAATTCCAGTTTCCTAACTTCCTGGATCCCATCCTTTCTTTCATATTGATTGAAGAATATTTGCTTATGTCTATACATTTTGTTATTGTTAAAATTTAGTAAGTTATACACTAAAAAATTAGGAGAGCAGATACTTTACTCAATATATAAACAAAATGGAAAGCATTAAGGTACAGAATATGCACAGCTTAAAATCAGCTTTTGTGTCTTCTTACTACTTACAAATTCTGAAGGTGAAAGGATTTATTATATACACTTTATTTATATAGTCTGTTCATTAATATTGAGGACATTCAGAAATATCTTTGACAAAGAAAGAAATTAGAAAGACAGCACCACATTTGGTGAGAAAGGATATAGAGTGACCTCTGACATCTCTACACATTTGTGGTAAAAAGGACAAGGTCACAGCAATGAAAATCAAATATAACCACAAATGGAATTCTCTTAAAAACAGTAAAACATAGCTTTGTAGATAGTAATCATTAACTACAGAACTTAATGATAGGGAACAGATAATGTTTTGGAAAGATAAGTGGTAGAATGCTCTGATAAAGAATGGAACATTAAAAAAAGTTTAAAGTATTTAAGTGCTGCTTAAAAGGTTAGATAAAATGAATCAGTGGTGTGACTCACAGATTTAGATCTGGCTCACTAATTCACTCCTTGACTTGTGCAAATGCTTTCATATATTAATTTAACTCTTTGGAAAATAAGTTGGGGAGATGGAATAATAAGAGTTTTAGGACCCACATACTGAAATTGTTTTGCTATGGAATCTAGACTGACAGTAAAAAAAAAAAAAAAAAAAATTCTGACATGAGGAAAGCTGATAACTAGAATGAACATAAATGGAACTAAAATATGACCCATTAGAGGTAGGGGGATTCTAAGTATCAAATTTCAATAAGAGTCATTTCTCAGGATCTCAAGATGTGTTGTTTGAATGTCATGCATTACATCAATTGTTATTCAGGTATAAAAATAGTATGATTGTTGACTATTAGAGGTTTTCCATTCAGCCTTTAAATAACTTATGAAAAATAGACCAAAAATTTAATGGTAATTATTCCTACAACCATTTGGGATAATGTTAACTTATTTTCTTGAACATGTGATCAGTTTAATATTCATTAAATATACATATAAGTAACTCTGGGCTTTATATATGTGAATTTTAATGGCTTACTTCTACACCACCAATTCTCCCTCAGTAACTGCTTGGCACTGAAGGATAGATATCTTAATTGCCTTATTATGGTATATTCACCTTTAGAGCATGCACAAAACAAATTAACTGTTAATCCTATGATAGCCCCAAGCTGTGTGGTATTTTTTTGAATTGTCTGGCATTTTCATTCAGAGGAGCCATAGCATTCTTTCTTTTAATAGGATTAACTGAAAGTGGGCACTGTCAATCAAATATTCAAAACCTCAAGACTCAGAAAAGAAAAAAATTCAGCATGTTCTTTTACCAGAATAAGCAACTGTAAAATCTCTTTTGGTTGATGTAGCTCTAGTAGGAGGCCCGGGGCAAGTTCTCTATGAACTCAGTGAGACCAAATAAAGTCAAGGGCAAAAAGTTGGGGGAAAAGCAGGTTACCATGTTTCTTCTCACTGCGGTCACAGGCAGCTCGGTGCACACTGCTGGCTCAAATGTGCTGCCCAGGCTGGCTACAGGTCTGCTAGTCATCAAGAGTTTAATCCTCTAGGCAGTAGCCTCCATTTCTCCTCACTCCCTGCCCTCTAAGCTTCCTGATCCCAGGCACACTGGGCATCCATGGCTCTCTCTCTGCTCCCCTGGTGTAGCCAGTTCCCTGCTCCCACTCTAGGGAAACTGTGGGGGCGGGTTCCTGGTGATAGGCGGATGCCTGACCAATTACATTCCAGGAACACGGAGAAGCGAATGGTTGTTTCCTCCCTACTTCTCCCCTGGGTAGGTACTCCCCTACGTGACCAGCCACTCTGTCACCAGTAAACATCCCATAAATGTGCAAACATGCTGCTATATGCACAATGGGCACTATCATGGCCAGGTGAGAATCCTCGTCAGAAAGCTCCATTTCCCCCACAACTGATATATTTGAATTTATTACATTATAAATTATACTGAAATTTGGAAGTGTGGCTATTGAGGTAGACCAGCTATAAGAATGTCAGGAGGAGTGTGTTCTCTTCACCCTGTGCCAGCATTCTTTTCCTGATTTCATAAGATTCTTTATTTTCAAATGTACACCCTCATTTCTCTTACAGGCAAGGAAGATACATTCAAAATATAAAACAGAAACAGAGAGAAAGAAAACATGTACATGACAATGAACAGGTGGACAATGACAGAGGCATAAAGGCAGGAAATGATCCAGGTGATACACAGTGCCAGTTAACCTGAGGCATTAAAATTTCCTCTTTATCTCCGAGAAGGAACCCTCTGACTTTCTCTTATTTGTAAGAAATTTCTTTGTAAAGTGGTTAAGTAAAATTAAGTTACTGATAGCATCCAATAGGACCCAGATAGGCCAAAAAATAAAATATCTAAAGTAGCTTGTTGAACAAAGGAATTGTAACACATGTAATTTTTTCTACACTAATCCAAAACAGTGAAGTTCAAAATTTATAAACATACAAGAACAAGCAGAACATAGGAGATATCAGATGAGAGATATAAAAGCATTTTGTAAGATGTGAAATAATCTCTACAGACAGTAAATGAGGGAAAGCATAAAGTCATTATTGGCTATTAGAATGGAATTTTACTCATCAACAAGAATGGATGCTAAAAGATAATTAAGAAATGTATTAAAAATGCTAAAAAATATTTTTATCGAATTGAAGCTCACATAACCCATATTAAATATTAGAGTAGAAAAAGAAATTTTCAGGTGCATACAGACTCACAAAGTTTCCTACTGTATTAGTTTTCTAGGTCTTGTGACAAATTACTATAAACTTACTAGCTTACAACAATGCAGATTAATTGTCTCACAGTTTTTTGGAGTCAGAAGTTCAAGGACAGCTGAGCTACATCTTTTCAGGGTCTCACAAGTCTGCAATTAAGGTGATGGCCTGAGTTGAGCTAGGGAAGTGTCTGTTTCCCTTGTCATGTGGTTATGACAGCATTTAGCCCTGAAGCTGTTGGATTTAAAACAATAGTTTTTGTTTTCCCTGGCTAGCTACCAGAATTAGTGGTGAGTCAGAGGTCCTGGCTGACCTCAGCCACTACAAGCTGCCCATAGTTCCCTTCCACCTTGCCTTCTCCAACATGGCTGCTTACTTCACCAAATCAGCAAGGAGAGAGAAACATTCCAGCAAGATTGGTGCTTCAATTATATATAATTACATACATCCTATCCTATATACTTTCTGTATTCCATTGGTTAGAAGCAAGTCAGAATTTCTGCTCACAGTCAAGGGAAGATTACTCAAAGGCATGAATAACAAGGGGCAGTGGGTCCGGGAGACACCCTAAAGTATGTTCGCCATGCTTACCATGGCTATTTGCCAAGCAGAAATGCAGTTTGTGCTCCACAAAACAAGGGAATAAAGAGGAATGTGTCTGGCATGGAAACCAGAGACATGACCCAGGGAACCGGCAAAGGTAATTTCCAGTGAGATCGGAAGAGCAGAGGCATACCTGGCGTCCTGAGAAATCAGGTCAGACCAAGAGGCGAGAACAGGAGCATCAGGATGGGCGTTGCCGGAGACGAGAGGAGGAACTGGGGCACTCGCCATGTCCAGCATCTACTGAATGGCTTGTGTAGTTCTACCGGAGAGCTCGGGAACGATTCTTGGTAAGTGTCTGACCAGTGAAGAAAATGGGAGCAAAGCATTATTGACTCCATAAAATATTAGAATATATTTCAGGAAGAATGTTACAATGAAAATGAAATTTAAATCATACAGGGATCTAGCTTCTGTAGTTATTTATTCTGTTATTTATTTCCATTGAACTATAGTTGTTCCTTCAAAAAAAACGCTATTGAATGTTATGTTCTAGGCATGGCTTAGAGCTGGAGATAGAGCAGGGAAGAAGACGATCCCTGCTCTCATGGAACTTATTAAAAGAAGGAAAGACAGAAGATGAACAAATATCCAAATTACTATATAAAGCAATATCAGGTGATGTTAAATGTTAAGAAGAAAATTAAAGCAGGGTTAGGAGATACGGTGATGGAGAGGACATGTTGTGGGAAGGACTAATATTGAAATAGCCAAAATCTTGTAATCAAACAGGTGAGATAAAGGAAAGCAAGGTGATGCAATGATGCTCACATCTCATCTTCCCTACTAAATAATTGTAAAATTGCTAAAAACATTTTTAAGCATAAGACAAACCTAGTATCCAAGACATGTTTTATTTTTCCTAGCTCAATTTCAAAACCAGTCAGCTAAAGGCCATCCACCTTCAGCTCGTTGTATTGTCTTCAGAAAAACCCTGAGAAATCATAAGGGCAGCTTGTGACATCCCTTACTAGGGTGGTGGGCATGAAATTTGAATAAATGTGTGGGTTCCCAAATTAATTCTTATGTTCACTGTTTTCAATACATAACACATCCTTCTAAATTCGCTTGAAAAGTAAAACTATATAAAAACAAAATTTGAATTTGATTAAGCATGAAAGAATAAAGAGACTGTAAATATTATTGAAAACTAAGTTTGTAAAAAATGTACTGAAGTCCACAGATGTAACATATTGTCGAGGATATGACATTATGGAGTTTTCCTTATTGTCTCAGTGTAACTAGGAGCCTGTGTGAGACCTTTAATCTGAAACTGAATTATTTTAACAGTAGGTATTATGGGAAAAGGAAGTGTCCCCTAAGCAAAGATTATGATTTCATTGACCAAGTGACTAAAATGTTTTATACCAGTTCTTTTGATACTAAAGGCCAGGTGATGGCTGTTAAATGTGATATGAGAGAAGGTGGTTTTTTGATTGAGTCACAATACAAAGATTGGTTGAACTTTGAACTATGGAGAAGGTGTATCTGTGTATCTTGTTCTATCAGGAAAAGAGAATTATTTTTGGATTGGTGAATTGGGAGTTTAAATTCAAGGCATAGAAACAAGTTATTAAATTAAGAACATGTTTTAACCCATAGTCTGTTGTAATTATAAAGTTGATATATTAAGAAATTAAATATAAAAGAGTCCAGCTATATCTTTTGAAGATTTTTAAAATATCTTTTCAATTCTGTCCATGTCCCTGTGCTGTCAAATATGCTATGATACCAGTGACTTCCTTCAGAAAGCTTGCAGTCTAATGGAATACCCAGTCAAGGGTGGCAATGACTATGATATTGTGGGTTCATAAAAATGTCTGATAAATAAGATGCTAAGGAACAAGATAAATAGGGGTATAGCTTTACTATACCTCTCAGAATAGCTCTTCTGAAATGTACCCTGGTAAATAATACTAGCTGATAATGAATTCAATTATTTTTTTGAAAAGCACCATGAAAGTAGCTGTGTCTGTTTCAAAGATACCGAGATCTTTTTTCACTTCAGCACATTATGCCTTCTATGTGTGGATCCCTGGGGAAGTGTCTTCTGTGTTGCTATCCATCATTTATTCTACACAGTTAATACAGTTTTATCTCAGTGAAAATGGAGCTTGTATTGTTGCAAAGTCCTGCTTTCTTAGTTGGCTGGCAAAAGGAAAGATTGTACAAAATGTACACCTAATGAAAGGAAGAAGCATAGAACACTGTAATTTTTTAGACTCATACCTGACTCTGCTTTGCCCTCACCCTAGTTTTTCTTTAGTATTTAACTTCTATTTATGCTATTTTGTGTATTTTCTATTTATATTTCTACATTGCATTTTATATATCTACATTGAAATCACATATAAAGTAAAGCTACCAAGTGGTAAATATTAATAAACCAATAAATATGTAAGTTTGTGTGACTACAGTGAAGAGAACATGTAGGAGAGCAGCTGAAGGCATGGCAGGAAAGTTAGATCATTAAGAATTTGTGCATGGAATTAGGAACTTTGTGCTTTATCCTAAAACATTGGAGAGCTTCTAAATACATTTAACTGAAAGGGTTAGTCAAATTTGTTTTTAAAACTAGGCCCTGTATAAATATAAGGTTTTTTCATTGTTTATGTAAGAACAAGTGAATTTCCTAATATTGAGTGAGAAATAGGTTAAGACCAGAAATCTGTAACTATTCAGTACCAGGCACATGGTGAGGACACATTTCATGTCAATTGAGTTAATTGACTAATCAATGTTGAAGACTCTTCGGGATATAATCATGCTTCTGTGTCAACAATGTAGACAGAAGATTTAGGGATGTGACCATATACTAAATGTGAGTTGCAGCTAAAAGAACGTGGATACCACCAATTGTGAACTGTGATTAGAAAGTATCTGTGTTCTCTTTATAGATCTTGAAAGAGATTATAAAAGGAAGATAGACCACTCTGCCTTCAGTCAACAAACACCAGATCCCACCCTGTATGAGAGAATGTCCGTTCTATCTAACTAGCTTAAGACAATAGGGTGTAAACATGTTTCCAGTTCTTTGAATTTTTTAAAGGTTAAGGTAGAGAAGATTACTGTATTTTCTCACAGTTTGCCCTAAAGTGAATTTGAGTTGACTACTTAATTTAGTTACAAATTTTTTTAATTAAAATATTTTTTCTTAAAGATATTGTCTTACATTGAATGCCTTTATTCATTTGTGATGCCAAAATGAGATTTTATGGTAATACTGTTTTATTGTTTTTTGAAAGGCAAGCATGTGAAAACATAACCATAGTTGCTTTAGTAAATCAACAACTAAAAGATAACTAAAAAAAAAATTAGTAAGGTAAAAACCATTACAAAGTTAACAATTAACTAGACTTCCTGACTGCTTTGTCTATGGCAGCCTTACTTGGTGCCATGATAAACTTTTAATCTTTATGATGAAAATATTTACATTTTCTACTGATAGGTCTGGTAACAGCAATAAATCTCTGCCAACTGTTAACATATGCACGTACTTGAGCACTTGATATCATTCTGGCAGCTTCAACATGACAAAATATTGGAAGAACCTAACTATGAGTTAAGCTTGTCACTTTATAGTTTGTTCTTTTGTAGTTCTAAAAACACTTGAATTCTGCATTTCCTTAACCCATTTTAATAGACTAATGGAAGTTTGCGCCTATTAAACTGGCATGGGTCAAACCTCATTTATAAATTTAAATTGCTATACTAAGTTAATAGAGTAGTAGGAATGAATCCACCCTTTTCAAGATTAAATATTTAAAAATAATTTTCAAAAAATATTTTCTGAAAGAATTAGAACATATGTTGCTGATCAGTTTTTCTTAAATTACTATGCATTTATTGACTCCACACATTCACTGAATGTCTATATTGTGAAAAACAAATGGACAAAAACTTTGGAGGGAAATTAAATTGTTATAATCAAAATTATAATTAAATCATAACATTTTATTGCAAACACAGATTGGTATAATACAGGAGTTCTCAACTGGGGAAAATTTTGTTCGCTCCGGGACAATTTAGTGCTGAGTTTGAGAAAACCTGGTATAGTACAATGTAACTTTTCTTGAAACTTTACATAGAGCTAACAATAAGCAAGTTAATGTTGTTTCATTACTACCACAAAGACTCTTTTCAGATTACCTCTTTTAAATACACAGATAAAGTTGTGAGATATTGCTCTACATTTAAATGAATATAACTCAAAGTCTCTCAAGGTTCAGTTTATTAAGAGTACAGTTTCACATAACTGCTTAAATTTTCTGTCAGTGATTTATTGAGATCTTTTTCAGTGGGCAAGGGAATAATTTGGTTAAGACCTTTAAAAATATTTCTGGTTGTTATTATTGTCACCATACTTTAAGGTATAAAACTTTGGGACTTCAACCCTTTCCATAAGTTCAAGAGGATACAAAATTGTTCTGAGGGAAATCTTTGCATGTTGTGAACCTTGAAATACTTCACTTACTTCTAAGTAGATGTGTGATAGACTTAGATTCAGGTAGAGCTCATTGTAGCCTCCTCAGTTTTCATAAGAAGGTGTTACCCCAAGGTCTAGCTCCTTCGAGCCTTAAAAACATAACATGTGCTGCGGGGACAATAACATACCTGTCCTCAGATGAGAAAGATAATACTTATGAAGAAATACTTGAAGCATGTACAATCTCTCTACACCTGTAAAGCTGAATTAGGCCATTCCATGAAAAGCTGCATATCTAGGCCTGTATTTTGACTATTCACGGGGTGAATTTTCTTAACTATACTGTGGTATTGTGTCATCAACCTAAAGAGAGATAAATAGAATAGACACAATTTCTCCTTTCTGTGTGAATCCAAGATTTTCTAGGCATTGTGTGTCTGTCACTGCATTCTTCTCGCTCATTAAAATTTCTTTGTTACTACTTTTCCTATCTGCTGTTTCCTCCAATCCTTTCTACACATTTGTCTAATACTTGTTTTCATGTTTTTTTCTCCCCTTTCCCTCCCTGGACTTCACTTTCCTGCATCCCCTTTTCCTCCGTCCTCACATGGCTGTTTTTTTACCTCTTCCCAAATTCTAAAATGTAGCTTAGTTGTGAAGAGGTAGTTTTACACTTGAATGAAAGATAAACCATACCTCAGGCTCTATTATAAAATTTCCAAAGAAATACTGTAACAACCGGCCTGGCTGCCCGCAGACTGTTTTTTCACCAGCAGGCGTCCTCGCTGCAGTGGTTCCATAGTCACAGAGACCGTCAACACGGGGACTGTGGAACCACTGTGATGTACATTTGGAACCACCATAAGATGGTATATTATTGATACGTTAATTAAAAAATTAATTAATTAAAAATATTTGGCTATATATATATGTTTATAAATGTAGGAAAGGACATAGCTACAGTTTGAAAGAAGAAAGAGCAAACGTGAATTTTAGTTTTCATTTGGTATTGTTTGTGGAAATTCTGACCTTGTTATAAAACTTTACTGGAAATTATAGACAAATATGTAAATTATGGCACCTTTCTTGATGGCAGTCAGAAATATCTATCAAAACTTAAAATGCTCAAACTTTGTTCTAGTAATGTCTTTAAAAATGTACACTATAGAAGTGCTTACGTGTGTGGACAAAGATGCCCATGAAAGGCACTCATGGTAGCAGTGTTTGTAAAGTAATGTAGTATATTAAAATCATGTAAACATTAGTCAATAGGTGAATGGTTAAATAAAATATAGGGCATCAATGTCATGAAATATTAACCTTTACAAAGAAAAAAAAAGAGTAGCTTAAATTCTGCCTTTTGGGTCCTATTCCCACTGGTTTTAATTCAGTATTTGGGGGGTTAAATTTGAATTTTACATTTAAAAAACATTTCACAGATATATTGTGTAGGTGGTCCATGAATGTGATTTTGAGAAACCTTAAGTCTGTTTTACTCGTCCTAATGAATACTTAAACGACCCCTACTAACTTACTTTCCTGAGAGAACTAATTAAGTATTCAAAAGTGTGAAGTATTTCAACCTAAAGGTATTTTTTTCTTTCTTAAATAATTTCAGAAACATCGTCTCCTACTCTTGGAATATGTCCAGATGCAAATATCAATTGGAGAATCAACTGCCTCCCAAAGCAACCTGCAGCCCAGGTCAGACATTGAGAGTGAAATCTTGTTAGTATTAGGTTTTTCAATGAATGTAAAGTAATTCCTCCTAATGAGTTTTAAGTTATTCTACTTTGTGTTAGAAAATAGGAATACAACTCATCTACTGTTAAATGAGACTGTTATGTAAGAACATCCTTAGCATATTCTTGGATTTGTGGTGGCCAGACAGCAAGAGGACTTAGAAATCTTAGGGTCTTTCAGAAAAGTTTAGATGGTGATTTACAAGAGCACAAAATATATGATGCCTTTTTATTTTTGTGCTTATTTCCATAGTTATATGCCTGTGTATAAATATGTGTATATGCATATATCTGTGTGAGGGGTGTGTGTGTATATTATTTTGAGTTCAGCAATTTCAAATTAAGTACATTTACAAAAAATAATTTAGTCCTATGTCATAAGGATTTTAGGGCACTGAAGTCTATGAAGCAGCGCAGAGGTAAAATATGAGAACTAGAGACAACTCGTTCTGTGTACTGAAAGGACAAAAATGGTGGATGGCATTCGATGGGAAGAACTAGTCCTTTGCAATCTGTATGTGTATCAAGTTAACACATTGTATACTTTAAACTTACACAAGTTATATGTCAGTTATATCTCAATAAAGCTGGAAAGAAAAATAAAATATTGTGTAGTCACACAAAAGAAAGAAAGAAAAGAAAAGACAATGAGCAATAATTTCTTCATCCACCAAGATGGAATTCAGCATGCATGATGATTCAGCCCACCGTGGAGTTCTACAATTAAGAATTATGAAATTCTGTATTTGACTTTAATAAATGCAATGATATATTGTTAAGCTTAAAAGTCAGATTGTTAAACATCAACTATACTGTGTCCTCTTAAAAAAGTCAATTAATGCTAATGCAAGGAATTCCATATTAAAGTTTCTCTTGTTCTCCATATACAACGGAGTAGGTAATTACATCCTTTGAGGGACTCAGAGTTGACAAAGGTATAATTGTTTGTTCTTGTTCAGTTTTTCAAGCAATTTTTCATACGTAATAACAACACCATCCTTAATGGAAAAACTTATGACCATTTTCATTTATCACTGGTGCTGATTTTTGAATTACTATTTTTTATTGAGGAATATAAGGAATCTGATTCCGCAAGTTCTATCATGGGTATTCTGTTCATACCATTCATGTGATAAATATGATATTTAGTGAACAAACTCTGGCCTGCAAGAAATCACACATATTGTATTTAGTATTTTTCTTTAAAATAAAACTCTGATTTCTAACTTTGCCCAGATGGTAGGAAATTCATCTTTAGCCACTACTGGGGTTTCTCTTGCTTCCCGGGGTAGTACTAAAATTGTAATTCTGTGAAGGACAACCTCTGAGCTGCTGTACTGGGTATAGGTTTGTTCATCCAGCAAGTCAAGTCCCTTTAACTGATGAATGTCTGCTGCTTCGGTGCAGTCCGGGGACAGTCCTGCGGCTAAGGTCTGTTTTCCGTAGATGTGCCACACAGCCCTAGTCTCAGGGAACTTCCCACCTGTCCAGTGTGCTACCACTGA
Source organism: Phataginus tricuspis (assembly GCA_029783875.1). Classification (NCBI taxonomy): domain Eukaryota; kingdom Metazoa; phylum Chordata; class Mammalia; order Pholidota; family Manidae; genus Phataginus; species Phataginus tricuspis. The sequence continues at coordinate 3,137,440 of JAQQAC010008350.1, read as the reverse complement.
ATGGGGTGCTGGATACGGCCACACAGATTGCTGATGACACTTGACTTTTTTACATACTGGGAAATAAATCTCTCTTCTCTCTGCTGCCTTCAAAGCCTGTGATACTATCACATCTTGAGTTTTTAATAGAGGAAACCCTGAATTCAAAAAGCTTCTAAGTTAGGTTCTACAGATAACCTGGCACTTAGAATCACAAAGAACTGGCTCCTTTTTGAGGAGGAAATGAGAAAACTTTGGGAGAACAAGCATAAATTAATTTGTTGATCACATCTCTTAACAATCCAATAAAATATTTGTTATTTATGAAGCCCTTCCATTAAACCAGTTACTGAGTAGACAAGAGCCATCTGCCCAAACCTCTTCCAACAAAGAATGTGAAAAGCCATATATTTCTTCCAACTCTTTTTAGTTGAAATCTAAAAAATTTTATCAAAGTTTGAATAGTTGTAGATTTGTTTCCACATAATGACAGTTTTATTACATGCAAACAATAATAAAATATTTCTGTAAGAATATTTTTTCATAATGATCCATCCAAAAAATGCATGAACAAGGTGTTCTTTATCAGTAGGAAGTTTTACTGTTTACTTACTGAGCTTGTATTTACACCTCATCATCTTTCACCTTTACCATGGAAATTTTATTTATTTTTGTGCCTGAGTGTCCTTTGTTGACCAACAGATCATGATTTTCAGCATCAGAGTTGTAGAAATAAATTGATGCTTTAAGTCTCCAAGTGTTAGAAGCATTTCTTCCAGTTAAGAAAACATTTCAACTACAATTAATACAAAATTTCTCAAAATATCTTAGATATATTACACGTTTTATGAAAAGTAAAATGTTATTGAGCATACATCTCTTAACGAACTTAATAAGTTTTGTTTTTAATTCTTGTACCTGTGAGTGAACATAAATTATTGATAGAATGAGGTAGAATTCAGTCTTAATTGATTATACTGTTTTTTTCACCTTTAAATATTATTTGAGTTGATAAACCTTGTTCACATAAACAATTCTAGCGGGGTTTTGTTACAACATAGGTCACTCAGTTCTTTAAATTTTTCTGAGTTATGTCTTGAAAAAAACACATAATATTGTACCATCAAAAGAGTTATTTAAAAAAATGTGTATCAGTCAAAAACACTGTTATTTCTTCTCTTCTTTTTGTTTTTGAAAGCAAATAATTAGAAACATCTGACTTTGAAAAGAACTTGTTACTTATTCATTGGAATTATTCAGACTATAAAAGTCTGAGTATACTAATAACATTTGGCCAAGATATGACAAACTGCACTTTCATTTTGATTTACCTGTCTTAATAGAATATTCTTAGATAGGGTTAAAAAAAAGAATATAATGGTAGCTTCAATAAATCTTACCAAAATATTATTTTTTATAATTTATCTTATATCAAAAATCCACATGTAGCCAAGTATAACCACACATAAATATAGTATTTAGTAAGAGTTGATTGTACATATAAGATCATTTCACAAAGCGGGAGTGTTTTTTTCAAAGACTGATGTGAATCTAGAAGACATGACATTACAGGATGGCTTATAAAGTGAAAATGAGAAAGTCACTTAACCTTTACAACGATTGTTTATTACAAGGGGACTTTCAGATGGGAGGGAATTGGCTTAAAATTATGATCTTGTACCATTTTTAGGAAAGTGACTTAAATTTCTTTGTTGATTATCAGAGGCACTTACAAGAAATAACCTGTTTTGCTTATGCCCACGAAATAAGCTAGATTTAGTTTTGCTTACATGGCTTAAATGATTTTGGCTGCTCAGAGAAGTCTCAAGCCCAGTCTTCATTTTGTACTTAATTTTAATAGGTGATTCAGATATACTTTCACGAAAAAATGTAGTTTATTTGATTTATAAAAAATGCCCTCAACATAATCTAATTGGCAAAACAGCCTTGGGATCGAAGACACTTAAAGGAACAACAATAAAATAAAAACTGAGAAATAAATTAGGAAACATATCTTGCCAGACAAATTACCAGAAGTAGAAGATAAATAAAGAAGATCTCAAGATTTATATATGTAGTGAAATTAAATAATCATTTTTATTATTATAAAAGAAAGTAAGAGATCATGACTTATTTTGAAATTATGCAATTTAGTATGTTCAAAATTTTTAAACTATCTTGAGGAGTGCGATAAAAGACAGAATGCCAGAGTTTGACACAGTTACTCACACGTTTCACTGCTCTACCCCCCACAACACACACATCCTACTAAAATGTTAGATAGTGGATTAGTTTCAATTGAAACATAGGATGTAAAAGAAAAGTTTACCAGATGTTTAAAATGATAACCACCAAATCTGATGTATTTTATTCCTTTTTTTCATCTTTAGAGGACTTTTAAAGTGCTAAAAAATATCATTTTTCAATATTTGTGGTTTATCTCATTTCAATTTGGATACAGTATCAATGCATATTTAAATAAATTTATCTCCTGTAAAATCATTTTACTGTATTTGGTAAAGGTCATTATTTTGGTAAAGATCTTACTGCTCATTATGTTCTGTAAATATGTGAACATATCACAGGTTGTGTACACATGAGAATCTGGCTCTGAATGTATTTCCTCTTAAAAGCAAGTGATTTGCAAAGATCAATTTACTTTATTATTAGCTACACATATCCAAAGATAATAAATATAGACACCTTAGTTCAGAGTTTTATAATAAACTGCAGAAAGTTTCTAATTTCCAGTTTTATGTATGGTATATTTTGATATCCAATTTGTTAATCATTTATTACATGGCATGTACCATGCCAACATTTGCATGTATCATCACAGTTAATATTCATTCTAACCATTTAAGCTAGGTAAAATGATAACCCCTTTCTAGATGTGGTGGTGGAGACTCAGATAATGGTAAAGCTTGGAGGTGGAGGTATTTTACTTCAACTACTTCTTTGCTAATGTGGCAGATTTGCAGTTCCGGTCCTTGGCTCTCTGACAAAAAGGTACCTTTTTTCTACTACATCCTACTGTGTTTCACGATAAAGCATATTTTCTGGAAAAGAGCAATGAGAATTTTCATTGGCATGGGCCAATGAAGCTCTATGTGAAAATTTGAGATTGACACAATGGGAAATGTAAATAATGCCATTCTTTGTGAGGCTTTAGCAGGCAGTATGAGAACAGCACGGCTCCTCCTGGTATCTGCTGAATGTCTTTCCTTCCCTGGTGCTCCCTGGCAGACAATCATGGTGAAAAAGTTAAGAAAGACAACAAATGCTGGAGAGGCAGACTTTTCTGCACAAACAACATGCTCCTTAATTACGTAGTCCTATAATGATAATCGTTCTATTTCTTTCTTTTTTTTTTTTACCCTCTATTTCTCTTAATGGCTAGAAGCCACATTTAGCAGGATAATTTCACCTACTCTGGAAGTGATATTAACAGTGTGCTTCTTACAGCATGAAGACCCACAATCATTTCCAGTTCAAGGTTTGGTTTTCAAGGTAATCAAATTATATTTTCCTTACATGTGCAAATTATAAGAGGCTCATTTATATTCTTTGATAATAATAGTGTTTTAAAACAGAGCCAGATTATGGACTTTTTAGAATTGAAGCATAGAAATTTGGAATTAGAACAATGAGGATAATCTATTTTAGGTTATTTTATCTCTCTCTCTCTTTTTTGGTAAACCTAACAGTTTAAGACTCTAATAACAGCTATGGACTCCTCCCCCCAAAAACATGCACATACAAACTGGATTTTGCCCATAGTTTTAGGGATATTACTGAGCTCCATCCATAAACTATCCACAGGTTGAGAGCCTCTGATCCAGTCAAATTAAGCTAACTATAAGCTAAGAAATTAAAGTTCTAGAACATGATATATCCACTATACAGAATTAGCATCACGATTTAAACTGAACACCTGTATTTTACTCCTAGAGTTTTTTGCTATTCTACGACTAATATGAATACTACTATCAATTATTACTTACCAGGTAGAATATCATTTTATTTGAATGAACTTCACAAAGCTTTCACATTAATTATATCATTTTACTGGTCCTTTTATGTCTAACCACCATTTCATATTCACCCTAAGCTTTTTAGAAGGTGAGCATAAAAAGAAAAAATTAAAATACATTTTAATATTTAATATATATTTACCACTTAGAAAAAATCCATTACATTATGTGATTACGTTTATTGAGTAGCGGTGATCCTTTCATGTAAAATACGCCAAACTGATACATGAATCTTTTTGTCTGCTAAGTGAAAATGATCAATTAATATTTTTAAAACGCCAAACTGCATGAATCCCTTCAAGACTGTTTTAAATTTAGTATTTTCCAGAAATAAATCCAACTGCAAAATAAATGTTAGTAGAATTAGAAAAGCAGATTAGGTTGCCACATATAAAATTTTGTAAACATTAATTTACCCAGTTTGGGCAATGGTAATGTTAGCAGCAACAAAATTCCGACAATTTTAAGTTAGTGTGCACTGAAGGAGAAAGAATTCTAATTTCAAAATCACGTAAAATAACATAATTTCAAAAGATACGAAGTTCATTGATACGGTAAAAAGTTCAGTGGATCAGCAGCGTCAGACAACCAGTGATCTGCTGAAGTCGCTGGCAGTCGGTTTGGCATTAAAGTGATCAAAAACAGTAAGACTAAAGTTTTGTAAGTGATTTTTAATTTGACATTCCTCTAGTTTCAAGCATGTATCTGACCTTTATTATCATCACTTAGAAATCAAGTGTAGAAAAGTTGTGTTATTTCTTTTACACTTAGGCAATATTTTTCTAAAAAAAAATGAGATATTTGCAATTACCTTTGCAGACGCTCCTATATAAAATATGAAAGTTCTATTTTGTTCATTTCATGGGGAAGGGGAGGATTAAAGGAGCATAAAAATTCTCAATCATAGTATAAATTTGTCATGGGGATAGTGGTACAGCATGGAGAACATAGCTAATGATTCTGCAACATCTTTCTATGTTAACAGACAGCAACATTACTAGAGGGGGTGAGGATTTAATAATATGGGTAACTGGTGAACCACTGTGTTGTATACTTGAAACCAATATTAGATTTTATATCAATGATACTTCTATTAAAAAAAAAAAAAAAGAAAAAAGATATGAAAGTTCTACACTATTCTCAATGTGTCATTTAAAATTTTTGTTAAATATTGCTAGAGAAACAAATAAAAAGACAAAGCATAGATGGAAGATTGGGGAAGAGATAAAAATAATTATAATAGTACAGAATTATATTGGAAAACTATCAGAGATTAATGTATCAGAAGTATATCTGGAAACTATCAGAGATTAAACCTTTATTTTTTACCAATTTTTTGTTATTATTAATATACAATTACATGAGCAACATTATGGTTACTAGACTCCCCCTATTATCAAGTCCCCATCACATACCCCATTGCAGTCATAATCCATCAGCATAGAAGGATGTTATAGAATCACTACTTGTCTTCTCTGTGTTATTCTGCCTTCCCCGTATCCCCCTACCCCACCACCATCACCGCTACATTATGTGTGCTGATTGTAATAGCCCTTTTTCCCCCTTATCCCTCCCTTCCCACCCATCTTCCCCAGTCCCTTTCCCTTTGGTAACTGTTAGTCCATTCTTGGGCTCTGTGAATCTGCTGCTGTTTTCTTCCTTCAGTTTTTTCTTTGTTCTTATACTCCACATATGAGTGAAATCATTTGGTACTTGTCTTTCTCGGCCTGGCTTATTTCACTGAGCATAATACCCTCTAGGTCCATCCATGCTGTTGCAAACGGTAAAATTTGTTTTCTTCTTATGGCTGTATAATATTCTGTTGTGTATATGTACCACATCTTCTTTATCCATTCATCTACTGATGGACACTTAGGTTGCTTCCATTTCTTGGCTATTGTAAATAGTGCTGCTATAAACATAGGGGTGCATAGGTCTTTTTCAAACTGGGCTGCTGCATTCTTAGGGTAAATTCCTAGGAGTGGAATTCCTGGATCAAATGGTATTTCCATTTTGAGTTTTTTGAGTAACCTCCATACTGCTTTCCACAATGGTTGTACTAATTTACATTCCCACGAACAGTGTAGGAGGGTTCCCATCCTCTCCAACATTTGTTGTTGTTTGTCTTTTGGATGGTGGCCATCCTAACTGGTGTGAGGTGATATATCATTGTGGTTTTAATTTGCATTTCCCTGATGATTAGTGATGTGGAGCATCTTTTCATGTGCCTGTTAGCCATCTCAATTTCTTCTTTGAAGAAATGTCTATTTAACTCCTCTGCCCATGTTTTAATTGGCTTATTTGCTTTTTGTTTGTTGAGGTGTGTGAGCTCTCTATATAATTTGGATGTCAACCCCTTATTGAATATGTCATTTATGAATATATTCTCCCATACTGTAGGAAGTCTTTTTGTTCTACTGATGGTATCCCTTGCTATACAGAAGCTTTTTAGTTTGATATAGTTCCATTCATTCATTTTTGCTTTTGGTTCCCTTGCCTGGGGAGACATGTTCATGAAGAAGTTTCTCATGTTTATATCCAAGAGATTTTTGCCTATGTTTTTTTCTAAGAGTTTTATGGTTTCATGGCTTACATTCAGATCTTTGATCCATTTTGAGTTTACATTTGTGTATGGGGTTAGACAGTAGTCCAGTTTAATTCTCTTACATGTAGCTGTCCAGTTTTTCCAACACCAGCTGTTGAAGAGGCTGTCATTTCCCCATTGTATATCCATGGCTCCTTTATTGTATATTAATTGACCATATATGCTTGGGTTTATATCTGGCCTCTCTATTCTGTTGCACTGGTCCATGGATCTGTTCTTGTGCCAGTACCAAATTGTCTTGATTATGGTGGCTTTGTAGTAGAGCTTGAAGTCAGGGAGCATAATCCTCCCTAGTTTATTCCTCCTTCTCCGGATTGCTTTGGCTATTCAGGGTCTTTTGTGGTTCCATATGAATTTTAGAACTATTTGCTCTAGTTCATTGAAGAATGCTGTTGGTATTTTGATAGGGATTGCATTGAATATGTAGATTGTTTTAGGAAGGATCGCCATTTTGACAATATTAATTCTTCCTGTCCAAGAGCATGGGATGAATTTCCATTTATTAGTGTCCTCTTTAATTTCTCCTAAGAGTGTCTTGTAGTTTTGAGGGTACAGGTCTTTCACTTCCTTGGTTAGTTTTATTCCTAGGTATTTTATTCTTTTTGATGCAATTGTGAATGGAATTGTTTTCCTGATTTCTCTTTCTGCTAGTTTATCATTAGTGTATAGGAATGCAACATATTTGTATGTATTAATTTTGTATCCTGCAATTTTGCTAAATTCAGATATTAGATGTCATAGCTTTGGAGTGGATCCTTTAGGGTTTTTTATGTACAATATCATATCATCTGTAAACAAGGACAGTTTGAGTTCTTCCTTGTTAATCTGGATGCCTTTTATTTCTTTGTGTTGTCTAATTGCTGTGGCTAGGACCTCCAGTACTCTGTTCAATAAAAGTGGGGAGAGTGGGCATCCTTGTCTTGTTCCCGACCCTAAAGGAAAAACTTTCAGTATGTTAAGTGTCATGTTGGCTGTGTGTTTGTCATATATGGCCTTTATTATGTTGAGGTACTTGCCCTCTATACCCATTTTGTTGAGAGTTTTTATCATGAAAGGATGTTGAATTTTGTTGAATGCTTTTTCAGCATCTATGGAGATGATCATGTGATTTTTGTCCTTTTTGCTCATGTAGTTGATGATGTTGATGGATTTTCGAATGTTGCACCATCCTTGCATCCCTGGGATGAATCCCACTTGATCATGATGGATGATCTTTTTGATGTATTTTTGAATTTGGTTTGCTAATATTTTGTTGAGTATTTTTGCATCTATATTCATCAGGGATACTGGTCTGTAATTTTCATTTTTTGTGGTGTCTTCACCTGGTTTTGGTATTAGAGTTATGTCCTCGTAAAATGAGTTTGGGAGTAATCCCTCCTCTTCTACTTTTTGGAAAACTTTAAGGAGGATGGGTATTAGGTCTTCACTAAATGTTTGATAAAATTCAGCAGTGAAACCATCTGGTCTAGCAGTTTTGTTCTTAGGTAGTTTTTGAGTACCAATAAATTTCTCTGCTGGTAATTGGTCTATTCAGATTCTCTGTTTCTTCCTGGGTCAGTCTTGGAAGGTTGTATTTTTCTAGAAAGTTGTCCATTTCTTCTAGGTTATCCAGTTTGTTACCATATAATTTTTCATAGTATTCTCTCATAATTGTTTGTATTTCTGTGGTGTCTGTAGTGATATTTCTTTTTCATTTCTGATTCTATTTATGTGTGTAGACTCTCTTTTTTTCTTGATAAGTGTGGCTAGGAGTTTATCTATTTTGTTTATTTTCTCAAAGAACCAGCTCCAGCTTTCATTGATTCTTTCTATTGTTTTTTTCTTCTCAATTTTATTTATTTCTGCTTTAATCTTTATTATGTCCCTCCTTCTACTGACTTTGGGCCTCATTCATTCTTCCTTTTCTAGTTTCATTAATTGTTAGTTTAGACTACTCTTTTGGCATTGTTCTTCTTTCCCGAGGTAGGCCTGCATTGCAATAGATTTCCCTCTTAGCATGGCCTTCACTGCATCCCACAGATTTTGTGGTGTTGAATTATTGTTGTCATTAGTCTCCATATGTTGCTTGATCTCTGTTTTTATTTGGTCATTGATCCATTGATTATTTAGGAACATGTTATTAAGCTGCCATGTGTTTGTGGCTTTTTTGTTTTCTTTGTGTAATTTATTTCTAGTTTCATACCTTTGTGATCTGGGAAGCTGGTTGGTACAATTTCAATCTTTTTTAATTTACTGAGGTTCTTTTTGTGCCTAATATATGATCTATTCTTGAAAATATTCCATGTGCAATTGAGAAGAATGTGTATCCTGATGCTTTTGGATGGAGTGTTCTGTAGATGACCATTAGGTCCATCTGTTCTAATACGTTGCTTAGTGCCTCTGTCTCTTTACTTATATTCTGTCTGGTTGATCTGTCATTTGGAGTGAGTGGTGTTTTGAAGTCTCCTAAAATGAATGCATTGCATTCTATTTCCCCCTTTAATTCTGTTATTATTTGTTTCACATATGTAGGTGATCCTGTGTTGGGTGCATAGCTGTTTATAATAGTTGTATCGTCTTGTTGAACTGACCCCTTTATCATTATGTAATGTCCTTCTTTTTCTCCTGTGACTTTTTTTGTTTTGAAGTCTATTTTGTCTGATGCAAGTACTGCAACTCCTGCTTTTTTCTCACTATTAGTTGCATGAAATATCTTTTTCCATCCCCAGTCTATGAATGTCTTTGGGTTTGAAGAGAGTCTCTTGTAGGCAGCATATAGATGGGTCTTGTTTTTTTTCTATTCAGTAAGTCTATATCTTTTGACTGGTACATTCAGACCATTTACATTTAGGGTGATTATTGATAGGTATGTAGTTATTGCCATTGCAGGCTTTAGATTTGTGGTTACCTAAGGTTCAAAGGCAATTCCCTTATTATCTAACTGTCTAATTTAACTTACTTCCTATACTGTTACAAACAAAACCTAAAGGTTCTTTTTTTTTCTCCTTTTTCTTTCTCCTCCATTCTTTGTATGTTATGAATCATATTCAGTACTCTTTCTCTTCCCTTCGATGACATGTGTTTAGACTTTGGAATACTTCCATCTAAAGGAGTCACTCCAAAATGCCCTGTAGAGGTGGTTTGTGGTAAATTTTCTCAGCTTTTGCTTATCTGAAAATTATTTAATCCCTCCTTCAAATTTAAATGATAACCTTGCTGGGGAGAGTATTCTTGGTTCAAGGCCCTTCTGCTTCATTGCATTAAATATATCATGCCACTCCCTTCGGGTCTGTAAGGTTTCGGTTGAGAAGTCTGATGATAGCCTGATGGGTTTTCCTTTGTATGTGATGCTTTTTCTCTCTCTATCTGCTTTTAAAAGTCTGTCTTTATCCTTGATATTTGCCATTTTAATTATTATATGTCTTGATGTTGTCTTCCTCAGGTCCCTTGTGTTGAGAGATCTGTGCACCTCCATGGCTTGAGAGACTATCTCCTACCCGAGATTGAGGAAGTTTTCAGCAATTACCTCCTCAATAACATTTTCTATCCCTTTTTCTCTCTCTTCTTCTTCTGGTACCCCTATAATGCAAATATTGTTCCGTTTGGATTGGTCACACAGTTCTCTCAATATTCTTTCATTCTTAGAGATCCTTTTTTCTCTCTGTGCCTCAACTTCTTTGTATTCCTCTTCTCTAATTTCTATTCCATTTACCATCTCTTCTACTACATCTAATCCTCTTTTAAATCCCCCCATTGTATGTTTTATTTCAGATATGGTATTTCTTAATGATTGAATCTCCATCCTAAATTTGTCCCTGAGGTCTTCAATATTTTTCTGTACCTCCATAGCATGTTTATAATTTTTATTTTGAACTCTCTTTTAGGAAGATTGTTGAGTTAAGTTTCATTTGACCCTCTTTCTGGGGTTTGTGAGATTTTTGTCTGGACCATATTCTTTTGACATTTCATTTTTCTGTGTGGTGCCCACTAGTGCACAGAAACTCCAGTCTCTGGAGCTGTTCAGCCCCTAGAGTGAGGGTGGGGGATGTAGGGGAGTGGAGCTGGTGCCTGGGGGGAGGAAACGTCTGTTCCTGCTTCCTGTCTGCAGTGCCTGTCTCCAGTGTCAGAGGCAGTGGGCCAAGCACACACGGGTAAAGTTCTGTGCTTTGCGTTTCAGCTGTTGTAGGCAGGGCCTCCCTCTGGCTGTCTGGCACCTGTGCAGTGACTGCAGGTTTGCGAGCAGGTGCCTGCAGGCCAGTAGGAAGGCTCGACAGGCTGTGTGTCACAGTGGGGAGCCTCGGAGCTGAGTAGGCTGTCAGGGGGATGGAGCACCTGAAGCTACTCGACCCAACCAGCCAACCAGCTCAGCAGAGCGTGCCCAGACCACCTTGTCCAGCTCTCCCCTCTCCCACACAGCAAGCTCCTTGCAAACCCCACCCCCTCAGCAGCCCTCCCTACCAGTAAGCCCCTCAGACTCGCCATCTTCCCTCCGACACAGGGAGACCGGGTGTGGATCTCCTCCTCCACAAATGGTCAGAATGTCAATTTTCTCAAGCACTCCATCTGTCCGAGCTCCCCAACATCCAGAGCACCACACACTATAGGATTCAGCTCACAAAGCAGATGTCCAGGGCTAGGTGTCCAGCAGTTTCAGGCTTTCACCCACTCCTGTGCTCTGTTCTCTTCCTCCACCTGTGAGCTGGGGTGGGGGAAGGGCTTGGGTCCTGCCAGATTAAGGCTTTCATATGTTACCCTGTTTTGTGAGGTCCGCTCTGTTCGTGAGGTCTGTGTGCAGTCTGGTTCAGCCTTCTTTCTTGTTGCTGTCTGAAGGTTAGTTGTGGTTCCAATTGTCTGATGTTATAAATAATAGTGCACATATCATTTTTCCAAAACTTTTCCTGTTAAGTGGCAAGTGATTTTGAACAGATGATCACTTCTGTTTTTCATACTACATTGGGCTTTTTTAAGCCCTAAAACCACAATTATTCTCACATTGCTTTGAAAATGTAAGGCATGTTGAATATCTAATATAATATTAACAGTAACAAAAATTCATTGCTATTACAATTCAAAGATAGTAGAACTTATTGCATAAATCATATCAAGTATTACACATTTATGATAATGTCACATATTCTTCCAGAAATTTCTCTTCATTTTGATTTTTCTTGCTGAATGTTTTGCCCTTATTTTATCTTGTATTATTATGTATTTTAAAACCATTTAAAAATGTTTAGGGACCAAAGTTTAGGGTAAGTATAGACAAATAAGATATCATTACAATCACATTAGGACACATTCAATTAGAAAATGAATTGCCTTGTTAAAATGACTTTCTGAAAAAGTTTAGTTTGCTTTATGCATTATATATGATTGAATATCACAAATAGTGTGAAATAGAGAAACTATTTAAAAAAATGTAGTCCTGAGTGCTAGAATCTTATCATTTTTTAAAATGTTCAACTAAAAATAATGTTTTTGAATATTTGTATTTTCAAAACTCTGCATTACTTACAGAATAATCACAGTTCATAAATTCATTACATTTTCTTCTTATTTCTGGAAGATGATAGTGGAAATTCATTTGCTGTTTTCTTAATGAATAGCAATTCTGTGGGGGAGTCATTGGTTGAAAATATGTCTAAATAAAACTTCACTTTTAAGAGTTCTTAAAAATTATATTTAAATATAATCATAGACCTTGCTCTTCAGTGAAGTAAGATTTTATGTATTATTACAGCACAGGCAGTTCTGGTATAAATGGACTATAACAGCAGTAAGACCAAAAACTGGAAATTTGGCCAGATTAACATGTATTGTAACTGAATGTAATAATTTTGGTACTAGGTAAATCAAACTAATTAAAAATGGAATTTTTAAACACCAATTCAGGAATCAGTGTTACTTGTATTTGATTCTAATACTAGACTGAACACAAAAACCTGTATTAAGAATGCTTATTATTAACTTGTTCAGTCAGAATATTTAAAGAATAAATGCTACTGAGGACAGTTAACATTTGCAGAATTTCAAATGTGTGGATTTGCATTCATTTTGTAAAATAATATACTGGGAGCAATAATTCATACTGTAATTGGGCTATTTTTATGAACTCTCTGATATTTAACATTTATGTTTTAAATTTTCTACAGAGATCTCCCTTCAGCCTATACCAACAATAACTTTAAGGTTACTGGAAGCATTCTGGACTTCTATATTTTTATGAGAAATAATCCTGAAAAAGTAGTACGATAATATGTATAGGTATAATAAAGTCTATTGTAAAACCTAATGCTTCCTTTATTGTTTATCTTAGCTTTTGTAATGTTTATGTTTTAAAAATTATATCAGGTTAAGAATAAATATATTTAACATAGGTAACTTTCTTCACTGATAATTATACTTGCTTGTCTAGTATAAATTCTACCATTGTTTATTTTATACTTATATACTATATATTGCTTTATAAATTTCTGTAATTGTATTTCTATGTTTATTATAGTTATTATTGTAAAACTTCTTCTGTGTAAAATGTTTTTAATTTAGGATCCAGCATTAGAAATGAACCTTGTTATTCTAATAAGGAACTTTCTTTATAGAAATATCAATATGAATTTAGTAGCCCTCTTTAAGACTTTCAATGGGAAAAACATTTCTCCAAATTGTCAAAAAAATTTTTATGTATCTGAAATAAAATCTTTCTAAAGTGAGCTTTTGCTGTCACTCATTTGAGTAATAGTATATGTTTGGGATAAGAAAATTGGTGATAACAGTGATTTTTAATTGAAGGCATAGTTACTTGATATAAATCCTATGTCCTAGAGCCTTTGTCCCGAGTGAAGTTATACAGAAATAACAAAAATTATATTCAGACATTTTAGGTAGTTATATATATTTTTATTAATACCAGCTTACAGTTGCATATTTCTTGAGTAATAGATTTTCACAATGTCATCTTAAGACAGATCACAAATGAAAAGTTCTGGGTAGATGTGATTTAAACTGATTTAATTTGGGTGAATAAGTATTTAAAAAAATATAATTTAACATGCAAATGCTAGTTCAATATTTTGTTTACTTTTACTTCCAATCTGAGCTTGAGGAATTTTATTTTATGATCCCAATATTTTTATGATTTAGAATTTAATAATATGATTTTGATGGAAAATCTGTATTTAGTTTTTCATGAACCATTACGTATGGGGAACCTAGAGAACAGGGATATTTTCACAAAAAATGATAAATATACATTTATATTTGTATGGATATTGATATAAATATTGTGGACATTGCTATATATCATTTATAATAGATACCATTTGTATGGATATTGATATATATAAACCTATATATTAAACTTTGCTGTAGACTCTGTTACAGTTCACTTTCATTGAGAGCTTAACTATAACCAGGTCCCATTCTAAGCTATATGTTTACTCCATTTAATTCTCAATAGTAGTTGCTGAAATAAAACTTTTTTTCCTAAAAGAATTTGCATTGTCTACTTCTCTCTTTACTCAGAGATAGAAATTATAACCATTTTACCAAAAAAGTAATCTCTGACTATTAGTGTTTCTACTTATTTTCCACAAAACACTACTTCAGTGTGTATTCTGACTCACTGAACAGCTGAGAACTTCTTGTTTCATGTCACTTTATCTAATTGTTACAGATTTATGTGTATCAATTATAATATATGATAGCCTAAAATAACAAGTTTGTCCAATTGCATAGTTTCAAAGTGAGGTACTTATCACTCTGAGTGAACACAAAATCTCTATTTCTTGCAATTCACAGGCCGAAGGATATCCTCATGAGTCGTTATTCAGAGTATAAAACTGAAAACTCAAGCCAATGAAGTTTGGTGATTCTATATCCCACATGCAAAGTGAGGTGGGATAGAATTATCCTTAATACGTACTTTTATATTTAGACGTACTCAAGTAATTAAACTGAAACTCTAGTTCTCCATATTGCTTTCCAAACAATTTACATGACTAAGATTGCCAACATTTCAGGCAGCACCGGTCTTCTGGTGGGTGAGAAAAACAGAAACAGTTTACCTTGCAGGGTGCTCAGTGTATACCACACACTCAATTAAGTATTTTACATTTAGTAAAATACATTATCTTTTACTCCTCATACAACTCAAGGAAGCAAGTATTCATCTTACACCTGTTTTAGGGATGATGAAGCTGAGGCTACAGAAAAGGCAAAGCAAGCTGTCCAGGTTCCCAGCCCGGGTCAGAGGCAGAGCTGCCCTCGGACTGAGGTGTTCGAGCCTGGACTCTCTGCTTTTAATCAACTGAATATTGAGAGTAATGTTATTGTAAATATTGACTTTGATCTCCTCTAATTAACAAAAGCATAAATAAATAAGATGCAAGTGTTGATATTTTACTGTGATTTCTGATTCTATTTCACTCTACTATGAAGAGTCACACTCTTCTGTATCATGACTATTGTTGAGAATATGGGAGAGACTACGGGGGCATGGGACATTTTAAAAACCGCTAAAAACAAAACAACAATAGCAAAATAGATTCTAATATAGTACTATATATGCAGTCAGCCTGAAATAAAAATTTGGAGAATAAATGGAAGGAATGACAATGGGTCCTACCTAAAAATTTAGTAAATAGGGCAAGGATAGAATCATTTAATATTTTATATTAAGCATGAAAAAAGTTTGCCATAAACAAATAATTGGGTTTTATTATTAATAGTGATCAGTTCTTTCTGATATTAATTAGACAAGAGTACCATTCTCCTAGCTTATTTTACGTTTATATTGCAAAAATAATATAGTCATTCATGTAATATGTATTCCATTGTATAAAGTTAAGAAATAAAATAAAATCACCCATAATTTAGCTATACAAGGATAACCAATGTTAGTATTTTAGTGAATATTCTCAGATTTTATATTTTTTCTTTAAAAAATGTTAGTATTTTATAGTAAAAATACACAAATATTCTGTTCAGCTTGATTAATTTTCATATATGTTTATGCCTATATAACCCTGGGAATGTAATTATAAAACAATAGAAAGTATTTGTCACTATTTCCTTTCCAAAATATAGATTTCATGAGAATTATGTTATAAGTACAAATGCCTGGTTGGTATAATGAAAGTTGGTCAGTAGTATTGCACAGATCAGATATGGTCCATATTCTTGTTCATTTGAGGGCTAAGACCTGGATTAACTTCTAGTGAAATGTGATTCTTTAATAACTAATACTGATAAAAAATTAGGAAGTTAAATGTGGAAATCCTTTCATTAGTAATGTGTATTTGACAGAAGTTTTCCTTGAATGAGGATAAGATTTGAATTATGGAATATTATTTGAAAAAACTTAATTTGATTAGTTACTAGTAACACTCAATGAATAAGAAATTATCTCCAGCCTTAGATTCATAACACAAAGATCCCTTCTGGGCTTAAATGCTTTGAGCTAAATTCGGATTTTACTTGATTAGCTTCCAAGAAGAGATCTGAAATAAAAAATAATATTGGGTACCTTCTATCTGCACTAAGGGTTACATGACCCTTAAACAGATTATCTTATTTCATTTATGACCTTGCAAGATAGCAAGACGTCATTTTTGCTTATTTACATATCAGGAAACTGAAAGGGTGAGTCAGAGACATTTCCTGCAAGCAACAGAAATGTATTGCAGTCAGAAAACTGGAGAATTTATTATGCAATAATTAGGGCGAGAAACCATCTGGACATCAGAAAGGGCATGGGAAGCCATCATGATCTTTGTGTGTGTGTGTTAACAGATTTCACTTCCCAGGCTGACCTATGGTAAGAGAGAAAAAAGGGTTCCAACGAGAAGTTCTTTATTTGCTGAAATCTATGGCTCTCAAACCTAAATATCCAGGGTAGTTCTGCATAGTTCAGAAATTCACATGTGGTTCAAGCAACTGTGTCCAAGAACCAGTTTCAAGGATACATAGGTGACTGTTGTGTCCATCCCTGTGTGGAAGTGGTACTTCTCAGTTGGTAATGGTAGTGACCTTAAAGATAATCTATATTATTCAGCCATAAGAAGAAAACAAATCCTACCATTTGCTACAACATGGATGGAGCTAGAGGGTATTTGCTCAGTGAAATAAGCCAGGAGGAGAAAGACAAGTACCAAATGATCTCACTCATCTGTGGAGTATAAGAACAAAGCAAAAACTGAAGGAACAAAACAGCAGCAGACTCACAGACCCCAAGAATGGACTAACAGTTACCAAAGGGAAAGGGACTGGGGAGGGTGGGGGGGAAGGGAGGGATAAGTGGATTAAGGGGCAATATGATTAGCACACATAATGTAGGGGGGTGCTCAGGGAAGGCAGTATAGCACAGAGAAGACAAGTAGTGGCTCTATGGCATCTTACCACGCTGATGGACAGTGACTGTAATGGGGTATGTGGTGGGGACTTGATGATGGGGGGAATCTAGTAACCACAGTGTTGCTCATGTAATTGTATATTAATGATCCCATAAAGAAAAGATAATCTAAAGGTTACCTTGTACACTGAGCCTCAGGGAAGCTTAATTTGACAGGAGTTCTGTATAACTGAATGTCCCCAGGTCTATCTGTAACAAAGCCCTTAACCTTCCTACTATACATTATACTCACCAAAGATAAAGTAACTTCATTTCTGTTTTTGGTTAATTTAGTGAGTGATTTTATAGCTAAACTGCCAGGTATAATATTATTTTGCATTTTGTGTACATACTATTCTATCTAGGATAAACCACTGAGCAAAATACAAAAATCCCTTTCCTTTTTGAACTTACTGGAAGAATGTAAAGCTGAAACAAACAGACTTTAGCCAGGATGTTTTATTTAAAATTGGATAATTCTTTAAAATAAAATAGCTTTTTTAAAAATACACACACACACACACACACACACACACATGCTGACATTCTACAATAAAACAGTATTGTGTTCCAATATATAAATGAAACACTGAAAAAAGAATTGAATAAATGACTTTACAGAGAGATTTTGAGATTTCTCAGATGCTTTAATTTAACATGATACTATGATGATATGCCCTGAAGTAGACACTGTATATCTTCACAAACATATATATTCAGGGGAAACTTTTACAGGTCACCATGTAAACATCTCTCAGAACAGGACTGCTGATTTACATCAATGAATTAGTTATATGTAGCTTTACAAATCAAAGTACATTCAAAATTTATGGATGAATATTCTATAGAATAAAATTTACTAAGATCTAGTGTAAGTTGAGGCAATGAAGCTGTATGAATAATCAAAATGCTTTCAGCCAGTAATAATCTTTTTTTATTAGGGTATTATTGATATACACTCTTATGAAGGTTTCAAATGAAAAAACAATGTGTTTACTACATTTACCCATATTAAGAAGTCCCCACTCATACCCCAATTCAGTCACTGTCCATCAGTGTAGTAAGATGACACAGATTCACTGTTTCCCTTCTCTGGGCTACACTGTTTTCCCCATGATTCCCCACAACGTGTACTAAACATAACACCCCACAATCCCCTTCTCCCACCCTCTAAACCACCCTCCCACACCCCTCTCCTTTGGTAATCACTAGTTCCTTCTTGGAGTCTCTGAGTCTGCTACTATTTTGTTCCTTCAGTTTTGCTTCATGGTTATACTCCACAAATGAGGGAAATCATTTGGCACTTGTGTTTCTCCACCTGGCTTATTTCACTGAGCATAATATCCTCCAGCTCCATCCATGTTGTTGCAAATGGTAGGATTTGTTTCCTTCTTATGGCTGAATAGTATTCCACTGTGTATATGTACCACACCTTCTTTATTCATTCATCTACTGATGGACACTTAGGTTGCTTCCATATTTTGGCTATTGTAAAAAGTGGTGCAATAAACATAGGGGTGCACATGTCTTATTGAATCTGAGAAGTTGTATTCTTTGGGTAAATTCCAAGGAGTGAGATTCCTGGGTCAAATTGTATTTGTATTTTTAGTTTTTTGAGGAACCTCCATATTGCTTTCCACAATGGTTGAACTAGCTTCCATTCCCACCAGCAGTGTAGGAGTGATCCCCTTTCTCCACATCCTCACCAGCATTTGTTGTTCTTAGTCTTTTGGATGGTGGCCATTTTTACTGGTGTGAGGTGATATCTGACTGTGGTTTTAATTTGCATTTTCCTGATGATTAGTGATGTGGAGCATCTTTTCACGTGTCTGTTGGCCATCTGAATTTCTTCTTTGGAGAACTGTGTCTTCATATACTCTGCCCATTTTTTAATAAGGTTATTTGCTTTTTGGGTGTAGAATCATGTAAGTTCTTTATATATTTTGGATGTTAAGCCCTTGTCGGATATGTCATTTACAAATATATTCTCCCATACTGTAGGATGCCTTTTTGTTCTGTTGATGGTGTCCTTTGCTGTACAGAAACTTTTTAGTTTGATGTAGTCCCATGAGTTCATTTTAGCTTTTATTTCCATTGCTTGAGGAGAAGCGTTCAGGAAGAAGTCACTCATGCTTATATTTAGATTTTTGCCTATGTTGTCTTCTAAGAGTTTATGGTTTCATGACTTACATTCAGGTCCGTGATCCATTTCGAGTTTACTTTTGTGTATGGGGTTAAACAATAATCCAGTTTCATTCTCTTGCATGTAACTATCCAGTTTTGCCAACACCAGCTGTTGAAGAGGCTGTCATTTCCCCATTGTATGTCCATGGCTCCTTTATCATATATTAATTGACCATATATGGTTGCATTTATATGAGGGCTCTCTAGTGTGTTCCATTGGTCCATGGGTCTGTTCTTGTGCCAGTACCAAATTGTCTTGAGTACTGTGGCTTTGTAGTAAAGCTTGAAGTTGGGGAGCATAATCTCCCCAGCTTTATTCTTCCTCTCAGGATTGCTTTGGCTATTCAGGGTCTTTTGTGGTTCCATAGGAGTTTTAGAATGATTTTCTCTAGTTCGTTGAAAAATGCTCTTGGTATTTTGATAGGAATTACCTTGAATCTGTAGATTACTTTAGGCAGGATGGCCATTTGACAATATTAGTTCTTCCTATCCATGAGCATGGGATGTGTTTCCATTTATTGGTACCTTCTTTAATTTCTCTCATGAGTGTCTTGTAGTTTTCAGAGTATAGGTCTTTCACTTCCTTGGTTAGGTTTACTCCTAGGTAATTTATTCTTTTTTGATGCAACTTTTAATAGAATTGTTTTCCTGATTTCTCTCTCTGCTAGGTCATTGTTAGTGTATGGGAATGCCATAGATTTCTGTGCATTAATTTTGTATCGCACAACTATGCAGAATTCAGATATTAGATCTAGTAGTTTTGGAGTAGATTCTTTAGGGTATTTTTTTATGTACAATATCATCATCTGCAAACAGGGATAGTTTAACTTCTGTGGTGTCCATAGTGATTTTTCTTTTCTCATTTCTGAGTCTGTTTATGTGAGTAGACTCTCTTTTTTTCTTGATAAGTCTGGCTAGGGGTTTATCTATTTTGTTTATTTTCTCGAAGAACCAGCTCTTGCTTTTGTTAATCCTTTCTATTGCTTTATTCTTCTCGATTTTATTTATTTCTGCTCTAATCTTTATTATGTCCCCCCTCCTACTGACTTTGGGTCTCATTTGTTCTTCTTTTTCCAGTATCATTAATTGTGAGTTTAGAGTGCTTATATGGGAATGCTCTTCTTTCCTGAGGTAGGCATGTATTGCAATATACTTTCCTCTTAGCACAGCCTTCACTGTGTCCCACAGATTTTGCGGTGTTGAATTATTGTTGTCATTTGTCTCCATATATTGCTTGATCTCTGTTTTTATTTGGTCATTGATCCATTGATTATTTAGGAGCATTTTATTAAGCCTCCATGTGTTTGTGGGATTTTTCATTTTCTTTGCGTAATTCATTTCTAGTTTCATTCCTTTGTGGTCTGAGAAGCTGGTTGGTACAATTTTTAAAAATTTACTGAGGCTCTTTTTGTGGCCTAGTATATGATCTATTCTTGAAAATGTTCCATGTGCACTTGAGAAGAATGTGTATTGTGCTGCTTTTGGGTGTAGAGTTCTGTAGATGTCTGTTAGGTCCATCTGTTCTAATGTGTTGTTCAGTGTCTCTATCTCCTTACTTATTTTCTGTCTGGTTGATCTGTCCTTCAGAGTGAGTGCTGTGTTGAAGTCTCCTAGAATGAATGCATTGCACTCTGTTTCCCCATTTAATTCTGTTAGTAGTTATTTCACATATGTAGGAGTTCCTGTGTTGGGTGCATAGATATTTAAAATGGTTATATCTTCTTGTTGGATTGATCCTTTTACCATCATGTAATGTCCTTCTTTGTCTCTTGTGACTTTCTTTGTTTTGAAGTCTATTTTGTCTGATATAAGTACAGCAACTCCTGCTTTTCTCTCACTATTAGTTGCATGAAGTGTCTTTTTCCATCCCTTCACTTTTAGTCTGTGTATGTCTTTGGGTTTAAGGTGAGTCTCTTGAAGGCAGCATATAGATGGGTCTTGTTTTTTACCCATTCAGTGACTCTATGTCTTTTGATTGGTGCATTCAGGCCATTTTCATATAGGGTGATTATAGATAGTTATGTACTTATTGGCATTGCAGGCTTCAGATTCGTGGTTACCAAAGGTTCAAGCTTAACTTCCTTACTATCTAAGAGTCTAACTTAACTCACTTAATATGCTATTACAAACACAATCTAAAGGTTCTTTTTTTGTTTTGTTTTTTTCCTCATCCTTTTTCTTCCTCCTCCATTCTTTATGCATTAGGTATCATATTCTGTACTGTTTGCCTATCCCTTGATTGACTTTGGGGACAGTTAATTTAATTTTGCATTTTCTTAGTAATTATCTGTTCTACTTTCTTTACTGTGGTTTTATTACCTCTGGTGACAGCTATTAAACCTTAGGAACACTTCCATCTATAGCAGTCCCTCCAAAATACAAGGTAGAGATGGTTTGTGGGAGGTAAATTCTCTCAGTTTTTGCTTATGTGGAAATTGTTTAATCCCTCCTTCAAATTTAAATTATAATCTTGCCGGATAAAGTAATCTGGGTTCAAGGCCCTTGTGCTTCATTGCATTAAATATATCATGCCACTCCCTTCTGGCCTGTAATGTTTCTGCTGAGAAGTCTGATGATAGCCTGATGGGCTTTCCTTTGTATGTGATCTTATTTCTCTCTCTGGCTGCCTTTAATAGTCTGTCCTTATCCTTGATCTTTGCCATTTTAATCACTATATGTCTTGATATTGTCTTCCTTGGGTCCCTTGTGTTGGGAGATCTGTGCACCCCAATGACTGAGAGACTATCTCTTTCCCCAGATTGGGGAATTTTTCAGCAATCACCTCCTCAAAGACACCTTTTATCTCTTCTTCTTCTGGAACCCCTATAATGAGAATATTGTTCCGTTTGGATTGGTTACACAGTTCTCTCAATATTCTTTCATTCTTAGAGATCCTTTTTCGTCTCTGTTCCTCAGCTTCTCTGTATTCCTCTTCTCTAGTTTCTATTTCATTATCATCTCCTCCACCATATCCAATCTGCTTTTAATACCGTCCATTGTGATCTTCGGTGATTCAATCTCCGACCGTAATTCATTCCTGAGTTGTTTAATATCTTTCCATACCTCCATGAACATGTTAATGATTTTTATTTTGAACTCCCTTTCAGGGAGTGTCATGAGGTCAATATCATTTAAATCTTTCTCAGGAGTTGTAATAATAATTTTACTCTGGACCAGATTCCTTTGGCGTTTCATATCCGTGTATGGCGCCCTCTAGTGCCCAGATGCTCTACTCTCTGGAGCTGCTCAGCCCCTGAAGCAATGTCAGGGAATGTAGGGGAGTGGTATTGGTGCCTCGGGGGAGGAAAGAGCTGTTTCCTGGTTCCTGGCCACTATGCCTGTCTCCACTGCCTGAACCAGTGGCCTGAGCACACAGATATAATCCTCTGTGCTTTGCATTTTTAGTTGCTGCAGACAGATCTTCCCTCTGGCTGGCATAATGCCAGGGTAGGGTTTCTTGGTTTGTAAGCCCGGTGGGGCTGGCCAAGGGAAAGGTGCAGTAGTCTGCCTGTCACAGAAGGGGTTCTTGGAGCTGTGTGGGCAGCCAGGGAGCTGGAGCACCTGAAGATCATGAAACCTCCCAATCTGCTGGGCAGAGTGCACGTGGACAATTTTGTCTACTTGTCCTTTCTCCTGAGCAGTAAGCTCTGTGCAATCCTTGCCCCTTTAGCAGCCCTCTTGCTAAGGGCTTCTTTGTTAGGAAGTCTCTCAGACTGCTGCCTTTCTTTTGTCCCAGAGCAGCTGGATATGGTCCCTGCTTTCCACAGGCAGCTGGAATCTTAGTCTCTCTAGGGATTCTGCCTGTGTTAGCTTTCCAATCCCCTAATTATGAGAGTATCATGCAAGCACCATGAAATGTAGGTTTGTGCTCCCAGAGCAGATCTCCAGAGTTAGGTGCTCAGCAGTCCCAGATCTCCACTCCCTCTCTGCTCCGTTCCTGTTCCTTCTGTCAGTGAGCTGGGGTGGGGGAAGGGCTTGGGTTCTGCCGGGCCACAGCTTTAGTACGTTACCCTGTTCTGTGAAGGCTGCTCTTGTCTCCAGGTGTATGCAGTTTGGTGCAGTCCTCTTTCCTGTTGCTCTTTCAGGAGTAGTTGTATTAGTTATATTTTCATATTATATGTGGTTTTAGGAGGAAGCCTTGTCACACCTCTCACACCGCCATCTTTAATCCCCAGCCAGTAATAATCTTAATGGAGTTTCCTTCCTGTGGAGCAGCCTCTGAGTGTGGAAGTAGAGGGAGAAGACATTATTCCGTTTCTCTCTGTCTCCTAGATCCATGCATATGTTATTAAAGTATTTGTAAACTATTAGGCTATACAGAAAAATGAGGAACATCTATTATCTTCCTACCTTCAGATACAACTTTTCACGTGTCACTGAATATCTTGCCAGACATTTTAATTGTTACTTAGCTGCTATTTTTTTTTGTTGGCTGGTTTTTAACAATGATTGAATTAAGCTACATACACCATTTTAATTTATTTTTCTCACTTAAAATACTGGGGAATATTTCCAGGTCAACGATGCACTGGTTTAATTCAAGAAGACCTTCAATTGCCCATTTAGTATTGCTATTTTGTAATCTAGCCTAAAAATTCATAGAGAATAGTATAATCTCTTAGTAGGGACATAACCTTGAATTTACAGTGACTGGATCATAGCAACAGCAGTGCTGGAAAAATAACCACTTTTATGGAGGACAACCTGAAGAAAATGCAGCTGTCCATTTTGAGATTTGTGAAAGACTTTCCTTGGATTCTGTCAGACAGCCAGGGAGTGCTATTTATGCCATGTATGGCTCAAATTTGCTGAACTCTGTTTCAGCATAATTCTACCAAAGATGACCCTTTGGTGTTCCCTATTTCATTTTCTGCAGACCAATCATTTAAAAAATTTTTCTTTATAGACATTTCATGAAGATTCATGAGAGGGAAATGTGTTTCTGCTGATTAACTAGATTATTTTTATCTTATAGGTGTAAAATGATTTAACCATTGATATGTCCTATTTATGATGGCTAGTTGCAAATCCTGAAGATTTTGCTATCTTCCTTTAGCAAGTTTTTATAACTTGCTTATAAAAGACACACAATTTGGATTTTAATATTATCTGTACTTATTTTTTCCTTAACTTGATTTTTCATGTTTTACCTTCTTGTATATATCCTACAAGCTATTTTGAAACTAGGGAAGGACAATTATATAAAAAAAGATACAGATAAATTTAAAAAGGTAACTTTTTGTATGTAAAAAGATAATTAGAGTTGTTTTTGTTTCTTTGGATTTAAGACCACTGGGAAATTATTTGGTTTCTGAATATGTTTATGAGAACCTCGAGGTTTGGGATGAAGTACCAATGATGAAGTTCATATTGCAATGAAGGTTTACCACAGTTCTCCTGTCAGCCTCCTCAATTTGGTTTGTATATGTATTTAACATCACCCTAGAAACCTTGATAACATTCTTTGGCTTTAGGAATTAAAATCAAAAAAATCTAGCTAGGGCTCATTCTACATTTTCTGCTCTGGACCTGGAATTTTGCATTTCTCCAAGTAGTATTTATAATTTTCATTAGTGAGAAATAATATTTAGAGTCTGACATCTGGATTATAGGGTGCTTATTTGCTCATAGAATTGGTCACTGTTCCCAACCTTTTGCAATGAACAGAGTCAGGAAGTACACATGATTGAAAAGAGAGAGTATATTAGGAATTATACTGATATTTCAGTTTAATTTTAGGAATGCCGGGTATTGCTTATCTTCCTTAAAATACCTCCTAATTTTTCTCATACACTAAAAATCTTAGTTCCTAAACATTAATGTAATTATTTGGTATGCCTATTTCAGAATAAAGATATTAATATCACCTCTAATAGTATTACTAAATGTAATTTAAGGATTTTCCCTTCCCTGGCTATTTTTATCTGCAATCAAATTACTGTGCTTTAAGATTGCTTAAAGTATTTTCTCTCTGCATGATGAATTCAACAACTCAAGCTTATTTGTTCAATTTTGCTCAGGGTTTTTTGAGATTATTTTTTTCCCCTTACTTTGATTTAATTTTGCTTTTTTAGTTGCAAACCTTTTTTGTAACTACAATGTCAAATATACAAAATAGACTATATTTGAGGAAGTATAACTTCTGTTTCCTAATTCTCATTTCTGTCCTCCATATAACCATTGTATTTACTTAATGGTTTATTCTTACATTTAAAAAAAATTTAGCAAATAGGGAAATAAAATTTTTTTCTGAAAATACTTGTTGCCATAAGTGTTTAATAATTTGCCTACTTAAATTTATTAAAACATCAGAATCCCATGGGACTCATAATTGCTATAAATGACAAGAATTCAGCAAAGGGAGACGGCTGGAATTTTGGAACAAAGGGAGACATATTACATATAACAACCCATAGATGAAGGATATATGTTGTTAAATTCCCAAACAGTTCAATAAAGTTAGTATCTAAGCACAATCCCTTTGTTTTGATCTAAGATTAAGGGTGACTAGGTAGAACTAAGACTAATTTTCACATGTGGTTTGTGGAAGTCAAGATGGAAAATTGTAGCACAGAAATGATAGTTTGCCATGTTTTCATGTATAAACATGCAGTACATAAAAATAACAGAGAATAAATAGGCAGTAGAAACTAAGAAAGAATTTACAGTGGGTACATTCATATACACAAAGATAAAAGAAGAAAAAAGAAGGAAAGAATAATTAGAAAATAAGAAAATACTTGTTTTAAAAAATATGCTTCATTTTTTCTTATATTTATTGAATGCCAACTAAATATTTGGCTCTGATGTTTTTAGCAGCTAAAGGAAAGGGGAGTCCATTATCAGATGTAGGATTGTTTTAAAAAGTACTGTCAATTGTTTATAAGAGACATGGTCTCATAAAATGGACATTGAAAGATGCGGAAGACAATATATTTGGCTGCATCACTACAATAAGTACCACAATGAGTATCATGTGGGTGGCATTTAAAGTGCCCTGTGTTAAAGGTGAGAGCATTGGGCCATTATGGTAGCAACCAAAGAAATTTGCAGAGAGTAGATTATAATGTTTTCATTACAAGAAAAATTGTTAACTCTGTGTGGTGATGGATGTCAACTAGACTTACTGTAGTGGTCATTTCACAATATATGTACACATCGAGTCATTTTGTTGTACACCTGAAGCTAATATGATGTTGTATGTCAAAGATATCTCAATTAAAAAAAAAACAAGAAATTTGGACAAACAATGATACACCAAGGATGAATGGCTACAAAAAAAGATCGTGTGAGGGCACAGCTACAAAGTGTCCCTCTGCAAGCCTAGAGAGATGCCTCAGGAGAAACCAATCCACCAGCACGTTGCACTTGGACCTTCAGCCTCCAAAATGGTGAGAAAACAAATTTGTGTTGATTAAGAAAACAGAAAGAAGAGAGAGAGAATGAAAGGAAGAGAGAGACAATGAAAGAGAGAAAGAGAAAAAAAGAAGGAAGAAATGCGCTGGTTTCCAAGAAATTTTTTTTGGTGAAAAATAATCTTGTTTATATTTTAATGTTAAAAAAAAAAACTCTCAATATTATACAGTCACATATTTGTATACACATTTATAAAAGAATGTACTTCACATAATTTAATATTACTGTGCCACCGAAGAATCCTTATGAGCCTAGCGAAACTGAGAACATATAGAAATATTGTAGTATTGCATTGTTTTACAAATGAAGAACCTAAGTTTCAGAATAATGTGTTAGTAAAAATAAAAATTACAATGAAAAAAAACAGATGAAAACATAAATTCCTTAATTCTGCTCTTTTGTTGTATCATGCCATCTGTTATGTATGCTCCAGGAGAATCTGACTCATTCGTTTAGACAATAATATGTGATACAATAGCTTGTATTATTCCTGTGCATTATCAAAAATACATGAGGACTAATTGTCGAACCACTATGTTGTACACCTGAAACTAATATAATATTGTAATGTCGATGATACTTTAATAAAAAACTCTATCACAAAAGAATCCACAATCATAATTTCAAAGTTAGTAAAATAATTTTGCATACATTATCTCATTTGATACTCATAACAACCTCAAGATGTAGCGCTGTTGATCCCCTTTGTTAGATGAGAATGAATCAGAGAGGGATGTGGCTTTCCAAACTCTCACGACCAAGAGGTTGTAGGAAGCAATTCATATTCAGGGATTTTTAATCCAAATTAAGCATTTTCTTTTATTAACCTATCATTTTCAATATCATAGCAACTTAATCTATTGGCTGAGTCATTTATTAAATGAACATTTATAAAAAATAGGTTTTAGTTCAGATTATGATCTAAGAGGTAGAAAAACATATAATCATATAAAGATTTAATTTCCACTCAACCAGAATTCATAGTATATATAGGAAATAAAATACTAGTCATTAGCATGACCCAAGTTAGTTATCCAAGTATTCTAGCATTCAGTTCATTTGCTGTTATAAACTTTGTGTCATGGGTGTTATCAATTGGCAACTCACCAAAATTGGCTACTCAAGAATAAAATATATTTAATTTGCTTTATGTAAGATATATAAATGTAATGGCAAACATAGATTTTTAATGTTTATTATAAAAAAACAAAAATATGTTAGTATTAGTAGTTATAATAATAGCAAGTACTTATAATAAATAGTTATAATAATAGTGAGAATTGTTAATAGTTATTGTAATGAAAGTAAGAATTATTAGTAATTATTATATATGCCTGTTATAATAAAAAAACCCTCATTAAACAGTGTATGCTGAATGGAAAATTTTCACTAAGAAGTTATTTCCTCTCTATCTTTAAAAAATTCGAGTGACAATTTAAGAGGTCACGTTAGAACCACTGTGAAAACGGGTTGAAAGGATTACTGTCATAATTCATCATTTGCATATCATATTACTAAAGTGTAATACTTTTTTGAAAATTAATAAATGCTGCACTTGTCTTTGAATTTACAAGTGATTTGCCAGTCATGATATATGCAGAGTCTGATACAGAATTTCTTTTTCAACAGAATATAAAACACGTTTAAATGAATGCCAGGAAAAGTGGTCAACTGCATAAGATACGAAGGATTCCTTTTTTCTTTTGCTTTTTTCCCAGTTGAATTCCCACCTCCATTTTCCATGCTTTGGCCTGGTGCCCATCATTTTTTCCCACAGTTAATGCATCTTCAGCCCAATGCTTAGTTCTAGGTACCACTTTGGAACCAAACAGACTGAGTCACAAAAGCAAGATCTGATTCAAACTAGTTAGGTGACCACTGGTAAGTTATAACTTTTCTATGATTCACCTTTCTTCTATATAATGCTTTTTAAAAAAGACTTACATAGTTATTACAAAAAAGTCACTTAGCACATGTAGTAAATATGCTCTAAGGTATAGCTATAACCATTATCATCATCCTCAGTACAGAGTTAAACTGAGGGATGTGAGGTTATTTTGAGTAGAGTTAAACAATAGGAGTATTGTTTGTTTAAATACTTAGTGATGATGTGAGGAGAGGGAGAGAGGCCCTGTCTCTTCTTCACCTTCCAGAGTACCACAGTTTTGTCTTGAGGAGAAAAGAGGGAAGAAATTAAGATCTGTGAGTTTATTTAGATTAAGAATAACAATTGTTAAAAAAAAAATTAACTCAGTAAAGTTGAAGACCCAGTTGGCTTTATTCAAGGATTCATGAATATGGCAGCATCCAATTTGGCAAGTAAAAAGTAGTTTGAGGAGTTGTATTAAATGGAAGGATTTTATAGGCAGAAACAGGGCAGGAAGTTATTAGCAATAGAAAAGAAAGGTTTACTTCAGGGAAACTCATTCCATTAGGGAGAAAGGCAGAGGGTTTATCATACAGATGACGTCACTACTGCTGATCAGGAAATTTCAGACTGATTGGTTTAAAATCCCACTCCTGGGAGGGGCTGAAGCTGCAGTTAGCTAAGATATTAGGTCTTGGGGAGCCTTAGCAAAGTGGAGCCATTTGGGGCCTGTTGTTTCCCTTTACCAGAGTGTAGCTTTAGTTTTGGACAAACTTGTACACTGAGTAAACCTCTCCTGTCTTGTTTCAGTTAACTTACTTCATAAAGCAATACATATCTTAATAAACAAAAATTAAGATTTTTTTAGAAATGCTCTAACACTTTTAAAAACAATTCGTTTTTTTTTTTCCAAATAAGTGTAGAGAACTGCAACTACATTTTCTATGAATTTTCTATCTCTAAGGTAAGAATTATCTTTGGATAAAATTGTGTAATTTTATATTTCATATTTCATATTTCATGCTATGTTTGCCTTGCTATTAAAAATATACTAAATTTTTCTTCAAAGTACATATAAAATAAATATTGAGAAGGGTTATTTATGTTCATTGAATCAAAATCAGTAAACCTTTTCCTTATCATTTTATTAATAGATTTTATTTATTCCTTAAGACACTGTGTATTTTCAGCTTCATCCTTAGAAAAAGATGAGCTCTTGAAAAATTAATCCATGAGAGGCAAAGATTATAAAAGGAGGTAAAAAGAAAAGGGCTATGATGAAACAAATTACAAAACAACTTTTAGACATATATGTGAATTCTCAATGCATTTTTGTAAATTAGTAGATAGTAACTAACTATTCTTTTATCTTCATTGTGGTAGAGCAAACAAAAATAAGTATAGACCGCTTTGGGTTAGATCTCAAGGAAACCGGATAAATAAAGAGCAGAGATGTATCATGACTGAAATAGTTATGAGAACATTGTCAATTTCTGTGCTGTAGTGATCTTTTTTTTCCAGGAGATGGAATAATTGAATTGCTCCTTGCTCTTATAAAGTGATTTTATCTTGATGAAAATGTGAATTTTTGTAGCATCATAAACATACTTAACAGTAACTTAAAGTTTTGATTTCCTTAAAGGAATTAATGTACCTTTAACTGTTACATCTTTTCTTACCGTTATGACTCCTCAAGGGAAGTTGTAAAAAAGAGGTGCATATTCATTTATGCCCTACTTTGAGGGGAATGTGTGTGTTTAAGAATATTTAAGCATTTTAACAATGGGGAGCACCACTTCCTAAAAGAATATTTCTCTCTTTTTTTTAGATTCCCAACAGATAATGTAATACTAATGCTTAAATTCTTTTTTTCCTTTTCTTTCAGGAAGTAAACGGTACCATTGACTTGTACCCATTCACCACACCTACAGGGACAAATTTAAGCCCTTCTGATATTAAAGTTCTTGGAAAAGACACCAGATTTGCATCCATTACAGTGAACGAAAATCAAGAAAGCACACCTGCTCCTTCATTTAATTTTAATGATGTGAATAAGGTGACTAAAACCTAATTGAATATTTTATATCTAAAATACAGTCCTGGGCTGTCTAGATTCATTTCTTAGACAGACACATACAGAATACTTTAATATTTTTTTCTACAGTTTTAATTAAGCTAATTTCTACTTATTTATATTCAATTCAGTTAACATGGTCACCCTTTCTTTCAATACTCCTTTTATTAATTGTTAAATCACTCCTAGACTCTACCAATAGCATCTTAATCAGTCTCTTTAGATCTATACTCAGTCTTGTTTGGTATCATTGGATACATTTTCTGAAATAGTAAGTTCATAAAATCATTCACTTTGTAAAAAAATCTCCTGAAGGCCCTAAATCTCTACTGTATAAAAATCCTAGTGAATTTTGTTGGAATTATGTCCAAACAACATTTCAAAACTATGTGTCAGGAGCAAACTTGTTTTATATCAACTACTTGTTTACTTAGTCCCCCATTTAGTAAAGTCATGAGTAATGTAGGACGGACAACAGCTATGGTGTAGTTGTAGTAGTTATAACACATACTCCTTATTTATACCAGATATTCCACAATATTTATCTTAACTGTACAAAAAATCTTTTTAAAAAGGCCTTATTATCCTCACATTATAGATGAGAAAACCAAGAATGAGAAAAGCTCTTGGTAACTAGCCCTAACTCACGTAGTGACAGTTGTCAGAGACAGAGTTTGCATCTAGGCCCATTAGATGGTTAATTACATTTTTTCTGAAGGGTTAAGTCAGAGTAATTTTTCACTCAGTAAAGGACAATTGCTGAACCCTAATTTACTTTCTGTCCATTTAGTATACAGTAAAACCCATAATATCTAGCTTGTTTTCTATTGTCTATTATGAAAACCCCACTTCGAGTGAAAGTCAAATTTGTTTCTAGAACACTGGTGTTATGAAAATAATTCTAATGCCTTTAGTTGCCATATTCCATTTTCTGGAGCTTCTAGTTATTGAATTATTACTTGTAATTCAAGGACCTCCCAAATGTAATTTTTCTAAGTGACTTCTCCCCTGTCATCAAAGTTACTTAAAATGATTTTAGGAAACAACTCAGTAATCACAGGACTATTAGCAAATGATTTCTTTATTTTCAGTCTTGCTTTACTCCTCTACCAATGTCAGTGGTTGAACTAAATGGTTCCAGAGTTATTTTCCTTAACTAGTGTGATTTATTGTAATGTTGGTAGGAGTGTGATACCATAACCACTCCAAATCATTTCAGGTGGCACTTGCTTTTTATTTTTATACATAGATAAAGAGAATATAGAGAAGATGAATAGATGAATCCACAGATAAATGTTAAATGAATAGATGGAATTTAATGCTATAAACACATAACAAATATAAAGACACATGATATGCACATATGAGGGTTTTTTTTCCCAAGATTGTAAAATACATAGAATTTAAATAGAAAAGAAAAGGTAGGATTTTCAGGGAACTAGAATAACAATTGATCATGGAAGTAGAATAACAATTGAAGGAGACCAGATACAATGCAAAGATTGGTTGAAGGAGTTAAGGCACTAAAGTTAGTTATCAAATGTCTATTTATCTTATTTTTTCATATTTAAATATCAACCTATGTTATTTGACATTTAAATATAGAATTTAGGAGATTAAAATATACAATGAAATTCATCTTAAAGCCTCATTCCTTCTCTCAACTGGCTCTCAGCCCACTACATCTTTTTTCCAAAGCACATTATCTCTGTTTATAGCTATGGTATTTATCTGTTTTGTTATCTTTTGTCTTCTGTTCTAAAGCAGAAATCATGCGTATTTCATTTTCAACAAATCCTCAGTGATCAGCGATATGACTGATTCTCGAGTCTGATTGGTTTAGTGAGGGAGTAAATAAAGGCCTCGCTTTCATCCTCTGGCATTGGTTTCCTGCATCAATAAAATAATAGAAACTGTCCAATGTGAATTCTTGGAAATTTCTAGTTTTCACTTCAAATTTCTCCATATTTTAGATTATTTTATTCTCACCAGCTTCAGAGAAACACCCTAGAGAACCATTGTGTATATCTTAGCAATTTGAACAACTGGTCTCATCACACCTGGTCTCATGTCTGCCCACCCCGGCCAGGATGTCCTTTTGTACCTTTAGCTTCTCTCTTTTCTTCTCTTTCCTCCCACATAACTTCCAAGAACCCAAGAAATTCAATCCTTGACTCTGCTTTCCTTTCTTGCCCTTCTATATTTAATGCTTTGAAAGCATAGACTATACTCTTTACTATTTTACAACCCACTCCATCAATTAATGTGGCCTCTGCCAACAGCCCTCACTAAAATGTTTCTCAAAAAAGATTGATTTATCAATCACAAACCTCTCAAGATTTTTTCTGGTGAGCCTTTCTACTACATTTGACTCTAAGACTGTCAGCTTGAGATTCTTGTAGCCATCAGCTTAATTTTTGCTTTGTATTTTTTGATACTTTCTCTTATTTTACCCTTCATTTAAATTGTGGACACATTTTTTTTCTTAAATCCTGATCTTTTTTGCACTATTCCCACTCTGTTGACCTTATATCTATTTCCGTATTCATCTCCGTATAGAAGTTCCATTCATTAACAATTACACGTTATATATATACTAAGTTCTCAATAAATGTTTTTCAGGTAGAATCAACTTGAATAATTGCCTTATTCCTAACCTTTGTTCTGCCAGATTTGAATCTGTTGAGTGGAACTGGCACAGTCCCACTGGAAGTATCTGCCTATAGATTGGATCAATCTGAGTCAATGAACCCTTCTTTTAAAAATGACATAATTTGCCTTTTTTTCACAGTGAGGCTATGACTTAATAATTCTAAGTTTTTACCTTCTTATTCCCTTCACCTATTTCACCCCTCTATCCGTACAACCCTGTGGCAACCACCAGTTTGTTTTCTGTATTTATGAGTCTATTTCTCTTTTGCTTGTTTTCTTCTCCGTTTGTTTTGTTTCTTAGATTCCATATATAAGTGGAATCATATGGTATTGTTCTCTGTCTGACTTATTTCACTTAGCATAGTACTCTCTAGGACCATTCATTTTGTTAAAAATGGCAAGATTTCATTCTTTCTTATGGCTGAGTAGCATTCCATTGTGTATATGGGGGGAAGGAATGAAAATTGAAAAATGATTAGCCTCGATCTTGTCCCTCTGGATAATGAAGTGATTGTAACACAGTGTGCAGCCCAAGCAAATATTGGTGATGTAGAAAGAGAAAAGTGACCCAGCCACAGGATCACCTGGACAGTAATGAACTTTGACAAGCATAAGTCAAGCTACATTTGTATCCTGCCACCTCACCTCACACCCCGACTATGCACACATCCTTTCCAGCTGTGTGCTCCTGAAATGAGCTCTTACTACTGATACGCCTGGGTTTTCATTTGGGTGGCAACATATATTCCAGTTATCCATGACTGCTCTTATTCCCTGCCCCTGACTATGAGTATGAGAATAATCTACACACATAAGCAAGACTGAGCAAACATTTGAGGAAAACAATAGAAAGAGGAGAGAGAGCAAACTCAGAAGTGTAGAACACATCTCGATGAAACACTTAATAGAGGAAAAGTTTCTAAAGACTATTATTACCAACAGCCTCAGTAAGAGTCTAATCTAAATGATATTAAATCTATAGAAATTATCAAATTATCAGGAGGAATCTCTCCCATATACAAAAAATCAAACTGGAATACTTGGAAAAATGTCTTTAAAAAGAGACAGAAGCAAGATTGAATGAGTGAGCTGGGGCAGAGCTGGTGTATTTTTGAGAAAAATAGTCTCTAAAATTCTCAAACATGTCTTTTCAAAAAGTCTCAGAATGCCTTTACAGAAAGGCAAATATATGAATACTAGAAGAAATATGAAGAAAATTCAAAAGCTGTGTTTCTGTGTTATATAAACATCCACAAGGAAAGCAGAGAGAATAGAGGAGAGCAAATAAAAATATAATAGAAAATATTTCTCTGAGTTGAAAAAACCCAAAAGATTTTAGTTTAGTTCTAGGAATCCTAAGCAAAATTACTGAATCTGACTTGGATATGTCTTCCTGAAATTAAAAATGTTCAGGGTAGAAGAGGAATCCTCAGAGTTCCTCCATGTGCAGCATGCTTCTCACTGAACAATACTAAGAGACAGTACATTTAGAGTTTTAATGTATTTGATAAAAATGCCTAATAAAAGGTAACTGAAATTATTGGATATCAGATATTTTATATCACCTGGATTAAAGATACTGGCAGAATTGTTGAAATCAAGTCTTACACACAATATTTACTTCATAATGATAATAGTGAACAAAATAGTTAATGTATAAAAGATACTACAAGAGGTCTACCATATTTTAGCATGATGAAAGATTGTTTTATTGAGTATGTCTACTTTTACACATTTTATGGTGTTGAAGATTGACGGAGCAGGTAAAATAACAGAGGATCTGAAACACACTAACTGCCTCTGTTTAATTATAATAGCTATATTTGATCATGCAAAATTGCGTTATACCCAAGAATAATTAGATATGTAATGGGGAAAGTTCTGTTTAAAAAAAACAAAACCAAAATTAAGAAAATGGCAAAAATAAATCTGATGCCCCAAATGTTCAAATCTGGACTTATTATTAATTTCAAATTAAGGTCTTTGAATGTTTTACATGCAGAGCATTCATCTTTCATCAGGAAGCATTTGTACTTAGGAATATTAATAAATAATGAAAAACATCTTGGCAAAATCTACAAACGTAAAGTAAAATTGTGCTTAGCAGTCACTATCAATAGTTGAAGCAGGATTTCTCAACCCTGCCTGCACATTATCACCCTCTGGGGAGATTTAAAAAGTATTACTGCTGAGGACCCAGTCCCGGAGATTCTGATTGAATCGGCCTGGATGGTCCTCTGGGGTGGCAGTGTTTAAAAAATTCCTAGGAGATTCTGGTGTTCAGTCAGGGATGAGAACCACTGGTTGGAATTAATAGTATGGGTTATTAATCACTATTAGCACATGTATAAATACATAAATAGATTATATTTTATCCTTTAAAAATACACAGAAGCCAAGTGTGGAGCAGGACCTTACATGTCAACGTTGACACACAAATTCATGAAGCATTCTATATTTTTGTGATGATAGTTAACGTATTGTACACCTGAAGATTGCAAAGGTACAGTTAAAATTAATCTACACACATACATCAAAATGGTAACTTTGCAGGGGTGATGGATGTTAATTAGCTTAATTGTAGTGATACTTTTGCAATGCTTGCATATGACAAAACATCAACTTGTACACTTTAAATATATAGAATTTTTTATATGTTAAAGATACCTCAATAAAACTGCTAGAAAAGATTTTAAAGGTAAGGTTTGTTGTTATTTGGAATTTTTACTCAGTGTCTAAAATCTCATGTATCACTCATTCTAAAAAAAAAATAGAAAATTAATGTTCACCCTGTGTGAGACCTTTCATATACTCTTCTGGATCTGTGTGCTGATAGGAACAAATAAGTTGTAATCAATAATTTTGATTATTTAAAAAAATATACTTCTACTTTTCATTTTTCTCTTTATATGATGTCAATTTCACTGCAATGAAGAAAAAACATTTTTATAACTAATATTTACATCAGTTGAAAAATCTGATTCAGTTTTCTGTGAACAACCAATTCTGTCATTCATTTGCATTCCTGAGACCACTCTTATAATCAGTGATGAGAACATGGTTGTTTTTCTTTGATGACAGATCTTCTCTCTTTTTGAGGATCAATCTAGCCTTTTTTCTGAATTTCAGAGAGACTGAAGGAACCTAGATTCATTTCCAGGTATTAGTAAAGAACTAGAGGAAAGGAAACATAATTCCGAGTGTCCTGAAAATTACCGATTGGTTAAAAACTTCAAAATCTAATAAGTCTTCCAGACCAAATGCTGAGCCTAGAATTAACTTAGAAGAGCTTCCCAGTAGTTCACAAATTTATGGAAGTAATTGTGTAGTATTTCCTCTGTCTATTAATATGTGAGTTTTAGTGGGTGCCTGATAAGGACTGAGGCCCTCAGTTACTCCAGATGTCAGGACTGCTGATGGCTGACAGCTCTATTTCAACCTCTCTCCAGATACTGTCCTCAGTTGAGAAGATGCTTCACCTAAATTCCTGCCCCCTCTCCAGTGACTACTCTGTGGAGGTGGATAAAAGACAACTCCCTTGTCTTAAAACAGAATGAGTCTGTAAGGCCATCCCAGCTCCAGAACTTCCCACAGGGTTTGCTAAGGCCTTTGTTATGACTGTATTGCAGTTCAGCTCCTTCCAGACCCAACCCTACCCCTTTCTCCCTCATAGTTGATCCCCTGAGCACTTTCCAATAAACTTACTGCTGAAAATCTCAGAGTCAGAGACTGTTTCCCAGAGAAACCTCCCTGTGACAAGAATGTTTAGATAGATGACTAAAGCACAACATTCTTTCACACTGTGTGTTTAAACAAAAATTAAACACATCTTCTGTGAACAAATTTAGTCAGAACCTCTTGGTGGCCCCAAAGGAAAGAACCCAGAATTGTTCATGTACATTCTATGAATTTCCTTTTGATAACCACCTCACCACACAAAAAAATTAGCAAAGAGGAATACATATTCTGAAACCTTATCTATTACTTGTGGAAAATAATCTGCTAGCAAGACAAGGCTTCTTTCAGGGCTGGACAAACAGAAGATTCTTCTGTTCAAATAGAATGTTTCTAAGCCAGCTTGGGGAGTTCTAGTAACTAACCTACAACTTAGATTTCTAGGTAAATATGAATTCCGATTCTCCAGAATGAGAGTTGAAATCTCATAGCATCAAGCCACAATAGAGAGTCCCCAGTAGTTCTGTATTATCAAATGTATACCCAGGCTTTACAGGCATAGTGTGAAGTCTGCATTTCCCTTATGTCTTTAGTATTTACATAAAAAAACTAGGCTGGAATGAAGATAAAGTAAGATAAACTATTTTCCTTGGGTTTTCCCTAAACTTTTATGTGTAGCTAAATGGTTCTTCACCAGTGATTTTGCTCCCAGAAAACATTTGAAATTATCTGGAGACATTTTTGATTGTCTCAGCTTTGGAGGGGAAATGTTATTGGCATCTAGTGAGTAGAGGTTGGAATGCTGCTAAATTCCATACAGTGCACTGTGCTGATCTCCTAAACACGGAAGTATCTGCCCGAGAATGTCAGTGGGTTGAGAAACCCTGCCAGAGGCACTCAGCACGTAGGAAGGGACAGAGTTATTCTACTCCTTCTACACATAACGACTAAAATCACCAAACAAGTTCTGTAAACACTGCACTCTTTTTAACAGCTCCACAGTTAACTTTGCTTCTTTTTTTCTCCTGCTAGACTTTCAAAGATCATACAGCATTTTCAGATTTCCTAACATCAGCAGCTGAAGGAAAAATGATGAAAATTGCAGAAATGTACAATACCATGCTGATCGGATGTTTGATGACTTGCAGAGTGTGAGTTTTGTTTATATATAATTATATATATTATGTATATATATGATTTATCTTTCTGTTCTTTTGTCCATTAGTGATTCTGTGACAGTGAAATCTATAACATCTGATAATAATGCTGACAATGTAACCTCTGTGAAAATAAGACTACATGTTTTTCTAGCAGTCTTTTCTTGAGGTAAAAATGCTGCTGAACTGCTGCTCTAACACGTCAACTCAACGAATATTTATTGTGCTTACCATATAAAGTTTCATGGAGTAGCTTATCATTCCTGCCTGGACAATTTACATTTTTCCTTGTGGCCGACCACTTAAGAATTGTGACTAATCTGTTTAAACCAACTTAAATTTTATTTCTTTTTAATAATCTGCCTTCGGAGGAAGAAAGAAGAGAGAAATTTCACTTTTCTAGCCCAGGCCACTAGCACCACAAGAAGAACTTTAGAGGAGTCGGTTTAGATAGAGATTTTTTTTCACCGTAAAATGCTACTTGCAGAGAATTGTCTGATCAGCTAGTTTGTCACATCAGTTTTTTAAAGAAACAATTTTTTGTTTACAATAAAAAAATTTTTATTGTTAAAGAAAACATCTTGTAATCATCTATTTGGTGATAAGTTAGATTCAAGGCTTGTGAGTCTAACTGTATCACAGAAACTACAGGCGAAGAGCCAGTCTCAGGCGTCAGGATGGATTCTCCCCCAGGAACCGCATGCATCTCTGCCGCTTCTAGTACCAGCCACGATGGTGTGACTTAGACACTCACTCCCTATAGCTGTCACGAGTTCGATATTCTTTCCTATGAAATTTCCGTTGTCTGCACAAGGATATTTGTTAAAAACAATTCTCAAAGATGGTTTAGAGGTCGCCTGAATGATGCTATGTCACTCTTTTATGTTAAGTCTGTTTATATAATAATTTAATTTGTAAGACTTGATTTTGGTATTTTAGTTTGAGTTGTTTGTTCAGTTTAGAAAATATAGGCAATCCAAAGTCAGGAGTAGCCTTCAGTTTGAGGAAAAGTAGCCAGGATAACTTGTGGACAGTCAGGCAAAGATGTTAAGTCCTAAGGGGGCAGTGGAAGGAAGCTGAAGCTGTCAGGAATTTACAGAAGAGATCTGGGTCATGCTGCCTGTCAGATGCAGTCTTTGGTCAGGTTCTAGTAGGTGCCAGCCAGCAGCTCTATGCTTTTTACAAATGTTAGCAGGAAAACACGTGAGGGTTGTCTTATTTCCTGCGAAGGCCAGGAATAGAACCTAGTAATGAGAAAAAGAGAATGGAATATACAGACTAACTATATTCGAACCTTAGCCCTACCACTTGTTGATTATATATAGGTAGACAAATATCTTAACCTCTTTGTATCTTAGTTTCTTTATCTGTGAAATTAGAAAATAATAGTACATCTGTGGTTGTGAAGAATAAAGTTAATGTATGTAGCAATAACATTTTACCTATTAGCTACTATTATGGTAAGTAGTTTAGCCTCAAGTATTAACCTGTAAAATTAGAGAAAAAATATGCTTTCCATTTTCATTTATTAAGTTTTGTGTTAGTATAGGCAATAAAATGATTCTAACTGGTACTTTTACTCAAGGAACATTTTATTAAGAAATGTTAATCTTGATAGTTGTTCTGCACTTCAAATGAGCTAGGGTTCAGACTCTAGCCATACCACAAATAAGATTGGCTCAAATTAAACAGAACCTAATTATTTAGTGTTTTCAAAAAACAGAGTTACATTGAATGTGAAAGTAATCACAAATTATAAAGTTC
The DNA here is from genome assembly GCA_029783875.1 of Phataginus tricuspis. NCBI lineage: Eukaryota > Metazoa > Chordata > Mammalia > Pholidota > Manidae > Phataginus > Phataginus tricuspis. The sequence continues at coordinate 3,097,667 of JAQQAC010008350.1, read as the reverse complement.
TATTACAAAGACTTTGGCCTTGGGATTAAATGGAGAAAATAAAAGGATTACAGTGTTCAGTGCTTCCATGGATATCATTAAAAAGAGTTCAGGATGAAATTCTAAATAGGCTCAAGAAGAATTTACATAAATCATAAATAATGCACCAAAGGAATTATGGATATTTGGTTTATATAATTATATTCTAGGATTTTTTTTAAGGAAATTGCTTGAAGAGAAATAATTGTCTTCCCAAAGCAATTTTTATTGCCCCTGTAGACACAAAACATTATCCCAATTTGATTATTTTAAATGAGCAGGATAATTATCATGAACATAGAAATTGTTAGTGAATATTAGACCCCGCAGTATAATACAAAGAACAGTGAATTTGAATCAGAATTTAGGTGCCTGTCTTGGTTTTGCTTCTGTGTAACTATGTGCGTATAGATAAGATAATTCATTTCTGTGAGCCTTTTTCAGATATAAAGTGAATAATAATTCCTACCTCTACTTCACAAGTTTAATTAAGACCAGATGAAACCAACTTCATAGGTCTTTGTAAACACTGAAACTGTATCAAATATGTCATAATAACCATAATTATTATCATTCTGCCTTAATTAAGGGAAATCAACCCACTGATCCATCAATGTGGTCATTTTTAAACAAATCATGTCCATCCCAGGTTACTTAATGATAATTGAAATATATTACAGTGATGGAGATTGGTCTGAATGATCCCATATAATTTATGTTTTAGGAAAATTTCAGTTAAATGAGAAAACAATCTTTTTGAAAATTTAAAAATACTATATACTTCAATTTTTTTTAAGTTCCTTCAATGTTTATTTAAGTTCCTAAGACTTGAAAACATATAACTCAAAATCCAGACATTTCGGTATAACATCAATTAGTTGAGGAATGAACAACCTGAGGGAAAACCGTGGTAGTCCACTCTAATGCAAGACTATGTCCTAAGAATAGGGACCATTTTTGAAAGTGAGAACTTGAGTCCGCTGAGCCTAATATTAACAGATACAGATTTTCATATTTTCTAAACATCACTCAGTGATTTTAATAAGGTTAGCTTTGCTTTTACATGATGATTTTACAGTAGATGGAAATCATCAAAAATATGCTTAGCAGCTCATTTTTGAGTAAGACCAAGAGAAGAAAAATTTGTATACAGAAGATCAGAAGTAACTCACTGATTTAGTTCTGAGAATGAGAAGCAATTAAGGCTACAAAAAATTTTGAATTTTTTCTCCAAACAGCTCTTTCATTACACTTTCTAATTCTACTATATGCATATATGTCCTATTTATAAATTATGTTTTATGCAAGTCATATTTTGAACATTTTTATTGTTGCATACATAAAGAAAATATTTTTATTCTGCTACGCTCTAGCAGTGTCCTCCTCAGTGAGGTGGGCATATGTTCAATCACCTTGTCCTGTTCTCTTGATACCTTTCTCAGTGTAGGTGCCAGGGTCCCTGCTGAACAGACAGTGAGCCCTATGACCCGGTCTCTACCGTCAGTTGATTCAAAAGGGCATGTTCTGATTCATACTTGACTAATGTGCTTTTTTGTCTATGGAATTGGAGTTTGTATTGAGGCTATATTAATTCTACTTAGGGTGTGTTGACACTAGATTGAAGACTTGACCAAAGGAACAGAGAAAGTAAATAAGCAGAATGAGAGGAAAACAAAATAAAACAAAAACCCACCAGACAAAACCACAATCAAACTGAGAGCCCTGAGAGCATTGAGTGGCTCCAGAGAGACTATTGTTCCAGTAGATTTCCAGTTCTATACAAGTCCCAACTATACTTTATAAGTTTAGATTGAGTACACCCTTTTCCCTTATATTAAATACCCCTTTCTGCTTAAGCCAGTAGGAGTGACTAACTTGCACAATTTATACATTGCAAAAGAAGAAATCAATGTACAGATCCTCAGAGGTAAAATTCACAGGTCACACTATTTATCAGTGTCAAAGCTGGATTAGGACTCTGTTATTCCATTGCTCCTTCTTTGTTCAGTGTTCATTTCAGACAGTCCATTCCATTTGCCTTCCGCTTTTTTTCTGTTTAGATTCTCCTATTACTTTATCTTCCCACCCCTTACTAGATCTCATGTACCCTAAATCTAACACTGCATATTTTAGGAACGATAAAGTCCCACAATTTAGTGAGGGAAAATAAACCCAAAACAAAGCACTGCAAACATCTAAAAGTCTTCAGAGGAATAAAGCTTTCAGAACATATTTTTAAATGTAGAGATTTTAATTGACCATAAGCAATAGAACCTTCCTGGAGGTGGTAGTATTACATTCTCACCATTATTCCTGGGAGGGGCATCTCTCTGAAATGTAAGAAATTATATACAATGTATAGTTTAAGCCCTAACAGAAAAAAAGAGAGCAGAAACAAGGATTCACTTACTCATTCATGAACAGTTCTTACCTATTTTCTTAAAAGAGAAAACTACAGATTGAGGGTATAAGGAGCAAAATCCAACCAGCATTTTTAGCACCTTACAATTAAGATCAAAGCCTTCTCAAAATCCAGCTGTGAATTATTTTAATTAGCTTGCTACTCAGTATAACACATATTGCGAATATTCCTTCTTGAATAACTTCCTTGAATAATGCAGCTGGAAGTATAGTCAGTTGAGCATTGATGCAGCTGGGTAGCTGAAAAGATGAAAATCAAATGTGAATTCTGATGAAGTAATTTCATTTTGAGCCTTTCATATTTCTTCCTCACTAAATTAAAAAGAAATGAAACCTTGAGTTCAGCTGGTTCACTGCCTACTCCATACCAATTCACATTTTTAGATAATAAGAGTATTTTGCCCAAAATGAATACTAAACACAAAATTCTATTTTCTCACCTAATGGTGAGAAATTATTTTATGTATGGAGCCTATAGTAATTTTCTCAGATAATGTAATAGCTGACCTGCTTTGTGAAGAGAGGTGAACATATTATTGCTAATAAAGATAATGTTGCTGTAATTTCTCATTATAAGATGTTATCTTCTCTACAAACATCCACTTATAGCATATTCAGTTTCAGTATGAATTCTATTGTGAAACAGCTGTAATGATTACCCTGGGATAATCTTTCCATTGTGAAATAATATCAGAAAGGTTTCAGGGACCATTTTTTTCACTACGTACTTATAAGGCAATGAATGCCTTCAGGAATTCAATCAGCTGATAACCTCATAATTTCAAACTATTGCCACAGAATTCAATAAATATGATGGAATATCTCCTGGTTTTAGTTATATGTATGATAGCCCATTTTAATTACAGTATAAATTTTAGTTTTAGATCTCATTTGTTTTGTGTTAATATAATGTTTAAGTACATTGGACTTTAAAATTTTAGAGTCATCTTTTTGACTTGCAAAATTTTTTCATTCATTAATTTATTCATATACTTACCAATAAATATTTACTGAGGACTCATGTGAACCAGGTGGCGTGTTAGACACTAGAAATACACAAAATAATAGCATAAATGTTGGCTTTCTGATCCACAGTTTTTTAGAGAAAGAGAGACCATTTAACAGACAAAAAGAGTCCGCATTCCTATCAGATTGGCTGAAAAACTAAAGTGACCGTACAAAATGCTGGCAAGGATGTGAGAGATGAGACCACTCTTGCATTGCTGGTGGGAAGGCAAAATAGTTCAGCCACTGTACAAACTTGTTTGGCAGTTTCTTACAAAAATAAGCATGCAACTACCCTATGACACAACATTTATACTCCTGGGAATTCCTGAGAGAAATGAAAGCTTGGATGATGCAAAAGTCTGTACGCAAATGTCTATAGCAGTTTTATTCATAACAGCCTAATACGGTAAACAGCCCACCGTGGAATACTATGGTTATCAATAAAAAAGAAACTAATTGTGATTTATGTAATAGCTTGGATGAAACTCCAGGGAGTTATACTGAATGAAAATGTCCAATGAAAGTCACAAGTGACATTACTCCACTTAAGTAGTATTTTTGAAATAATAAGATCATGGAAATGGAGAACAGTTGCCAGTGGGAGCAGGTAGGCATGATTATCAAGGGCACAGGAGGGTGACTCATGGTTACGTGTCCCCATTCAGTATCTTTGTGCAGTGTCTTGACTGGGGTGAAGGATAGGTGAACATACAGATGTGATGCAATTGTATAAAACTAAATACAAACACACACTCAAGTGAGTACAGACCAAAGAGGGGAAATCTAAATAAGATCAGTGGATTGTCTCAGTTTCAGTATTTTGGTTGTGATATTGTGTTATTGATTTGCAAAATATTACTATTGGAAAAAACTGAGGAAAGTGTATGTAGGGTCTCTTTGTATCAATTCTTACAACTACATTGAATATACAAACCTCAATATTTTCAATAAAATTATTATAATAAAATGTGGGAGTTTCTTTCATAGAAGTTTGCAGAGAATATAGTACGACTATAAGGAGAACGAGGAATATTTGTGTTTGCAACTATGTGCATCTTTTCCGTTGTTGATTGATTCATTCACTCATCCAGTAGGTATTTATTTAGCACCTCGTATGTTCCAAGCACAGATGATTTAGTGAGTAAAACACACAATCTTGGTCTCATATTGCTTCCATTCTAGTGGGGAAATAAACAATTTGTAAAATATAGGTGATATATATAGTATATTAAATTGTGAAAAATTATATGAAGTAAAATAAAGCAGGGAATGGTGAACAACAAAAAAAAGACAAGAGAGACGGAGTGGGGTAGGTGATAAGTACTTTGACCTTTACTCTGACTAAAAAGGGCAGTTATGGAGAGAAATACCACTTTATTTATTTTTGTTTATTTTTGAAGAATAACATCATCACATGAAGTACACCTTTCATATATTTAAAGCTGGAGGACTTTTTATTGAACCTATTTTGCAATCAACACCCCGATAAGAAACAAAATCCACCACATGGATCCTGCCTCATGCTACCCTTTGGTCACAACAAATCTAACAGAGAAACACACGAACAGATACAAACAAAATCAACTCTTCCACTTTGGAGGCCATCTGTGGGTCTGGAGCCAAGAGATCCGTTCTGGATTCTAGACAGTCACAATGGACTTTAGTGCTCTCATCTATTAAATGATAATGAACTTAGTTTACAGGATGTTATGAACATCAGAGATAATGGTAGGTCTTTAAAATTATGAAGGTGTAAATACATTAAAGTTATTAGAACAAATAGAAAGCTTGACTTACTCAACAGCTACAAGTCTTTCTTTTTAAAGAGCTTTATCATTTTTAAATTATGAGATATTACACATTCTTATTTAATTCTTACACTCTTCTGGTAATTCAGCTACCACTTAATTTGGTTTTCATTAACATTTTTCAACACATACCAATTTAATGACTTCTCTAGATATATTATTGTAATTGACAGATTTTGAATACTATTCCTGTTCTTAAAATGTACTGGGTAAATACGGCCAAAGTTTGTATTAAGCTATTTTTTTTCCTGAAATGACAAGTAACTATTCACATCCTCAGAAAAGCATGTGATTTTTCACATAAAATGTATTATCTTCCACGTTGTTTCCATTCGTTTTTTTTCTCACCTTAAGGGGTTTAGCTTCCTTGTGAGAGGATGAATGAAAAATTTGTCTACTTACAAAATTCAATAAAGTTCATTAACATTTTTTAAATCATTTCAATTTCATTTGTGTGATAAGATTTTTTTCTGTTATTCTATTCAGTGTTATACACTTCACAATTTTTTTTCCAGAACACAGTAATAGCGTAATAGCCATGTTTTACTTCTGATTTTTGACTTATTTAAAACTTTTCTCTTTTGATCAAGCAGTGACAATGTTATAATTTTTTAAAAGTTTTTCAAACTGCAGAGAATGCTATAAATGGATCTCCCACAATGCTTATTAGATTTAACTGTAGGATGATATATTGCAATTAACTTTAAATATGAATGTTTCAATATTCCTAGAATTTAAGTGAATGTAGACCACTCATTTAGGAGATAAATATTGAGTGGTCAAATGTACCTTGTATGTTCTTTCCTATTAGAAAACTTTTTAAATTAAACTTGGTTTGTTTTACTGTGTAAATTGAAAAGACATACTTGGTGGTATTACTAGCAATTTAAAACAGACATCAGTAAAACAAAGTAAGGGCCTTAGTGGCAGAGAGCAACCGGAGACTGATTTTTCAGCAAATAATTAACAAGCTATGTGCTGGGGACAAGTGAGATGAGAAATGAATCTGGGGACAATGAGAAAATGAATAAGTTGTTCCATGGGGAAGCCAATACCCTAGTGATAATTGAACATTGGCTGTTTTATTTCATAGGTTCTGAAATAAGCCAATCCTCTCATAATATTTCATTATTTACATGTAATTAAACTGTATACTTTGTGTCAGCCTGCTTTCCCATGCATTATTAAAGATAAAAGATTAGGTATACAATATATTCAGAATTTCTTTATGCATTTTATTCTTTTCCTCATAATCTGTGCATAAGGCAAAGGAAAATATAGAATAGCTCATTTCCTATTTAAGACAGTAATCATTTTATTTCCAACCATTATATCATTTTAAGAGTTGTTTATTCTTGTGGAATGAATTTAAGTAGAACCTGAAAGATGAAAAATAATTCCAAAATTGGATTCATTCTATTTCAATTGTGACAATTTTCTTCAACAATTGCACTTGATAAAGATGTATTCAAATGGTTTCAAACAATGCTAACCATAAGATTTAGACCATAATTAAATAGTGACAGATTTTTTTTCAGTTTAAGATTATAATTGTTAAAATATTCCAAAAACTTTTATACTTTTGATATTGAGATAACAGTATTACATATGTCAGGACTGACTACTCTTCTTTCCAAAAATAAATTTAGATCAAGATGCATATATTACTTATGCCAATGAGAACATGTCCATCAAACATTGCAATAAACCCACCAAGGAAGGAATTGTTTTGCTATATTGTCCTCTTCTGGATAGCCTTAAGTTTGTAGGCCCTCTTCTAATAAATATTTCTGAGACTAAACAAGGAAGTGACAGTTAGAAGTTGTTTACACTGAGGTCATCGTATGTGTTATAACTCCATTATCTTGTTCACAGGGCTAATCTCCTCACTATAGGCAACCGACGTACAGTCTAGGGTCTACAGCCGGAGGCTGTAGCCTACATGGTAATCAATGGAGTGGTCACAGGAAGATTCCACTCAACTTATCTCCCTGAAGGGTTTGCAAACTCAAATGTTTATAATGACCAGATAACATTTGTCATCTTTTTAATTTTGAAAAGTTTTCCAGTGTAAGCAGTACTACACTATGAGCATGCGTGTCTGCGTGTGTATGCGTGTGCTAGCCTGGGTTACACTTCAGGTGAGTTCATTTTCTCAGATCAGTTACTTTAGAGTAGTCAACATGTAGTCAGAAAGACTTCATTTGAGAGCTACTGAAGATGACTAGTTTATGATGGTACTTCAAGCTACCTATCTACATAGGAAGTTCTGCTAATTAGAAAAATAAATGCCACAATTTTTTATGTCAATATTGTAATACATATTTTGCAGATTGGTTAGACTAGTCTTAGGACAATCCTTGCAAGAGGTGCTACCGTGACACACCTCACGTCCTCCTGGCCTCACCTAATTCTAGCAGCTACTGCAATAAATATTCCATGGTGGCTTCCATGCAGTTTGTAACAACCAACATCCTACCGAATTTAGTATGTCCTTTATTCTGTTTGAGAAAATATATGAGTGAAGTATTTCATACGCCAAGAATTTATAGGCACATTTAGATGACTGGTGATCTGTGAAACACTGTCTTCTGTCAGGTGTTAAGATTTTTATATTGTGCTCAAATATATTATGAAAATACTGGTTCAAACAAAGTTAAATAGATTAATTTATTGTAGGACAGTACAGAATTCTTAAAATGCTAAAGAATACTGTGACTTTCAAAACAGAGATTCTACACAATGTATACATTACACCCAGAAAAACACACATACAGTAGGGAAGCAGCAATAGCAAAGTGTTAAAAGTACTTACCTACGGCAAGCTCTATCTAGTTTCTAGATTATAAATTCTCAACAAGGTCATGGGCTACATTTATAAATAAAGAAAAAAACCCAAAGTGTTAAATATTTTCATTTCCCCAATTCCTAGTTTTATACTTAAAAAAAATGTATTTTCAGGGGAACAAAATTACTTACTTAGGTTAGGGTGGTTGACCTCCATTATCTTTATCAATTACAGAAGGATTTTGTTAAGCTTCTCAGGAAATACAGTAGGGGATTTCTCGATTGGATTTCTCCAGAAAACTGGAAGCGATTCTCTGACCATATATATTTATACCGGGCAAGGTGCATGATGTCTGATTAGAAGGAGAGGCCATCTGAATCTCTGCTCAGGTCACCAGAAGAGTCATGTGCCTGCCTTTTCAGAGCAGTGATGTGGTAGCAGGCCAGACAAAACAATAAGGAAACAGTGTTTATTCTAACCAAAGACAGTTGAACACAGAAGAGGTCTGTGACTCACAGACTTTCTCTTCTGTTGGCCAAATCTAGTTAGCACTTTCCACATCTCATTTTTTTCTCTGTATTGATACCTTCCTGGGTGACATAATCACTTTGAATTTCCCACTCAAACTTTCCTCTGAAGCGTAACTACATTAATCATATGTGAATCCTAAACTAGTTAATATTTACATTGAAAAAAAGTGATTTTATAATTATAATGACTTAATTTAAAAAGGGGTCCTATTTCTCTGGAAACTAGGACAGGACCACACACCATGAGACATCCAGCCTTCTTCACTACTGCGGATGAAAGGATGTATATAAGTCCAGTTTGGTCTGTTTTCCTTGCATGTTTTGCCTTTCTCTTCCCACAAGGCTCTGCTCCCCTTAAGATCTAATTGATCTGTACATTTGCTCCTAAATATACAATTTACCTGCTGGAAATATTTTTGTCTACTCATGAATATTGATGACATATGTTTAATAAGTAAAGGAACTTCAGTTTGCAATCTAACTTTTATGAATTCTTCAAAAGCATTTTTATGAACTTTTCAAAACCACATCTCAGAGATGGTAATACTTTAGATAGACCTAAAGTTTGCTCTAGTCAAACAATACTCCAAACCTAAGTTGCCTGGAATTACTCTAGTACTTCCACAAGGACCCAAGGATTTTTAAAATTATCTTTTGTGATTTAGTTGCCTGGATTTTGGCAGACAAATAAACTTGACAATCTTAGCAGGTCTATATTCAATATAGTAAATATTTTCCTTGTAAGAAAACATGGATATAACATTATATTCCTGATCCTCAGAATAATGAACAGACAGTTAGTTATTACAAAAAGACTCCCTCCCTTTGGCAGAATATAGTATATAAACTGTTAATAGGCCTCCTCAATTATCCTTTGAAATACTTTCTAGATTCAAATTTCCCAAAGTTTTCCCATTTTTTGAGAATATATACTGGGACCACTTAATTTAAATACTATTTGTACCATAGAGTTACTTGTTCTGCAATATGCTAAACAAATAGGTTGCTTAGTGTATGCACAGACACTTCCCATATGGAAAAGTTGCACTTTTGATCATGCATTGTCTAAGTCTGGCACCTTAGGTGTTGCAGGTGTAGCTAAATTCAAACGACCTATCAGACTATTGCAATTTAGTGGGCCGTTGCCTGCATATGTGAATTATTATTACAACATCACATGTGGCTGGAACAGATCTTCACTGACTCTGGAATTAACAGTGCATCACCTTACTGTGACATAAACTGTTTTGGCAAGGGAAAGGGGAAAGTATATGACCAGATGTAGTAGTCATTTAATTTCTAGACATTCATATGAGAAGCAGTGGTGGAGAATCCATATGATTAAAATTGGACATTTACTTAATTTAATAGATTCCAGATGTAAGGAAAACTTTTATAAAGCCTATACTGAACCTGCAACAAGAATGACTTTCAAGGAATCTAGTTTTATGAGTTATCACTATAAACGCCTAGGACCTACAGTACTCCGTTGAATAAAAATGGTGAGAATGGGCATTCTTGTCTTGTTCCCTATCATAGAGGAAAAGCTTTCAGTATTTCACTGTTACGTATGTTGTTGGCTGTGGGTTTATCACATATGGCCTTTGTTATGTTGAGGTACTTGCCCTCTATACCCGTTTTGTTGAGAGTTTTTATCATAAATGGATGTTGAATTTTGTCAAATGTTTTCTCAGCATCTATTGAGATGATCATGTGATTTTTGTCCTTCTTTTTGTTGAGGTTGTTTATGATGCTGATGGAATTTTGAATATTGTACCATCCTTGCATCCCTGGAATAAATCCCATTTGATCATGATGGGTGATCTTTTTGATGTATTTTTGAATTGTGTTTGCTAATATTTTGTTGAGTATTTTTGCATCTATGTTCCTCAAGAGTATTGGTCTGTAATTTTATTTCTTTGTGGTGTCTGGCTTTGGTATTAGAGTGATGCTGGCCTCATAGAATGAGTTTGGAAGTATTCCCTCTTCTACTTTTTGGAAAACCTTAAGGAGGGTGGGTATTTGGTCTTCTTTAAATGTTTGATAAAACTTAAATGGTGAAGCTATCTGGTTCAGGGGTTTTGTTCTTAGATAGTTTTATTTATTATTACAAATTCAATTTCATTGCTGTTAATTGGTCTGTTCAGATTTTCTGTTTCTTCCCGGGTCAGCCTTGGAAGGTTGTATTTTTCTAGAAAGTTGTCCATTTCTTCTAGGTTATCCAGTTTGTTAGCATATAATTTTTCATAGTATTCTCTCATAATTGTTTGTATTTCTGTGGTATCCATAGTGATTTTTCCTTTTTCATTTCTGATTCTGTTTATGTGTGTAGACTCTCTTTTTTTCTTGATAAGTCTGGCTAGGGGTTTATCTATTTTGTTTATTTTCTCAAAGAACCAGCTCCTGCTTTCATTGATTCTTTCTATTGTTTTATTATTCTCAATTTTATTTATTTATGCTCTAATCTTTATTATGTCCTTCCTTCTACTGACTTTGAGCCTATTTGTTCTTCTTTTTCTAGTTTCATTAATTGTGAGTTTAGACTGTTCTTTTGGCATTGTTCTTCTTTCCTGAGGTAGGCCTGTATTGCAAAATACTTTTCTCTTAGAACTACCACCACTGCATCCCACTGAGTTGTTGTTTTCATTTGTCTCCATATATTGCTTGATCTCTGTTTTTATTTGTTCATCGATCCATTGATTATAAGAGCATGTTGTTAAGCCTCCATGTGATTGTGTGCATTTTTGTTTTCTCTGTATAACTTATATGTAGTTTCATACCTTTGTGGTCTGAGAATCTGGTTGGCACAATTTTAATCTTTTTGAATTTACTGAGGCTCTTTTTGTGGCCTAATATATTATTTATTCTGGAAAATGTCCCATGTGCACTTGAGAAGAATGTGTATCCTGTTGCTTTTGAGGGGAGTGTTCTGTAGACATCTGTTAGGTTCAACTGTTCTAATGTATTGTTCAGTGCCTCTGTTTCCTTTCCTATTTTCTGTCTGGTTGATCTGTCTTTTGGAGTGAGTGGTGGGTTGAAGTCTCCTGAAATGAATACATTGCATTCTACTTCCCCCTTTAATTCTGTTAGTATTTGATTCACATATGTAGGTTCTCCTATATTGGGTGCATAGATATTTATAATGGTTATATCATCTTGTACTGACTCCTTTATCATTAGGTAATGTCCTTCTTTGTCTCTTGTTACTTTCTTTGTTTTAAAGTCTATTTTGTCTGATATAAGAACTGCTACTCCTGTTTTTTCTCCCTACTAGTTGCATGAAATATCTTTTACCATCCCTTCACTTTTAGTCTGTATATGTCTTTGGGTTTGAAGTGAGTCTCTTATAGGCAGCATATAGAAGGGTCTTGTTTTTTATCCATGCAGTGACTCTATGTCTTTTGGTTGGTGCATTCAGTCCACTTATATTTAGGGTAATTATTGATAGATATATACTTATTGCTATTGCAGGCTTAGATTTGTGGCTACCAAAGGTTCAAGGGCAACTTGCTTACTATTTAACAGTCTAATTTAACTTGTTTATTATGCTGTTATAAACACAATCCAAAGGGTTTTTCCCCCCTTCTTCTTCTTCCTCCTCCACTCTTTATATATTAGGTGTCATATTCTGTACTCTGTGTATCCTTTGACTGACTTTGTGGGTAGTTGATTTAATTTTGCACTTGCTTAGTAATTAATTGGTCTACTTCCTTTACTGTGGTTTTATTTCCTGTGGTGACAGCCTTAGGGGCACTTCCGTCTATAGTAGTCTCTTTAAAATACACTGTAGAGGTGGTCTGTGGGAGTTAAGTTACTTCAACTTTTGCTTACCTGGAAATTGTTTAATCCATGTGTCTAATTTAAATCCATGTGTCTAATCTCTCTGGGTAGAGTGTTCTTGGTCACAGTCCTTTCTGTTTCATTGCATTAAATATATCATGGCCTGTAAAATTTCTGCTGAGAAGTAACCTGGTAGCCTGATGGGCTTTCCTTTATAGGTGATCTTTTTCTCTCTCTGGATGCTTTTAATATTCTTTCCTTGTCCTTGATCTTTGCCATTTTAATTATTATATGTCTTAGTGTTATTATCCTAGGGTCCCTTGTGTTGGGAGATCTCTGCCCTTTGATAGCCTGAGAGATTATTGCCTTCCCCTGATTGGGAAACTTTTCAGCAATTGTTTCCTCAGAGAGACTTTGTATTCCCTTTTCTCTCTTCTTCTTCTGGTACCTGTATAAGGTAAAAATTGTTCCATTTGGATTGGTTGTACAGCTTATTATTCCTTCAATCCCAGAGATCCTTTTTTCACTCTGTGCCTGAGCTTCTTTAATTTCATGTCCTCTAATTTCTATTTCATTTACCATCTACTCTACCTCATCAAATGTACTTTTAAATCCCTCATTTATACATATCATTTCAGATACTACATTTTTCAAAGTTTCTATCTCTTTCTTGAAGTCTTCCCTGAAATCTTGAATATTTTTCGGTAGCTCTGTGAGCATGTTTATGATTTTTATTTTGAAACATTTATCAAGAAGATTGGTGATTTCAGTTTCACTTAGCCCTCTTTCTGGCATCTGGATTTTAGTTTGTACAAAATTTTTTTGCTGTTTCAATTTTCTTTAGACTCCTATGGAATAATAACTTTGTGTACGCATCACCCTCTATTGCCCAGAAGCTCTACTCTCTGGAGCTCCCCAGGACCTGGAGCAATGGTGGGGTTGCAGGTGAGGTGCACTGGCACCTGCTAGGAGGAAAGAGCTCTTTCTTGCTTCCCAGCTGCAGTGCATGCCTTTACTGCCAGGGACACTGGGCCAAGCGCCCAGGGAAAAGCCTCTGCATTATGCCCCTGTAGCTGCCACAGGCAGGGCCACCCTCCAGCTGGCCTGGCTCGATGGAGGGGGCAGCATGTATGCAGACTGGTTCCTGCCAGGAGGAAGGAGCATGAGGCTGTGTATCACAGTGGTTGGCCTCAGGGCTATGTTGCCAGCCAAGGAATGGAGCATCTGAAGCTCCTGAAAGTTCCCAACTTGCTGGGCTGAGTGTGCCAAGACTATTTTGTCCACCTGCCCTTTCTCCTGAGCAGCAAGCTCTGTGTAATCTTTGCCCATTTAGAAACCCTCTCACTTTTGGGAAGTCTTTCAAAGTGCTCACTTTTCTTTATCCCAGAGTAGCCGGTTGTGCATACCTGTTCTACACAAGTAGCTGGAATCTCAGTCTTTCTGAGTATTTTTCCTGTCTTTGCTTTCCAACCCCACTAATCTCCAGAGCACCATGTAATGTGGGTTCATGCTCCTGGAGCAGACCTCCAGCAGTGGATGTTTAGCAGTCCTGGCATTCTACTCCCTCCCTGCTCCATTTCTCTTCCTCCTGCCTGTGAGCTGGGAGGAGGGGCAGGTCTTGGGTCTCACTAGATCATGGCTTTGCTACTTTTCCCTTTTCTGTAAAGTCTTCTCTTTCCCCCAGATGTAGGCAGTCTGTGCTGCAGTCTTCTGGTCACTTTTTCAGGATTAGTTATATTTGCTGTATTTTGTGTTACATGTGGTTTTGGAAGGAGGTTTCTGCCTCACTTCTCACACCTCCATCTTTTTTTTCTGATCAAAGATTGATTCTTTTGCATGTGGATATCCAGTTGTCCCAGCTCCATTTGTTGAAAAGACTTTCTTTTCCCATTGTATTTTCTGTTCTCCTTTGTCTATAATCAGTCAACTATATTTACATGGATCTGTTTTCAGGCTCTATTCTGTTTACTTAACCTAACTTTCCATTCTTTTGACAATACCACACTGTTTTCATTCCATAGTTTTATAGTATCTTGAAATTGGGGTGTCTGTTCTCTTTCAATATTGTGCTGAACTTTCTGGATCCTTTGCTTCTACATATAAACTTTAATATCAGTTTGTTTATATCCACAAAATAACTTGTGATTTTGATTGGGATTACATCATATCTATAGATCAAATTGGGAAGAATTTATGACTTAACATATGACTCTCCAGAAATATGGAATATCTTTCCATTTATGCAGTTCATCTTTGATTACTTTTATCAGAGTTTTCTCATTTTCCTTATACAAATCTTTCACATATATTATATTTAAGTATTCATTTTTGTATGCTAAATGAGCCAGTGCTTTTAATTTTTGATTCTACTTGCATATAGGAAAGCAATTTTCATATATTAACATCATACCTGGTAACACTGCTATAATCAGTAATTAGTTTCAGGAGTCATTTTGTAGCTTATTTTGGATTTTCTACATAGATAATTATATCATCTACAGACAAAAGAAGTTTTATTTCTTCCTTTCCAGTCCAAATGCCTTTTTCTTTCTTTCTTTTTTTTGTCTTACTGCATTACCAAGCACTTCCAGTACAGTGTTGAAAAGAATGGTGAGAGAAGATATCCATGGCTTGTTTATGATCTGAAAAGGAAATCTACTTTCTTACCATTAAGCATCATGCTAGCTATAAGTTTTTGTGTATATATATATTTTTAACCAGGTTGAGGAAGGTCCCCTCTATTCCTAGTTTACTGAGTTTTTATCATAAAGAGCTATTGGACTTTGTCAGGTGTTTTTTCTGCATATATTGATAAGGTCGTGTGATTTTTGTTTTTAGCCTGTTGATGTGCTAGATTACATTAATTGATTTTTGAGAGTTTAACCAGCCTTGCATATCTAGGATATTACCCACTGGCATGTAATTCATTTTATACACTGTTGGATTAAATTTGCCAATATTTTCTTCAGGATTTTTCATGAGAAATATTGGCCTGTGGTTTTCTTGTTATCTTTACTTTTGGTATTATGCTGGCCTCAGAGGTAGGAGAAGCTAATATATTTTGCTTCTATCTTCTAAGAAAGATCGTAGAGTATTGGCTTTATTTTTCTTGAAATATTTGGTAGAATTCCACAGTGAAACTATCTGGAATTAGTGCTTTCTGTTTTAGAAGGTTATTAATTATTCATTAATTTCTTTAATAGATACAGGCTTATTCAGAATTTCTATTTCTTCTTGTGTGAATTTTGACAGATTGTGTTTCCCAAAGAATTGTTCCATTTCATCTAGGTTATAAAAGCTGTGGCCAAAAAGCTGCTCATAGTTCTTTATTATCTTTTTGATGTCCATTGGAATTATTACTTTTCAGTAATAATATAAACAATTATTTATTTATAGAAAAATAAATAAATAATAAAATAAAAATATATAGATCGATATGACTCATATTTAGAAATTAAAAGTGTAATTTATTGGCTGGTAATATAGAAATACTACATTTTAATCAATGTGTATTAATGTGTAATTATGAAAAGACATTTGACCACTAGGGCATTCAAGGTTGTTTTAGTAAAACCTAGGATAAATTTGTTTTGTCTTAATTAGGTATGAATCATCCTCATTTTGTGAGAACCTTTTGCTGGTATCCCCACGGTTAGGACTGTGTATATTTCAACATTGGTTATAAGGATTTCCTTATTCATTTGCTGTATTCAAGCAATCTAGCAATGCTCATTTACATACATTAAAGAGACTGCTTAAAATAATAATGTAACTCAGCTAGCTGAAACTCTGTAATCAACATTTATGTACTAATGTAGTGTTTTATGTATCCTCAGTTAATAGATTCAGAAATGCTGTCTCTGATATCTTTGTTCATAATCTTTTTATTCCCTTGTATTTTATTTAAATCCTTGGAGACAGCTTTACTTGTATATTCAAATTATTCTTATCTTTCTGTACTGTGCATGTGCTCTTCATCTATGTTGGTTTACTGATGTCTCTGACAGTCTAATGGATTATATGGATCTATTCCATTCCATAAAAAAAATTTTTAATGTGTTTATTGTTTGAGGTCCTGTGTTTAAGTTATTTCCATATACAATTTTGCATACATGTCTAGGTGGTTTCCAGATATTCTGAAGTCCATCCATATTCCCTCTAGGAGACTGTGGATTCTAGGAAAAGAAGTTGTGGGCAGGACCTGCAAGTTCTTTTTATGAGACTCCACTGTTTGTCCAGTACCATTTGCTTTATCCTAAGAATTGATTCCAACCACATCTTCAAATTTTGAAATAAAATTTTCATAGTATTGATGTCAATTCATTTACCATTCAGAATTGTTCCAGTTAGAACACGGAAAATTATTTGTAGAAGGAGAAGGTAGGACAAGATGGCTAAAAGAAAGGACAGGTCTGCTGTTGGCTTTCTGTTTTTCCTATATATTTGTCATGCTTTCTTGGGCATAGCTATCTACTGGGCTCCATATCTTACCTGTTTCTATTTGATCAGAAACCTGAGTTTTTGCCCTCATCCTCACCTGATATTTTTCAAGCATGGATTTAGAATCCTATGGTAATTCTATATTAGGCAGTAGATATGATACTGAAGTTTTATTTGATATGAATCTTTCAAGCAATCTTATCTAGTACTTCATACCCAGGATAGTATAGGAACTGTATCTAGGATTAAGAAACTTGTTATAAATGACAAGGGATTAGTTGTAAGTGTTTCACTGGTAACAAACATGAATTATGTAATTGTTCATGGATGCATTTATTATGAAGTTTTTCATTTCATTTATCTTTTCTTCCTAAAAAAAAGAATTTTTAAAAAACATAAATGCCGGAAAAAAAATGTACTTAAAAATACAAATGATGATCTTAGTGAACATAGTTAAATATATATATTTTAAAAACTGTTACTTGGGAAAAAATAGTGAAAATCCATTTTGAAAGTCACTTTCAATCTGATGATTTCAGTTCTGGTCAAGGTCTCTCCAAATCCCATTTTGTTACCTTGTACATAAATTATGCAATTTAGAATTGCTGGCCCTTATAAACATGTTTGTTTTATTTAGGAATTTGAGGATGAATCCTTCTTTAAAAATAGCTGGATGATTTTTATAAGATGAACTATGGGTCAACTGGTACTACCAGATTGGAGATGTGAGGAGTGAGACAATGAATAAAATCTAAAGTGGTATTGACATCCAAAATATACAAAGAACTCACGCACCTTAACAAACAAAAAGCAAATAACCCAGTTAAGAAATGGGCACAGGACATGAATAGACACTTCTCTAAAGAAGAAATTCAGATGACCAACAGGCACATGAAAAAATGCTCCACATCGCTAATCATCAGAGAAATGCAGATTAAAACCACAATGAGATATCACCTCACACCAGTGAGGATGGCCAACATCCAAAACACAAACAACAACAAATGTTGGCGAGGATGTGGAGAGAGGGGAACCCTCCTACATTGCTGGTGGGAATGCAAATTAGTTCAACCATTGTGGAAAGCAGTATGGAGATTCCTCAAAAAACTCAAAATAGAAATACCATTTGACTCAGGAATCCCACTCCTAGGAATTTACCCCAAGAATGCAGCAACCCAGTTTCAAAAAGACAGATGCATCCCTATGTTTATCACAGCACTATTTACAATAGCCAAGAAATGGAAGCAACCTCAGTGCCCATCAGTAGATGAATGGATAAAGAAGATGTGGTACATATACACAATGGAATATTACTCAGCCATAAGAAAAAAACAAATCCTACCATTTGCAACAACATGGATGGAGCTGGAGGGTATTATGCTCAGTGAAATAAGCCAAACCGAAAAAGACAAGTGCCAAATGATCTCACTCATATGTGGAGTATAAGAAGAAAAAAAAAAACTGAAGGAACAAAACGGCAGCAGACTCACAGAACCCAAGAATGGACTAACAGTTACCAAAGGGAAAGGGACTGGGGAGATGGGTGGAAAGGGAGGGATAAGAGGGTGAAAGGGGCATTACGATTGGCAGACATAGGGTGGGGGGCACGGGGGGGACTGTACAGCTCAGAGAAGACAAGTAGATTCTCATCTCACTACACTGATAGACAGTGACTGTAATAGGGTTGGTGGGGGGCCCTGATGAAGGGGGTAGTTTAATCATCACAATATTGCTCATGTAATTGTAGGTTAATGATACTAAAATAAAATAAATTGTAAAAAAAAACAACAAAATAAACAAAAAAGAGGTAGACTATTAAAAAAAATCTAAAGTGGTATTGACTGTACAAAATATTTTGGAACTGTAGTTCCTTAGCATTTGCAGATTTAGCATTCATGAACGTAATAGCCACATATGAGCACAAGGGGTCATATGGTAACTTGTTTTATGGAAGTATGAAATGGGGAACTGGTGTGGGGGTATAATCTACAGCAGAGTTTGAGGCTAGAATTGAGTTCAGAGTCTGTTTTTTTTATTTTTTACTTTTTTATTTTGGTATCATTAATGTAGAATCACTTGAACATTATGGTTACTAGACCCCCTGTTATCAAGTTCCCTGCACATACCCCACTAAAGTCACTGTCCATCAGCATAGTAAGATGCCATAGAATCATTACTTGTCTTCTTTATAGATCCTGCCTTTCCCGTGTCCCCTGCTGCTGCATTACATGTGCTAATCCTAATGCCCCTTTTTCCCCCTTATCCCTCCCTTCCCACCCATCCTCGCAGTTCCTTTCCCTTTGGTAACTGTTAGTCCATTCTTGGGTTCTGTGAGTCTGCTGCTGTTTTGTTCCTTCAGTTTTTCCTTTGTTCTTATACTCCACAGATGAGTGAAATCATTTGATACTTGTCTTTCTCCACCTGGCTTATTTCACTGAGCATAATACCCTCCAGCTCCATCCATGTTGTTGCAAATGGTAGGATTTGTTTTCTTCTTATGGCTGAATAATATTCCATTGTGTATATGTACCACATCTTCTTTATCCATTCATCTACTGATGGACACTTAGGTTGCTTCCATTTCTTGGATATTGTAAATAGTGCTGCAATAAACATAGGGGTGCTTATGACTTTTTCAAACTGTGCTGCTGCATTCTTAGGGTAAATTCCTAGGAGTGGGATTCCTGGGTCAAATGGTATTTCTATTTTGAGTTTCTTGAGGAACCTCCATACTGCTTTCCACAACAGTTGAACTAGTTTGCATTCCCACCAGCAGTGTAGGAGGGTTCCACCTTCTCCACATCCTCGACAACATCTATTGTTGTTTGTCTTTTGGATGATGGCCATCCTAACTGGTGTGAGGTGATATCTCATTGTGGTTTTAATTTGCATTTCTTTGATAATTAAAGATGTGGAGCATCTTTTCATGTGCCTGTTGGCCATCTGAATTTCTTCTTTGGAGAAGTGTCTGTTTAGCTCCTCTGCCCGTGTTTTAATTGACTTATTTGTTTTTTGTTTGTTGAGGTGCATGAGCTCTATATATTTTGGATGTCAACCCCTTATTGGATATGTCATTTATGAATAAAGTCTCCCATATTGTAGATGTGTTTTTGTTCTATTGATGGTATCCTTTGCTGTACAGAAGTTTGTAGTTTGATATAGTCCCATTCATTCATTTTTGCTTTTGTTTCCCTTGCCTGGGGAGATATGTTCAGGAAGAAGTTGCTCATGTTTATGTCCAAGAGATTCTTGCCTATACTTTTTTCTAAGAGTTTTATGGTTTCATGAATTACATTCAGGTCTTTGATCCATTTTGAGTTCACTTTTGTGTATGGGGTTAGACAGTAATCCAGTAGCTGTCCAGTTTTGCCAACACCAGCTGTTGAAGAGCCTGTCATTTCCCCATTGTATATCCATGTCTCCTTTATCATATATTAATTGACCATATATGCTTGGGTTTATATCTGGCCTCTCTATTCTGTTCCACTGGTCTATGGGTCTGTTCTTGTGCCAGTACCAAATTGTCTTGATTGCCATAGCTTTGTAGTAGAGCTTGAAGTCAGGGAGCGTAATCCCCCCTGCTTTATTCTTCCTTCTCAGGATTGGTTATTCGGGGTATTTTTTGGTTCCATATGAATTTCAGAACTATTTGCTCTAGTTCATTGAAGAATGCTATTGGTATTTTGATTGGGATTTCATTGAATCTGTAAATTTTTTTAGGCAGGATGGCCATTTTGACAATATAAATTCTTCCTATCCAAGACCATGGAATGAATTTCCATTTATTAGTGTCCTCTTTAATTTCTCTTAAGTGTGTCTTATAGTTTTCACAGTATAGATCTTTCATCTCCTTGGTTAGGTTTATTCCTAGGTATTTTATTTTTTTGATGCGTTTGTGAATGGAATTGTTTTCCTGATTTCTCTTTCTGCTAGTTCACTGTTTGTGTATAGGAATGAAACAGATTTCTGTGTATTAATTTTGTATCCTATAGCTTTGCTGAATTCAGGTATTAGATCTAGTAGGTTTGGAGTGGAGTCTTTAGGGTTTTTTATGTACAATATCATGTCATCTGCAAACAGGGAGTTTGACTTCTTCCTCATCAATCTGGATGCCTTTTATTTCTTTGTGTTGTCTGATTGCCATGGCGAGGACCTCCAGAACTATGTTGAATACAAGTGAGGAGAGTGGGCATCCTTGTCTTGTTCCCAATCTTAAAGGAAAAGCTTTCAGCTTCTCACTAGTAAGTGTAATG
Organism: Phataginus tricuspis; assembly: GCA_029783875.1. Classification (NCBI taxonomy): domain Eukaryota; kingdom Metazoa; phylum Chordata; class Mammalia; order Pholidota; family Manidae; genus Phataginus; species Phataginus tricuspis. The sequence goes on along the minus strand of JAQQAC010008350.1, from coordinate 3,076,621 downwards.
TTGGCTGTGGGTTTGTCATATATGGCCTTTATTATGTTGAGGTACTTGCCCTCTATACCCATTTTGTTGAGAGTTTTTATCATGAATGGATGTTGAATTTTGTCAAATGATTTTTCAGCATCTATGGAGATGATCATGTGGTTTTTGTCCATCCTTTTGTTGATGTGGTGGATGATGTTGATGGATTTTCGAATGTTGTACCATCCTTGCATCCCTGGGATGAATCCCACTTGATCATGATGGTGATCTTTTTGATGTATTTTTGAATTTGGTTTGTTAATATTTTGTTGAGTATTTTTGCATCTATGTTCATCAGGGATTTTGGTCTGTAATTTTCTTTTTTTGTGGTGTCTTTGCCTTTTTTTTGTTATTAGAGTGATGTTGGTGTCGTAGAATGAGTTTGGGAATATTCCCTCCTCTTCTACTTTTTGGAAATCTTTAAGGAGGATGGGTATTATGTCTTCATTAAATGTTTGATAAAATTCAGGAGTGAATCAATCTGTTCCAGAGGTTTTGTTCTTAGGTTATTTTTTGAATAGCAGTTCAAGTTCTTTGCTGGTAATTGGTCTATTCAGATTATCTCTTTCTTCCTGGGTGAGCTTTAGAAGGTTGTGTTTTCCTAGAAAGTTTTCCATTTCTTCTAGGTTATCCAGTTTGTTACCATATAATTTTTCATAGTATTCTCTCATAATACTTTTTTATTTCTGTGGTGTCCATAGTGATTTTTCCTTTCTCATTTCTGATTCTGTTTATGTGTGTAGACTCTCTTTATTTCTTGACAAGTCTGACTAAGGGTTTATCTATTTTGTGTATTTTCTCAAATAACCAACTCCTGCTTTCATTGATTCTTCTATTGTTTTATTCTTCTCAATTTTATGTATCTCAGCTTTAATCTTTCTTATGCCCCTCCTTGTACTGACTTTGGGCCTCATTTGTTCTTCCTTTTCTAGTTTCACTAATTGTGAGTTTAGACTGTTCATTTGGGATTGTTCTTCTTTCCTGAGGTAGGCCTGTATTGCAATATATTTCCCTCTTAGGACAGCCTTTGCTGCATCCCACAGATTTTGTGGTATTGAATTATTGTTGTCATTTGTATCTATATATTGCTTGATATCTGTTTTTATTTCATCATTGATCCATTGATTATTTAGGAGCATGTTATTAAGACTTCATGTGTTTATGGGCTTTTTTGTTTTCTTTGTGTAATTTATTTCTAGTTTCATACCTTTGTGATCTGAGAAGCTGGTTAGCACAATTTCAATCCTTTTTACTTTATTGAGCCTCTTTTTGTGGCCTAGTATATGATCTATTCTTGAAAATGTTCCATGTGCACTTGCAAAGAATGTGTATCCTGTTGCTTTTGAATGGAGTGTTCTGTAGATGTCCATTATGTCCATCTGTTCTAATATGTTGTTCAGTGCCTCTGTCTCTTTATTTATTTTCTTTCTGGTTGATCTGTCCTTCGGAGTGAGTTGTATTTTGAAGTCTCCTAAAATGAATGCATGGCATTCTATTTCCCCTTTAAGTCTGTTAGTATTAGTTTCACATATGTAGGTGTTCCTGTGTTGAGTGCATAGATATTTATAATAGGTATAACCTCTTGTTGGACTGACCCTTTTATCATTATGTAATGTCCTTCTTTGTCTCTTGTGAATTTCTTTGTTTTGAATTCTATTTTGTCTGATACAAGTACTGCAACTCCTGCTTTTTTCTCCCTATTAGTTGCATGAAATATTTCTTTCCATCCCTTTACTTTCGGTCTGTGTATGTCTTTGGGTTTGATGTGAGTCTCTTGTAGGCAGCATATAGATGGGTCTTGTTTTTTTATCCATTCAGTAACTCTATGTCTGTTGATTGATCTGTTCAGACCATTCACATTTAGGGTAATTATCGATAGGTATGTACTTATTGCCATTGCAGGCTTTAGATTCATGGTTACCAAAGGTTCAATGGTAATTCCCTTACTATCTAACAGTCTAATTTAACTCACTTCATATGCTGTTATAAACACAGTCTAAAGCTTATTTTGTTTTTCCTCCTTTTTCTTCCTCCTCCATTCTTTGTATGTTATGAGTTATATTGTGTACTCTTTTCTAGCCCTTGGGTGACATCTATTTAGCCTTAGGAACACTTCCATCTATAGCAGTCCCTCCAAAATGAACTGTAGAGGTGTTTTAAGGGAGGTAAATTCTCTCAGCTTTTGCTTATCTGAAAATTGTTTAATCCCTCCTTCAAATTTCAATGATGACCTTGCTGGGTCATGTATTCTTGGTTCAAGGCCCTGCTGCTTCATTGCATTAAATATATCATGCCCCTCCCTTCTGGCCTGTAAGGTTTCTGTTGAGAAGTCTGATGGTAGCCTTATGGGTTTTCCCTTGTATGTGTTCTTTTTTCTTTCTCTATCTGCTTTTAAAAGTCTGTCTTTATCCTTGATCTTTGCCATTTTAATTATTATATGTCTTGATGTTGTCTTCCTTGGGTCCCTTGTTTTGGGAGATCTGTACATCTCTATGGCCTGAAAGACTATCTCCTTCCCAAGATTGGGGAAGTTTTCAGCAATTGCCTCCTCAATAACACTTTATATCCCTTTTTCTCTCTTCTTCTTCTTCTGGAACACTTATAATGTGAATATTGTTCCGTTTGGATTGGTCACACAGTTCTTTCAATATACCTTCATTCTTAGAGATTCTTTTTTCTCTCTGTGCCTCAGCTTCTTTGTATTCCTCTTCTCTAATTTCTATTCCATTTACCATCTCTTCTACTACATTTAATCTGCTTTTAAATCCCTCCATTGTATGTTTCATTTCAGATATGGTATTTCTTAATGATTGAATCTCCAACTTATATTCATTCCTTAGTTCTTGAGTATTTTTCTGTACCTCCATAAGCATGTTTATAATGTTTATTTTGAACTCTCTTTCAGGAAGATGTGTGAGTTCAGTTTCATTTGGCCCTTTTTCTGTGGTTTGTGAGATTTTGGTCTGAACCATGTTCTTTTGACATTTCATTTTCTGTGTGGTGCCCACTAGTGTGCAGAAACTCCAGTCTCTAGAGCTGCCCAGCCCCTAGAGTGATGTTGGGGGTCGTAGGGCAATGTAGCTGGTGCCTGGGGGAAGGAAAGATCTGTTCCTGCTTCCTGTCTGTGGTGCCTGCCTCCAGTGTCAGAGCCAGTGGGCCAAGCCCACACGGGTAATCATCTGTGCTTTGTGTCTCTTGCTGTTGTAGGTGGGGCCTCCTTCTGGCTGGCCTGACGCCAGCACAGTGACTTCCAGTTTGCAAACCAGTGCCCACAGGCCAGTAGGAAGGCTCAGCAGACTATGTGTCACAGTGGGGGGCTCAGAGCTGAGTTAGCAGCCAGGGGATGGAGCACCTGAAGCTCCTCAAAGTTCCCAACCAGCTGAGCAGAGCTCCCCCAGACAACCTTAACCTTGTCCAGCTCTCCCTTCTCCTGCACAGCAAGCTCTGTTCAAACCCTGCCCCTTCAGCAGCCCTCTCCCTGCTGGAAAGCCTCTCAGACTCTCTGCCTTTCCTCTGACACAGAGCAGCTGGGTGTAGATCCCCTTCTCCACAAACAGCCGGCATGTCAGTTTTCTCAAGCACTACGCCTGTCCGAGCTCCCCAACGTCCACAGCACCACACAATAAGGGATTCTGCTCACAAAGCAGATGTCCAGGGCTAGGTGTCCAGCAGTCCCAGGCTTTCAGTCCCTCCCACATTCCATTTCTCTTCCTCCGGCCGGTGAGCTGGGGTGGGGGAAAGGCTTGGGTCCTACCGGACTAAGACTTTCGTACGTTACCCTGTTTCCTGAGGTCTGCTCTGCTCATTAGGTCTTTGTGCAGTCTGGTTCAGCCTTCTTTCTTGTTGCTGTTTTAGGGTTAGTTGTATTAATTAACTATATTTTTGTGCTGTTTGTGGTTTTGGGAGGAGCTCTCCATCTCACCCTTCATGCCACCATCTTGAATCCCAGAGTCTGCTTTGTAAACCAATTCTTATTGCTATTGACTTAGCATTATTGTAGTTTTTCTTTTAAATAGGAGAAAATTAAAGATGTCCTGGTATTCACATATTCAGCACCATCTTTTTTAGCTTCAATTTTGGAGGAAAAATTAATCAAGCAACCTGGAGAAGACTGATGTCGGGAAGATGCACAGATGTCCAGCATCACCAATCAACTCCATGGTTCAAAGAGTGTTGAACAGCAAAGAATTAGGCTAAATATAAATTCTTTTTGCTTTTATTTTCAATAGTGAGGATGATAATGGTTACAACAGAGAATATTTATTTTGTTTTGACAGCTCTGGGCTGGGAAAACTAAACAAGACTTTCTGTGTTTTAAGGTTCTTGGGCTGCCATAACAAAATACTGAAGACTTGGTGACTAAACAGAAGAAATTTATTTCTCATGGTTCTGGAGACTGGAAATTCCAGATCTAGATCCATCAGGATTCAGTTTCTGGCAAGAGCTCCCTTCCTGGCTTCAGATGCCCACGTTGCTGTACCTTCACATGAACTTACTTTCTCTGAATGCTCATGGAGAATAAAAGAAAGAGCTCTCTGGTATCCGTTTTTATAAGGACACTAATTACACTGGATCAGAACCCAACCCTAATAACCTCATTTGACCATACTTACCTCTGTGTAAGTCACATTGGGCAATTTGAGCTTCAACATATGTAATTTTGGAAGACACAGTTCAGTCCCAAACAGACAATTTCCTGTGAGAAATACCATGGCTAAAATTTGAAGGACCATCCATTATACAATTGACAATATTGTGACATACAGAACTTGACTAATACTCCTAAAGGTAATTAGCAGCATTAAAAATTTTTGGTTCAAGTATATTATTTGGCTTCCATTGTCTGATAATTGCTACCTTAAAAATGAGGACATTTTGTGGGATATTATTAAGCATATCAATTTATAGTATTCATTAACCAGACTGATCTAGTACATAAAGGGAAAAAATATTTGCATATAGCTTTATTTTCCCAATAAAAGCTTTAAAAAGCACTTTGAGTCAGACAATACCATAGAAAAAGGATCATTATTGTTCATTTCTAGCATACTTCAAATTTTGTCCTTTGAATCAGAAATACATGCCCATTCTTAAAGAGAGTCATTGACCATATTCCCATGTACTAGCTGAGTTTCTATTTATTATGGCACTTGAGCAGATGGGTCCTACTAGAATAACCATTAGCTGATTGACAGCTGACAGCAAGGCAATATGCATGAACTCTATATGTTATCCTGTATTTCATTTTCAGATCTCAAAAGACGCAACTGTCATCTTCTAGGCACTTATTGAAAAGCTGAGGGAGATCGACTTTTGTAAAGTTTTCCAACAGAGGACCTGTAAAGATCTAATATTGAAGAAAAGATCTGTGGAAAACTTTTACAACTAGTCCTTTCCAAAAATAGGTTTAAATCAAGTTCAAAGATGAGTAAAAATAAAATATTAATATTATAATAAATAAGAATAGTATTTTTAAGGGCTGATAGGAAAATGCAATCATCAAAACATAAAATATACTTGAATCAATAATTTTTTTAAACAAACACAGTTGAGTGCCCACTGCATGATAGCAATATGCTGAGTCCTGGAGGTACAATGGAGAAAAACATTGACTTAAGGGTCTAGAGGGTGATTAAGACAGGTAAATGAATAGTTGTATTAAAAGCATATAAGGTCTATAATGGAGGATATTTATTGTGCTGAAAACTATTTTGTTATTGTTTTTGTATTTTGTTTTTTCCAAAACAATCCACTTAGACTCACTGAAGTGTCTCGTCAGAAGCACCTACCTGAAAGCCTGAAAAAAGTGATGTCTAGGCTGAGTCTTGAACCGGAATAGGAGTCAGTCATTCAAAGGCAAAGACACTCCTTTTAGTTTGATGGAAAAGCATGTATGAAGACTCCAGCGTAGAAAAATGAAAAGAATACAAAGAAGTAAAAATGATTTCATTATGTATAGTTAGGTTATAACATTTAAGGGAGGGAGTATGACAAAATTGGTGCCTACTTATTTAGGTTATGTTTTAGTTAAAAAATTATATGCAGCCTATGAATTTAACACTGATGATTATTTTGAGCACAATCTAATATGTTCAGTGATCATTTTCACCATTTCTAAACATTCTGGTATGTATGGCATTATAATAAAAGGTATTATCCAAAAGGAATGAGGAGCCCTTGAATGGCTTTTTAAAGGTAGATCCTAATAGGATTTCCATTTTGGAGAACATAGGTCACAGAATGGGTAATAAAAAGACTAGAGGGAGGGATCCTAGTTAGGAAGTGCAATGGAAGAAATGTCTTGAAATAAGACCATGGCTGGATGATAAAGCAAAGTGGGTAGATTAGAGAAAATTTTGGGAAGTAAAATAGACATAGTGATTGATTTAGGAATGACCAAAAGTTGATGTTTTGGTTTCTGGCTTGGGTAGCTAGGAAGACAAAAGTAGAGAAAATGAGTAAAAAATAGATTGCAAACACCTGCTGAATTTAACTTTGTACATATTGATTTTGAGGGATCTCTGGATCATCCAGAAATAATTAGATAGGATATTGAAGGTTCAACAAGTTTGAATTTAATAAGTAATTCTTAGTAGAAAAATTCTTTTTCACTATATAATACTTTAGTTAAACAAGATGTCAAACTGTTATATCAGATTATTTACAAAATGATTTTCTTTAGATGTGGGCAGACCCAACCTGTCTTTTGTTTTATACATGCACACGATTCACTTTTTTCTTCTAACCAAAATAAAGGCCTCCCCACCAAGAAAAAAAATGCTTAACCAATTCTGAGACATCATCTTTTTCAAAGCCTAGACCATCATTTCGCAGACTTGGCCTAAGTATGTCTGCATCCTGACTTTAGGCACACTACGACATGCCCCTTATACTAACAAATGGACTGAAACTATGGAGTACAGTTATAATCCACTGTGAGTATTTTGAGAGGTAAGATAAAGGAACTTTCCATCACGACTGTTTTTTTCAAAGTCTCAAATCATATATCTCATGCAGAGCTGCCTTCTCCTCTCTTTAGGCATTTATAACTTTAATCTATGGCCCTCAGTTGCACTGAGCTGGGCCCTGTTAAGATCACTAGAGATCCTGATGGTTTCAAATCTGATGCTTACTTCTTGGTCACTAAGTTTTTACCTCTTAATATGTGAAAAGTTAGCTACTCTATGATACCTGGAATTTTTCCGCCATATGAAACCTATGGTATTTCTACCTCTTTGCTTCCCTTCAAATTAACTGACTACTCCTTAGCATCCTTCACTTATTTTCTTCTGATTCATCTATAAATATTGGACTGTCCAAAGACCTTAAGTATTACTTTCTGCCTAGGTGTTCCTGTCAATTCTATAGTTTTTAAATAATTTTTACCTGTTGATAGTGTGCAAATTTTTATTTCTATCCTTGACATTAAAGGTATGTATAATAGACATTTCAAATCTCTAAACTTAATGTGTCCAACAGAGCAGCCTTGCTATTCCTCCCCAAGGCCTCATCCTTCTTAGTTCTTCTTCCTTTCAGTGAAAGGCATCAACTCCCATTCACTTTCTTACTCAAAAATTCTAGTAGTCATCCTTGATTGTCTCCTATATGCACTCCACCAAAACATACCTGCATCAACCCACTTTCCCTTTCAATTCTTGCAATCCCAGTCCAAATCATAGCATTTCATATAACAGTAGCTTCATTATTGGCCTACCAGTTTTAACTCTTTCCCTATACTATCCATTCTCAAAACAGTACCAGAATAATCTTTAAAAAATATCAATAGGACCACCCAGTCTTATTTGAAACCTTCTATGATGTCCTGTAACATTCAGCATAAAATCCAACTCCTCATCACCTCTTACAAAGGCCATAATGATCTCATCTGACAGTTTCCTGATATTGTTTAAGATCCTCAGATATATGAAGCTGGCCCTAATTTAGAGTTTTTAACGTAGTTATTTCTGCTGTCTGGATTAATCTTTTCCACCTTACATGCATGGGTCACCTTTCTTATTCAGGTTATGTTATGTTCTCAAACAGACCTTCCTAAACTTCCTGACCACCAAAGCAGAGGTTAACATCAATGTGCATAGCTATATAACAAGAAAGAAAAAAAAATTAAAGTCATCAGTTATATGGTATAGCATCAACTTAAAAGTGTATAGCAATGTAAATAACACGAATGCTTATGTGTTCTATGAAAAATATTGTGCGAATGTGTAGGGATTTTAAGATTATAATTATGCAATATATGCAAGCTTCATAAAAGAAAAAAGAAAAGTCTTAATAGTTATGGCATTATTGGAAATTTTAACCTTAAGGTAGTTATGGGTACTGTTTGCTTATACATTTTAAGAAGTTTAGTGAGTAATGCTGGTAAATGATACTATTACTTATATCATGACAGAAAATTTTGACATTGTAATTCAATATGCCATTTATATATCCATGTATGCTTTTTTCTAAATTGACATAAGATCAAATATAGAACTAAAACTGATAATAACTTATAGCAGCTACATTTTTTTTAACTATTCCTCTGTGCCAAATAACTTTTTTTAATTTGATCTTCACAAAACCATATACATTATGGGCCATTATAGGTCTCATTTTATTAAAAAGCAAACCAAGACATAAGATCAATCACCTAGTAATTAGTACAGCAAGAATTTGAATCCATAGAATTAGAATCCAGGTAATTGAATCCAGAGAATAAGAATCCAGGTAATCCAAGCTTACAACCCAAATCACCTCTGTACTTCTTTCCACTATTAACATATTCTTTTCCTTAGGTTCCAGAGTTAAAGAAGCATTTAAAAATACTCAGTTGACTTTCATATATATATGTGTGTGTGTGTGTGTGTGCGTATATATATATATATACACACACACGTATACGTATACGTATAAATATATATAATACATACACATATATATATTTCACATTTTCCTTATCCATTTATGATGGACACTTAGGTTGTTTTTGTGTCTTGGCTATTGTGAATAATGCTTCAGTGAACATGGGATGCATATATCTCTTTTATATAGTGATTTTTTTTCCTATGGATATATACCCAGAAGTGGAATTGCTGTATCTTATAGTAGTTCTATTTTTAAATTTTTTTAGGAACTCCCATAATGTTTTCCATAATGGCAATACCAATTTACAGTTCCAGTACAGAAGGGTTTCCTTTTTTCCACATCCTTACCGCATTTGCTATATTATAGCTTTTTGATAATAGTCTTCCTAAGAGGTGTGAGGTGGTATCTCACTGTGGTTTTGATTTCCCTGTACCCAATAATTAGTGATGTTGAGCATCTTTTCATCTACCTATTATCAATTTGTGGTATTCTTTAGAAAAATGTCTATTCAGGACTTTTTCCAGTTTTTAATTGGGTTATTTATTTTTTGCTATTGAGTTGTATAAATTCCCTGTTTATATATTCTGGATACTAATACCTTATCAGATATATGATTAGTAAATGTTTTTCCCATTCCATAGGTTGCCTCTTCATATTGTTGTTTCCTTTGCTGAGCAGAAAATTTTAGTTTGATGTTCCACTTGTTTATTTTTGCTCTTGGTGCCTGTGCTTTTGATGTCAATTCAAAAAGATCATTGCCAAGACCAATGTCCATGACATTTTCCCCGTGTTTACTTCTTGTTGTAGAGTTTAGGGTCTCCCATTTAAATCTCTAATTCATTTTGAGCTTATTTTTATGTATGGTGTAAGATAAAGGTGTAATTTCATTATTATGCATATTAATAACCAATTAACAACACCATTTATTGACAAGACTATGCTTTCTCCATCACGTATTCTTGGCACCTGTGACAAATATTAGTTGACTATATAAACATGGGATTATTTCTGGGCTATCTATTCTGTTCCATTGGTCTGTGTGTCTGCTTTATGTCAATACTATTCTGTTTTTATTACAATAGATTTATAATATAACTTGAAGTCAGGAGGCATGATCTCTCCAGCATCGTTCTTCCTACTCGAGATTGCTTTAGCACTCTGCAGTCTTTTGTGGTCTTAGGGTTTCTCTTTTCTATTTCTGTGAATATTGCCATTGAAATTTTGATAGTGATTTTACTGAATTTGTAGACTGCTTTTCAGTAGAATGGAACAAGATTATTCTAATCCATGAATATAGGATATATTTCCATTTGTTTATCTCTTTTTTGATTGATTTTTGGTTGTTCAAATAAAAATGCTTTACTGATATAGCAAAAAGAAAGCATATTCTGAAAATTACTTTTTTGTTGGTGTGTATGAACTTTTGATATTTTCATGGCTTAACAAATTACTTAAGGAGAACCTAATTTAAATGTATCCCAGATAAAGTTCTGGAAAATATTCTCAAAAGCTGAAAAAAAAAAACAACCCCCTACCTTTTCTTGTTGACATTTTGACAGATGACTTGCTAGAAAACCTTTGGTCATAGACTTTAAGATGCTGAAATGAATGACAGTTTCTACTCAGCTAATTGACAACTGGAGACAAAAATAAATTAAATGAAATGCATTATGATATTACTGAAGGGAACAGTCTTTTAGGAAATGTACAATGTTTATTTTTAAAAAATGAGACTGCATTTTTTACTAAGTATAGTTGATATACAATATAATATTGCTTTCAAGTATACAGCACAATGATTCAACAGTTACACATATTATTAAATTCTCACCCCACTAGTTCAGTTACTATGTCAACACAGAAAGATGTTATAGAACCAGGGACTATATTCTCTATGCACACTTCCATCCCTATGACCAATTTATGTTATGATTGAGATTTTGTGCCCCTTTATCCTCTCACCCTTCCTGTCCACCCACCCCAAACCCTCCCCCATCACTCCTCATTGTCTATGAGTCTACTGCTGTTTTGTTCATTTTGTTTTGTTTTGCTTTTAGATTCCACATTGAAGTGAAATCATATGCTATTTAAGACTGCATTTTTGACTTGCATCATTGAACTGTTGGCTACCTCTTGTAAAGAAAAGCAGTAGCTGCTGAAATAATGATTATCCAGTTGAGAAGCTAATAGGCACTAATGGTAAGATCGTGAAAGTCCTTCCTCGAAGCATTTAACATGATCCCACTTAAACAATTTACAGAATTCTATACATTATATTCAAAGAGATCTTAAAATTATAGTCAAATATTGTTAGATAGTTTTGATGGTTAATATTTTTATTCAAGTATAATAATCACCATATTTCAAAATACCATGGAAATTCCTTGGGTTTCATGATTTCCACCCTTATTGTTTTTCCTTGTAATGCCTATGATAGAAATTAAAAAATAAGTTGCATGTTCTCAAATAAAAATGTTCTGAGGAGACTGTATATATGAAGGACTCACCCTTGAGTTTCATTATGTGATAGAGGAAATGTAATAAGAAAAACAAGTACTTATATCTGTACTTGTCTAAAGAGTAGGGAAAATTTAATCTTTTAAAAGGAAAATAACTTTTCTCCTGAAATGTCTAGCTAATTGAACCATTTGAAAGGAGGAGAACTAATCGGCCTTGAACACCTGTTCCGTGGCTTGTATTGTGCTGTATGCATACTGCTCAATTCATGACAAAGTGTTCAAAAGTCCAGAGTGAAATGATAACAACATGTAAATTAGAGGTTTTTAAAAAGTTTTTAAAAATATTTTAAATTATCAGTTTCTATTTTTGTTCTGTTTATATAATTTCTTGGTGTTAAAATGGCTTCATTTCATTATATGATAGTCGTGGAGCTTGCTTTCATTTTTATTTAGAAGAATGTTGAAATCCTACATGAGTCCCTGGAGGTTATGGGATGTGATATGGTTTCATGGAATGTAAAATTATAGAAATTATGATTGGTTCTTACAAGATGCCTTCATACTGTTTACTATTACCCCAGCAGAATAGATGATAAATTAAGACTCAAAGAAATAATGAACTTTTCCAAGGTCATCCAACAAATAATGAAGAGGTGATGGCAAATTTAGGGAAACAAATTGAAATCAGCTGGGGGTTGATGAATTAATCTATTAGCCACCATTGGTGAACTCTTCATGGTTGTTCCCTCTCCTGTAAAATCATCTTTTTACACATAGATTAATTCTCTGTCATATTTCTTAGAGCCAGTTTGTGATGTTTAAATGTGACATATTGCCTGTTGTCCCTGGAAATTCCTCTTATCTCTTTCAAAGCTGAGATACGATGGCTAGACTTCAGTACAAGAATAAGTAATGCAAGGAATTTGGGAAAGCCTTGATTTGAGATATGTAAATTGATTCTCCTTCCTTGAGAGAAAGACCAGAGGTAAGGTTTAAAAATTAAAAATAGGTCATTAAAATAATGAAAGTCATGGTACAAAATGAGAAAGTTTCCCTGCAAGGTAATTAGCTAAAATACAAGCTAATTCTGAAAACCATGATGATCATCACAATGGGAGAAAATAGGTAATCAGAGGAAATCCGAGAAGCAGACAGGTGTAGTGAACGAGGCAGGTAGGCCATGGTGGATAGGAGGGTCTTGTTTGTCTGAGAAGTTGTGGTTCAGGGCAAAAAGAAAAAAGAAAAAATCCAGTCCTGAAAGGCTGAAGGCTTGGTTTGGAATTCAGTCACAAAGTTTTTAAGTGGAAATCGTTGAGCTACTAAGAATAGTCACTAATTCCTATCTAGGGAAAAGACTATTTTGTATTTGGGGCAAAACTGAGAACTTTGCTGATTGTGAAGAGGGGCACTTGCAAGAGTTCTTAATTTAGTTCCTAATTGGAATAGTGGTTCTTAACTGATTTACATTTTAGCATTAGCTGTATTGTCTTTTCTTTCTTTTTTCGAAATGTGCATGCCTAGAGAACCTCATACTTCCATTTAATTAAAATGTCTGGGTGTAGAGGGTTTATTATTAGCAATTACAACGAGTTCCCTTTGGTGATTCTTATATACATCCGGTGCTAAGAACACTGACAGTGTTGCAGGCCCAGGGAACTCAGTAATCCTTTGAAAAAATAATCAAGACATTTCAGGATGCAATAAATACAGATCCTAACACACAAGAAATAGTTACACTGATTATTTTGTTATGCTATTCTTGGATTAAAGACTTCTGGTAAACAAATGCAACATGCTGTCTACAAAAACTACTTAAGAAACAGAAGGAAGTTGGGAAGTACTATGGAAATAGAGAAGGAAAACCTAGGTAGTACCACATTAAGTATAAATTCCTTATGAAGTTCTACAGATGTAAATTAAAATGCTTATACCTGACATGCTCATTAGAAGAGCCCATTCATTTGGATTATACATGAAAATTCTGAAAGCAAAATAAAGGGTGGGAGGTAATGTTCCTGAATGAAGTTACTTGGAAACATCTGACAGTTTATTGGTTGAAGTAGAAAACCTTGAAAGGACTAAAAATAGGTAGTGCATGGTTATCACAGTGTTCCCCAAATGTTAATCCTCTTGGGATCTTGTTGAAATGAAGATTCTGATTCAGTAAGTTTGGGTGAGACCCAAGATTCTGTATTTCCCTCAAGTTTCTTGATGATGTCATTCTAATGGGTTATAGATAGCATTTTGATTAGTAAGTGTATCTGATTAGTAAGCCATCATAATAAGAAATAATCTAGATTTATAGTTGAACAAGGAAAAGTAAAGGTATTTATTTTATGTGTTTTATTCTGTAATAGAATTAGTGACCCACTCCTTTCCTGGGTTGTTTTCAGGTATTGAGTCAGAAGGCATGAAGTCAGCCACAGATGACAGCAGGATTCCGTGTCAGTGTGCTTGACGAATCTGCACATGACGATCGTCTCCTGTAAGGAGTGCACTAAGTAATTAGCACTCATTTTTATGCACACATGGAGACTTTTAATAAAAGAAATTTCAGAATAATCTTTTTGGAGTTTGTGACAGCAAATTATCTTTCAAGGATTAAGTTTGCATATTTCCAGGAAATTTGAGTTTTTATTAATCCCAAGATCAAAACTCTGGTTAGAAAAATAGTACAGTTTGGTCTGTGTGTTGGGGATGGTATAGATTATGAAATGATCAATACACATCATAGGGCAAATTTTCCAGCGTGAGCCCCAACTGCCTTCATTATAGCGAGCACAAAGGTGAATGATGGGGCTTTATTTCCATGTTACAGGACACTGCTAGGAGAGATCCCACATTTGTTCCAAAACTCGTGTAAGCCTTAGAAGACTGGGAATTATAGGCAGTCCCCAATTTACAATGGTCTGCCACAATTTTTCAGCTCTGTGATGGTACAAAAGCCATATGCATTCAGTAGAAGCGATACTTTAAATTTTGAAGTTTGATTTTTCCCTGGCTAGCAACATGCACCTTGATGCTCTCTTGACGCTGGGCAACAGAGGGAGTCAGCTATGTAATCACGAGGGTAAACAGCCAACACACATAACCATCTCCACTCGTACAGCCTTTCTGTTTCTCACTTTCAGACAGTATTCAACAAATTACACGAGCTATTCAAGAATTATAAAATAGGCTTTGTGTGAGATGATCTTACCCACCTGCAGACTAATGTGAGCATTCTGAGCATGTTTACGGTAGGCTGAGAGAAACTATGATATTCAGTAGATTAGGCATATTAAATGCATTTTCAACTAATATATTATCAGCTTACTATGAGTTTACTGGGATAGAACCCTATCATAAGTCAAAGAAAATCTGTATTCTAGGAGCTGTACTTTTCCGATCTTTAGAATGTATACTGGCTCAAATAGGGTGGGAGAGGTTGCAATGTTAAGAAACTGAAAAACAAAACAAAACCCTGCAAAAAACGTTGTGAAACCCAAAGGAAACGTTTCGATAAAACGTCTGTGTAACACAGCAGGGCAAAGTGTGAGCAGCTTTAGCTCCAGCATGAACAGTGAGGCCGAGATGGCAGTAGGTCAGTAAGCGGGTGCTCAGTGCATGGAAAGGAGAAGTAGTAACGCTGGCGGCAGTTATAGCTGCTCTTGACCTCCCCCCACCCCACCCTTAACACTGGAAACTGATCCTATTGTAAAACCCACTCTTTTAAACTTGAGCATCTACAGATAGGAGTAAATGAGAACAGCAGCACTAACTCAGTGGTGTCCCTACCTAGTGCCAGTGGAAATCAAAGCTTCAAACACAGAGCGGGAGCAGAAGAATATTAATATAGTGGACACATTGTTAGAAAACTCATTATTGGAGCCCAGTGAGCAAACTATTTTGGAGGAACTTCACGGAGTTAGCTTGCCTGCAAGTGGGAGAGAGAGAGCTGCTCCACGAGAGCTTTGTGGCTGACATTGGCATCTCCAGAATGTCAAAACCGAGGATACATACATGCTTTTTTAAAGCCTGAAGAGACAAAGTGTACTTTATATATGATTTGTTACACTTTCCTCATTAAGGAACATGCCTAAAGACCCCAAAACCCTAATTGAGAAGGAAGTGAAGAATTTTAATAAGAATCTCCCAAAGTGATGAATTCCAAAATCAAGAGCAGGAATGTAGCTGCTTTTGGTCTGGAAATTACTTCTTGAGAATGAAAGTCATGAATATAAGAAAATTTATTTGTACAGCCAGTAGAAAAGGAAAATGTGAGTGACATGATAAGAACGCACAGGTTCTGTGTCTGGGAACCATTAATGAAAAGAAATTGTGCGAGGGAAGAAATGGAAAATCTTTCATCATGTGCCTGAAGAATTAGTGATATTAATATTAAAAATAAAAATTATCCGTCTACTTAGAAATCTCTTTATAGCAGTGGAGTCGAGTAGGCAATAGAATAATTTTCTAAACAGTCTGGAGAATTGGCATCTTCCTGTTTTTGTTTAACTTTTCTTGTTACTATAGAATTGAAATATAATGTAGCATATAAATTAATAAAGTGGCATTTTTGAGGACAAATGGGAAGTGTTTTAGAAACATGAGACTATTTATTTTCTATATTAAAAGAGTATTTGTACTTACGAGTTGAACCCCTTTCTTACGACTTAGCTCCACTTTGCTCAATTGTGCTAGTAAAATTACAATTTGCTTTCGGAAGTCAGGGCTACAGCAAACAGGACTGAACACACAGTGTAAGAATTTGCCATTAGATTATCTTTAGACTAATATTATGCCATTTGAGTCACTGATAACAATTAAGCCCTTATAGAGTGCTTTATATTTTTTAATTTCCTCACTGACTTTAAAAAGCAGTTAGTAATTAATTTTCTCCCAATGCTTTTAAGTTAGAATCATCTACAAATGATGAAAATGGTTACGGCTGCTATTTCTTTCATGTTTTAGTACAAGATTCATGTCTTTCTTCAGGATGTATAAGAGCTCAGCTGAGCTGGGAGAGAGAGAAGTGAGCTGTTGCATGTCAAAGTAGCTGATGAAAGCAGCAAGCCAAAAATGAGAGCTACACCTTTCATCACTTACTATGATGGGGTGAGCGAGAGTCTAGAACTGAGGAAATGCCTTCGCCTCGTTCCCACCTGCCATGGAGCAGTGCACCCTCAAAGGGCAGCGGGGTCAGCTCAGTGCTCCCCTCACTGTTGTGGAGGCCCCAGAACAAAGGCCCTGTGGTCGACGGGGTAGGTGAGAGGGAAGAGTTAGTGCTATAAAAACACTGAATCCTAAGTCAGATTGGGGAAGGTATCTCCAGGATTTCTCCCTCTTCTAATGGGAGGTCTCAGCAGAGGTGCCTGAAGGAGGCCCCTACCCACAGCCTCATGATTGTGAATGTCTGCTCCTTGACATCAGACCTGGAGAGCTAGAGACTGGTAAACTTATAAATTCTGACCACCAGCATCCAAAATTGCTTTCTTTCCTTTATGTTTGTTTACAAATCTGCTTATCTTTCATGTTTTCATGTTTTACTTCTATTTCTATAATCATCTAACCAATATAATATATTCTAAAACATAATTATGGAACTTTTGCTTAATTTTCTACTATAAACTTCCCAGTATGTTCTGAATTTTAAAATATAATCTTAATAGTAGCTATATGTAATCACAGTTAAAGCATTGAACTGGATGTAGAAGGTGGATGTTTCCTAGAATCATTATTTTTTTCCTGTTTCAGTAATTTCTATATAAGTATTTTGATAAATAGTGAATTTATGGAGTGAATACTATCTGTCTGATCTTATATGGGCACAACAGAGTAATTGTATTTTTCAAAGTATGATAACTAACTAGGGCAGAATAAAACCAGGAACTGAAAGGAACAAACTGATAGGAATAGACTTTATTCAGTGTCAGCCCATAGGAAAATGTAGTAACCAACTCTACCCTGACTGGATAATGAAACCACACAGATTAGACAACATAAGAGCAGTTGGTAGGTTTATAATCCTGGGGAGGATGCAAGCTAAAAATCAGTAATATTATCCAAGTAACAAAATGCCAAAATACCATTAAGGAACTTAATGAAAAGAGACTAAAATATACATACTTTATGGATCAAATTAAAAGAAACTTTAGTACATATTATAGATCTTATAATCGTTTCTAATGATTTATTTAAAAAACATGATTTATATAGAATTACACAGCTGCTCGTTGCCAATTATTATAAGAAATGGTTAGATAAAATTTGAGTAAATGAAACAAGCTGTTTTATTATTTATCCATTAATTGTTGAGTGTTCTTCGAAAAATTGAAGACTGAACCCAGAATTAATTAACCATAAGTGGTAAACTATTTAAAGATATAAATAGATCAATTTTACACAGTATATATTCATGCTTTACAGTTCTTTTCTATGACAATCCACATTAGAAACTAAGTTTTATCTTCCACTTAAAAGTAATTTTTCTGGTGGTTAAAATTTCAGTGTATGTAAATATTCTGCAGTGTGTCTGCCTCTGAGATAATTCTTCCTTTGCCAATTGTATCAAATGCTCCTTTTCCTTTGGTAAAACCTGTGTAATACAGATTTGACATTTGTTTCCTGCATAAGTCTATTCATTTTAAAAAAGAAAAAATTCAGTCAGCACATCCTTCCTATTTCAAAAGCCCTTTGAATTAAACACATATAAAAGCCGTTCAATAACATAAAGGTGATAGATGTGTACATATCATTCAGATTAGTCCATGGTACACTTTCCACTAGGTATGGCCTCAATCATTTAATTTTTAAAAACTGTGTGCTGGAGCAGGAAGTAGAGGGAACATTACTGCCCACACACACACACACACACACACACACACACACACACACACACACTCAAACTGATTACTCTCTTTATGGTAAGAAAATTGTCTCCCTTTTTTCTAAATTGTAATCAAGATGATACATGCATTTTATGTCACTAGCACACATAATATCAAGACTGCTGCACCTGCATTCAGATTTTAAATGACCTCACAGGTTTTTCTCAGAATATTGTGTGGATAATCAATATACATTTATTTTGCTGAAGTACTTCTATTGAGGAGTTTTCTAAAAGAAATCTGTTTCATGTAATTATCATTTACTTTGGAAAAAAAAGCAAATGCTGAAACTGAACAGGGACCATGACCAGGCACCATTCTAAGTACTTAACATGTGTTATTGACCCATTTATTCCTCAAAGCAACATTATGAGTAGGCTTTCTAAGGATCTTTGCCGGTAAGGAAACAAGTGCCGAGACACTCCTAACTTCCTCAGGTTGCAGAGGCAGCGAGGGGCAGAGTCAGGGGTCCGACCTGGCGGTCTGGCCGCCAAACACAGGCCTTACCCACCATGTACTAATCTCTCCCACACCCCACAAACAAGCTGTTTGCAACTTCCCAAACAAGCGCCGCTGTCCTGGCACAGAGCATCTTGTTATTTGGAAATGAAATCCCAGTTGGAATTAAATACAAAGGATTAATATGCAGATGAGTTTTTTTGAATTTTGGCTAAATAGCCTTCCATATGCATTTTAAAAATGGAGCCCCAGTGTTCATGGTGACGCCCCACTGCCATACAACCCACAGGTAATTTGTGCCCGGTTGTCACACTGTTGCATAATTCTGCTGTCAAAATGTCCTGATATATTTCCTTTTCTTCTCTATAAATTGTCTTTATGTTATATTAATAGTATCTGATTTTATTGAATTACATTTTTATGGTACATCCACTCATTTGGTTTTTGGAAGTAGATGGCCTATAAATAAGCAAGTACCTTGATTTATTTAAAAAATCATCTTGATTTATAAATTACCTTGATTTATAAAAAATTAAGTCAATTATGCAGGAGCTTTTCCTATATTATGACTGACAACCAAAAGTAGAGAAAAATGTCCTAATGATGGAATTTTTGATTAGTGGTATAAGTGGCTTGCTTTCAGTTTACCCTCGACTGATTTGGTTCTTATAATTGAGCCAGTCTCCTTATATTTGCAAAGAATAGAGTTATATTTATGGTGACACATTAATAGGGCAGATTATTTGGAAAAATATATTATTTATCCCATTTTACGAGGGAAGGAACTAAAATTCGGGAGTTTAGTTGCCACCAGTTCTGACAGCTTCTAAGTAACAAAATCAATGGTTGGGACAAGATATTTTGATCCTAGACTGAATGTACTTTTCACATCATGGGTGTGGATAAATGACTCAGCTATTTTTTTTTTTTCTGTGACATTTACTTTTCAAATGCTGGTAGAGCACAGGAGAAATTTCAAATAGGAAACCCAGAAAAGTCCAGGAGATTAACATTAGGTTGGAATTTGTACAAATGCCAAGTACAAATGAAGGGATGGTGGAGTTGTGGAATAGTGAATTATACTGATGAAAGGTTAGGCAAAAATACAAATGACTTAAAGGGATCTAGTAACTATTGCTAAGTAGGTCACCTACATGATACATAACTAGCAGTAATAACACATATGGATAATGGCAGTTTATTTCAAGGAAACAAAGTCATAAACACCACCACTCCCTACTGCCAAATACTCAGTATTTGAGAATTCTCAGTTTTGAGAATTACCAGTGTGTATTTAGCAAATGATGGCTATATTCTGAGTGATAGCCAAAGCTAGGAACTTTGTTGTATTTCAGAATTGATATTCTCACTCTCCTAGAGAAGTCCTTTTCCCTCTTGACATGAATGTCATATACATAACAGCCAGAACTTTGAATATGTAATTTGGTTAAGGTGTTATGTCTGCTCCAGGCTGGTTGATTATCTTCTTACAGTTTTATGTGTGTCATGTTGTCAATTTCCCACATTGTGCACCCATTCATAAACTCATTGGTTAGTATGGACTTTATTTTGTTAGGAGTATGTCAGATTCAGAGCAAACAGATTAGGTAGATTAAATTTGAAATATAATACTTGCCTGAAATATCAGAATCTACCTTAGGAATCACCAGAGTCATTCCAATGGAACTAGAGCACTTCTACAACTGACTGTGATGTCTTCTTCCCTGGATGCGGCGTGGCTGCTCTTCATGTCAACTTTCCGACTCTGGTTTTGTGGTAGACCATCCATCCCCACTCCTCTATAAATTCATTCTTTCTAAAGATGAATTAAGTTTAGTGATATTGCCATAACCTCAGGAGGTAGTTGGACTCCCTCAGGAGAATTTTCATTTCTTTGCTCCAGTTCATTATATAAGTGATTTCACTTTTTTCTTTTTTTTTTTAATGATAGAATGGAAGAGAGACATGTAGTAGCTTCCAAATTCTGACAGAAATAAGAACAGCAAATATAACCTTTTTTTTGAACTGAAGTTTTCAATTTTATATTTCAGTTTTCTCCTAAAAATTTGTTTATAGCCCCATTAAACTCTGAGATCCTTGAAAGGAGAGACCTTCCCAGTAATCATCTTTGCATTTCCATTGTCCAGCATGGCATGTCATAGGTGGTAGGCATCCAAAACAGATGTATGGAATAAATGCCTACATTATTTATATAGCTCTGAAAATATTATTCACCATTATTTTTTGTCTTTCATTGCTCAGTGTGTATTGTATATATATGTGTGTGCCTATGGTGACACTTTCTCAGAAGTATTTTCAATATGTTTATTATATATCAGAAGAAAAAAGTGTAGAGTAAAAACAAAAGCAATCCACTGACAATAGGAATCCTTTTCAAGTAAGAACAGATGACATCCCTTCCCATACTTCCCCATATTTACATAGCAGCTGGTCAAATTTGCAGCAGTAAAAGAAAACATTTATTTATAAATAAGAATGTGGTGCTACACACAGGAACTTCCTGTAGCCACATACATTAATTAAAAGTAAAAATAACTGTTGAAATGTGTTGTTTTGCAAATATTAGCAGTAATTTAGAATTTTGGTGTAATAAGCTACTTAATGTAGCTTATTAATAATTGTTTATCTTTCTGAAACTCAATTCTTTCAAATGTGTAGCATTCCAGGATGTTGAACATCATACTGCAGTACAAGTCTAACAATATTTAATATCACAGGATAGTTTGTGCATTGTATTTTATCAAGTTAGATTTTTGTTACTGATGTGAATTCATATAATTAAATTAAACTCATGTCTACTATTAAAAATAACCACTAAGAAATGTTTTGTGATTCATTGTATAAGACACTGTAACATCATGCTAATATGGTTTGATGAGATTAGTATTATTTTATATATGATGAGACATCCAATAATGCCAGATGGACTAGGCCAAATCAATAAGTCCTGAGGGTATATAAAAATTATGTAGAAGAAGAAATATAATTACAAATTATAATTATATTTAACTTGAGTTTCTCCAGGAAATGAATAGAACATAATTGCTCTTTAAGTATATACTTGTAGTTAACGAAAGCTGTTTCCTGAGATGAGAAAACATGAAGGGCTATTTTACAATAAACACCAAAGGCAAGGAATAGTGAATTAAAATAAGAAAGGGAATTTTTGGCAACAAATAAACTCTTAGATTAAAACTTCTTACAGAAAAGCCTGTGATGATACAAACAATGGTTTACCTCTAGACTCTGAATAAGATTACGAGGTTACATAAATGAAACACAATGGTTGAGTGGTCTGTTGCTGAGCAGAGAACAGATATCACAGATGTTTGGGCACATTTCCTATTGTACAAATGGATCGTAGTTCCATGAAATTCCATTTTTTACATAAGCAAAATCAAACGCCCAGAGTCTGTGATGAAACCTTCAAATTGCAATGGTTATTTGTATTCTGACTTTTTTCAAATCAAAGATATGAACAAGCACTTTTAAATGAAAGAAAAATGGTAATAACAAAAATATCTGTGATAAGAATATGGTTCAGAAGAATCCTCCTGGTGCTGGACTGGAGAGAAACAGTGACACCCCTGGAAACATGTCCCTTATTTCTACTGTTGAAAAACAAACCATAATATAAAAAGACAAGAGCAACAGTTCTTGCCTTTCCATTAGTTCTCTAAGGACAGCAAAACAAAACAGTTGCCTATGGGAAACCCACTGCAGTTAGGGAAAGATTTTTAAAAAGCTCTACTCTCATGAGGGATGGACAGAAATACATGCCAACCTCAGCATTATAATTGAAGAAAGGCAAGATGTTTGTAAAGGCCACATATCCTACCTTCAGGGACACAGCATCTTCCTAAAGCTTAATCCAAATACCAGCCTCGCCAGTAGGCTAACAAGCTTTGTGTAAAAATAACTATCAAATACAGCTGGGAGAACTACAAGAGACAGATATTCTCCATGAAACAGTGCAAAGAAGAGTAAAAGCCAAGGGTGGACATTGGGGAAAGAACTTGTAGCTGGGTAACCCCATCCTAAACACACTATGCCACTAAAAGAATTTGATGACTTTAGGTCACTAAGGCTAACCATAACAAAAATAAATCTAGTTTTTTTTTTTTACAATTTATTTTATTTTAATATCATTAACCTACAATTACATGAGCAATATTGTGATGATTAAACTACCCCCTTCATCAGGTCCCCCCCACCAACCCTATTACAGTCACTGTCCATCAGCGTATCTAGTTTAATTCTTTACTAGATGGATACAAACTCCACACTAAAGTCCAAAATTATTTACCACTCTCTTAATGGTCCTACAAGATGTCCAGCATTATTAAAAAAGAAAAACTGTAAAGCCAAGTAGTAAATGCCAGTGGTCACACCAATTCTAAGTGAATTTGGAACGTCAGCATGACAAATGGTGTTGTCAAGTTCTCTTACTTGAAAGACTAGTTATTGTTTATCTTGAGAACATGGATGTAATGGGTTGTATCTGCTTGTCTGTATGAAAGGGTGAGATTTCTTTTTGTCTTTGCAATTGACTAAGATGCACATCCCATTCTGGTTTAATGTTTTTTCAACAATATAGCTGTTTTCTTTCTCTTCTTTTTTTTTTTTTTTTTTTGGAGTTTTCTGGTTTGGGAGGAAATTTTATTTTCCGTTATATTGCCCCAACAATTCTGGTGAAGAGGGTCAGATGTCTACTAGTTTCTGAACTGAGCAGACTAGCTATTGGTCTGTGCTCCTACAGCAGTCAGGTAAGAAACCCCAAATTATAAAAAAGCCTCCCTTTTATCTCTCCACTCTTTTGGAATACTAGCCGCATGAACTACCTTCTCCAAATTCAAGATTTTCCTATTGAGGAAGCGTAGGTTATATGGGTTCTAAAATCCCATTAGGATCGTCATATGGTTGAAAGATGTAGGAAGACAGGAATCTTGCCTGTAGGTCTTCCTCTTAAAGAGCTAATACTTCTCTGTCATATTTGGAATGGGTGTGTGAGGATCTAGGTTTGCAGAAGGTTAAGAATAGTTCTTTTAATTTGGATAAAACATCAGTTTCTCTGTGTATGGCTGACAGAGCAACTTATTTAACTGGCAATGAATTACCTGCTCTGCTCGAGGACAGAGGTTTGTGTTTGGTGGCTTTCCCCTAAGTCCACTTCACGTCTAAGCCCAGATTCCTCCTCCAAGCATCCCTTATCACCCATACACCATAGAACTAGGAAAGAAGACATGATCAAGGGATCTGGTCAGGGAATAATTGAGAACTTGGATGAGACATTGTGCCCTTATATGAAGGCAATGGGACAAAGAGTAGCTAAATTACTCACTTGTAAAAAGACAAATAAGGTATTAACCTGATGAATATCAACCCAGGAAAGAATAAGCAAAGTATTATATAATTTACATTTTTCTTATCTCAGTGCATGGAAAGCCAGTCCTTCTGTTTGGAATATTAGCAAAGTTGATGCGATTGAGAAGCTACCTAGAATTCCTGAGTTATCCACATGCTTTCCTCACCCATAGATATTACTCATTTAAAAGCTTCTGTTCCCTTTGCAGAAGTACTATGAGGTGTATTTTCAGTTTACAGCCCCATGGTTGGAGATGTGTACTGACTACTGCGTACTCTGGTGATGAAGCAAGCACATTGGGGTCCACACGATCATCCCATCAAGGGATACTGTGGCCAAGGAAAGCTGACTATCTACCTCCTCCCACAGCTCAGGACATTAGAAACCCATCAAGAAGGGTTGCCAATAGTAGTACTTGAAGCCTTTTTGGTAAAGCTTACCTGGGAGAAGCTGTAGCAGTATAACTGGAAGATGGATGAGTCTTTGTTGACGTTGATTTGTGTTAGCGGTATGTTGAGACTCAAAATTCATTGGCGTGGACTCGGGGGCTCGTCAAAATCACTCTCTAGTCTTGTCGATCTGTCTGGGCTCTCTTGCCGACTATCCAAACCTAAGTTAAGGTGGTAGGATGGTGAGGCATATAATTGTGCCAAACTTGGCAGCAGGTACTTAGTTTTAGGATAAGCTAGGAAAAAAGATAAAAGAGAAGAAAGACTAAGTCTTTGAACTGGTGAACTGGCTGCTCAGAATTCTTTACCAAAAGGAATAATCCCTTCTCTGGCCAATCTATAAAGGCAAGAGAGGAAGAAGGGAGACTGTATGTCATTTTTGCAAGAAGCTAAGTTGTTGGAAGTAGGATTGGAGAAATGGACTCTATAAGATGCAGGAATTAAAGAGATCAGAGAAATAGAAAAGTCTAGAAGGACAAATTTTCAGCTAAAAGATAATTGGCAAATGGCTCAAAATTGACAGATTGAGGGAATCTTGGAGGTGGGAGCTTGTGCACCATATAATAGTCAATGTTTTCTCACGCAAATCTATCATTGCCTCTTCTGATAGATATCGGTGTTCTTATCCTGCAGTTCCCTGAGAAATTTCTTGCTTTCCACTTGTTGTAAATCAATACAGGTTGTTAGTATTTTGGGTCAACCTTCTACTCGTTCTTTCCCCATGGCTCCCATTATAGGTGGGTCCTCTTACCGAGAGATACACATTCTCACTCATCCTATACATCTCTTGGGGAGAGAAATGATGCACAGTTTAAAGGCTACCATATCCTGTACTCCACATGGAATGTCTGTGGAACTCTTTGGAGAAAAGGCGCCTGAGTAGTTATTATGTGCCTTACTTTTTTTAAAAAAGAAGGGGATGGCAGAGAGTGGCAGTCTCATTCCATGTTGGAAAAGTATCCTGATCTGAGTAGTAACCCTAGGGAATAATGATACTGGTTTAATTTGAGATACAGAGCCCATATAGTTTACCAAAAGGATAGGCTATGGCTATTTGTAAAACAATATTATTTGCTGAGAGCTCAACTAAAAAGTTACAAAATTATTAGGAAAACCAGAAATAACTTGAAAAGAGATGCTCTATGATATTCTGATACTTCCAGTACAGGAGAATGGCAAATTTAATAAAGAGGGTCAATGACTATATAGATTTGTACAAGATGGTAGCCATTAATCTCTTCAGTTTCTACCATGTAACTATTCTGAATTATTCTGACTTCTGACTCTGCTATCATTGTCGTCAAAGTTTAATTCTGTAATTGATCATTGTTTGCAATTCATTACTTACTTATTTCCCTCCCTCCATCCTTCATTCCCTCCCTCCCTTCCATTTTCTTTCCTTCCTCCCTCCCTCCCTTCCTTCCCTCCATTCTTCCCTCCTGTTCCTCTAATTGACCAGTCTAAATTCCTGTTTACTTTTGTTTATGAGGAAGTCCAGTATTTATGGTAAAGAACACTTCAAGGGGTCGGGGACTCTCCTACTATTTTCTTTAGATATGTGAAGACAAAAGCACATGCGATTTATGGGACTAGGACAGTATTATAGACAGTGGATTCCAGCTTTGGCATAACAAACAAAATGCCTGCCAGAAATAATTCTCCAGATCGTCTGGTTTATGCCTTAAAATATGAAGACGCTCTTGAAAAGTTAACATCAGCTATAGCCTCTCCTCCAACTTTGGGATCTCAAATTTTGAAAAATCTGGCCTTATTTATCTGATATTCCCATTCCCATGCATATTTGATCATTTTAACTGATGAGTCATGACCTTGGGATGAGAGTGGCCCACTTAAGGCTTCCTATGTTGTGCTGACGACTTATAAAGCTTTGGCAGCTCATGTTTTGCCTGGAATAAAGTCTGTACAAGTAAAGTTAATAGCAGTTACCATAGCTATAATTCTTGATTATGAATTTTTTTATACACACACACATATAAATATACACATATTATATATATGTAGTGTATGTGTATATATATATATGTAATGTATATGTGTATATATATTATAATGTATCTTTAGTGTCTGTCATTTATTATAATGTATCTTTAGTGTCTGTCATGTAACAGAACATTTTTAAAAATAAATGATTTTCTTTTTAAAATGAGAACTAAAATATCTCATAAAAATTTATGGTTATTTGGTCAGAAACTTTACAACTGCCTGTTCAGATATAAGTAATTCATTGTAGAGCTCACACAGGCCAGAAGGATAATGTTATAAGGCAATCATTTTGCTGAGAGAGTTGCAAAAGCTGCTATTAAAACATGGCAAGCTTCAAATTTAGAAACTCCATTTTCAATACAATGAGAAACTTTTGTTCATTTTCAAAAGAATACTTTATGAAAGGAAATAGACAAATGGATTAATAAAAGGACTAAAAGAAATGTGACAGGACTGTAGGAATTGCCTAACAAAACAATTTCTACAGCATAGTCTCTATTTGCATGGTTAATATTGTTGTGTCATCAATTAAAAAAATCATCTGGATAAAAGAAGGATTTTAAAGACACTAGATCCTTCCATGTCTAGTAAAAAACAAAAATATTTAAAATATATTAAAGATACTTGTGATTTCTTAACAGAAATTTACAGGTAATACAAGTTCTCCATGATCAATTTACCAGGAGCCTAGTAGGAGACGGATTTCATTGAACTAATGCTTGTAAATTCAGGAGAGACTGCCTAGTTTTGGTGTGCATAATGTATGGATAGT
Organism: Phataginus tricuspis; assembly: GCA_029783875.1. Lineage (NCBI taxonomy): Eukaryota > Metazoa > Chordata > Mammalia > Pholidota > Manidae > Phataginus > Phataginus tricuspis. The sequence goes on along the minus strand of JAQQAC010008350.1, from coordinate 3,049,340 downwards.
CTTAGGTCTTTCCCTCCTCAGTAGCTGACATAGATGTTAAAGGCCTTTTAATAATTTCCATTTTAGGACACCAAAGCATTTGAATCAAACAGAAAAGTTGGTTTTTTACTATCATCCAGAAATTATGCAAATATTTACATATTCCTACCCTAAATAATGTCACCTTTCAATTCAGATTTCAGCATAAATATTACCAATTTGCATCCTTTTTTACAGACTTAGGACAATGTATCTTTTCATCATAGCTTTACAATTATATTCTCATATATGTGTGTTTGTATGTATGTTAATGCTTATGTAGATATGTATATAGATTATATATAATTAAAATTATATTTAATTATAAATTATGTTTTTACACTGAAACTATTTATAAGAGAGAAATAAATTTGTTTAACACAAAGCCTAACAAAAATAAATGCTTAATGAATATTAATGAATGAATGGGTTTACAAATGAATAATTTATTTTTCCTCTTTTATGCACCAACTTTCTTATTTGACAGAAGGGCTGTGGCTACAGATATTGACTCAGTTTCAAAATGGACAGCTGGATGTGTCTTTAAGCAGACCTTTTAAAGAAAGGTGCATTGAGTTGTTAGTTCAAAATTGAGTATAAGAGCTATATCATAATATTTAAATTTTTAGAGATGTTAGTGTTGCATTAGATTTAATTTAAATACACTTATATTTAATAAAGAAGCTAGCTGTGTATATAGCTCTGCTTTATATGCATATATTACAAGTAGCATATAATCAGGAAGAACACTTTTAAGTCACGTGGGTTGCTTAGTGTTTACTGTGCTATAAATTCTTCCATAATTTAATACCTTTTTTATCTGTAAGTCTAACAACTTTGATTTCTAAGCTGTTTTTCTGTGCCAGTATTTTGGTACATGTAATTCCCTGGTTTTCTTCTTCGCGGGTTTCCCCTTCATCACACGTGTTCTTGCTCACTCAAATGAACATTGGAAATAGAAAGAAAAAGTCCCAGCAGTGCCGCATGACTTGCTTCCTCAGACTGAAGCAGATAGAAACTGACTTTTTAAATGTGTATTTAATAGTGAAGCAGAGCATTCTTCTGTTAAGTTAGAGATGGAAGAGGTAAAAGAGGTTTTTACCCTTATGATTCCGGGCTACATTTTCTGATAAGAAATCAACCTTGAGAGGAGGGATTAAAGATGGCAGCGTGAGAGGTGAGACAGAGGCTTCCACCTAAAACCGCATATAATATGAAAATATAATTAATATGACTAATCCTGAAAGAGCAACAGGAAAGAGGCTGTGCCAAACTGCATAAACCTAGAGAAAAGAATAAATCTCATGGAACACGGTAATGTACCAAAACCATGGCCGGGCTGGACTCAAACCCTTCCCCCACCCCAGGGCACCAGCAGGAGGAAGAGAAACAGAGCGGGGAGGGAGTGGATGCCTGAGACTGCTGGATACCTAACTCCAGAGATCTGCTCTGGGAGCACAAACCTACATTTCATGGTGCTCTCATGGTAAGCTCATGATTAGGGGATTGGAAAGCTAAGACAGGCAGAATACCTGGAGAGACTGAGATTCCAGCCACTTGTGGAAAGGAGGAATCCATAGCCAGCTGCTCTTGGGCAGAAGAAAGGCGGGCAGTCTGAGAGACTTCCTAACAGCAAGAGGGCTGCTAAAGGGGCAAGGACTGCCCAGAGCTTACTGCTCAGGAGAAAGGACAGGTAGACAAAATTTTCCAGGTGCACTCTGCACAGCAGGTTGAGAACTTTCTCGAACTTCAGGTGCTCCAGCTCCCTGGCTGTCTACACAGCTTAAAGGACTCCCTCTGTGATATGCAGACTACTGCGACTTTCTCCCAGCCAGGCCCACCTGGCTTGCAAACCCTACCTTGGCATTAGGCCAGCCAGAGGGAGGCCCCATCTATAGCAACTACAAACACAAAGCATAGAGGCTTATACCTGTGTGCTTGGCCCACTAATTCTGGCAGTGGAGGCAAGCATAGCAGTGGGGAAGCAGGAAAAAGCTCTTTCCTAGCCTCAGGCACCAATACCACTCCCCTGCAACCCCCTATATTGCTCCAGAGGCTGAACAGCTCCAGGGAGTAGAGTTTATGGGCACTAGAGGGTGCCATATACAAATATGAAACGCCAAAAAAACCTGGTTCAAAGTAAAATTATGAATACAACCCATGAGAAAGATTCAAATGAAATCAACCACATGAATATTCCTGAGAGGGATTTCAAAATAAAAATCATTAACATGCTCATGGAAGTACATAAAAATATTCAAGAACTCAGGAATGAATTCTGGTAGAGATCCAATCATTGAAGAGCAAAATGGATGGTATTAAAAGCAGATTAGATACGGTGGAGGAGATGATAAATCAAATAGAAATTAGAGAAGAGGAATACAAAGACACTGAGGCACAGAGAGAAAAAAGAATCTCTAAGAATGAAAGAATATTGAGAGAACTGTGTGACCAATCCAAACGGAACAATATTCGCATTATAGGGGTACCAGAAGAAGAAGAAGAGAGAGAAAGGGGTAGAAAGTTTCTTTGAGGAAGTAATTGCTGAAACAGTCTAACTTAATCTGGGGAAGGAGACAGTCTCAAAGGCCATGGAGGTGCACAGATCTCCCAACACAAGCAACCTAAGAAAGACAACACCAAGACATATAGTAATTAAAATGGCAAAGGTCAAGGTTAAGGACAGACTATTAAAAGCAGCCAGAGAAAGAAATAAGATCATATACAAAGGAAAGCCCATCAGGCTATCATCAGACTTCTCAGCAGAAACTTACAGGCCAGAAGGGAGTGGCATGATGTATTTAATGCAATGAAGCAGAAAGGCCTCAAACTAAGAGTATTTTATCTGGCAAAATACCTCCCACAATGCATTCTGGAGAGACTCCTATAGATGGAAAGATTCCTAAGGCTAAGTAGATGTCAACCAAGGGATACACAAAGAGCACAGAATATGATTCATAAAATATAAATAATGGAGAGTGAAGGAAAAAAAGGGAAAAAAATAATCTTTAGGTTGTGCCTGTAATAGCATACAAAGTGAGTTAAGTTAGACTGTTAGATATTAAGAGAATTATCCTTTATCCTTTGGTAGCCACAAATCTAAAGCCTGCAATGGCAATAAGTAAATACTATGGATAATCACCCTAAATGTAAGTGGTCTGAATGCACCAGTCAAAAGATATAGAGTCTCTTAATGGATAAAAAAAGAAGACCCATCTATATGCTGCCTACAAGATACTTCAAACCCAAAGACATACACAGACTGAAAGTAAAGGGATGGAAAAAGATGTTTCATGCAACTAATAGGGAGAAAAAAGCAGGAGTTGCAGTACTTGTATCAGACAAAGTAGACTTCAAAACAAAGAAAGTCACAAGAGACAAAGAAGGACATTACATAATGACAAAGGGGTCAGTCCAACAAGAGGATATAATTATTATAAATATCTATGGACAAAACACAGGATCACCCACATATGAGAAACAAATAGTAACAGAATTAAAGGGGGAAATAGAATGTAATGCATTCATTTTGGGAGACTTCAACACACAACTCACTCCAAAGGACAGATCAACCAGAAAGAAAATAAATAAAGAGACAGAGGCACTGAACAATGTATTAGAACAGATGGACCTAACAGACATCTACAGAACACTCCATACAAAAGCAACAGGATACACATTCTTCTCAAGTACACATGGAACATTTTCAAGAATACATCATATACTAGGTCACAAAAAGAGGCTCAGTAAAATAAAAAAGATTGAAACTGTACCAAACAGCTTCTCAGATCACAAAGGTATGAAACTAGAAATAAATTACACAAAGTAAATGAAAAATCTCACAAACATTTAAAGGCTTCACAACATGCTCCTAAATAATCAATGGATCAATGATCAAATAAAAACAGAGATCAAGCAATATATGGAGACAAATGACAACAATAATTCAATACCACAAAATCTGTGGGATGCAGCAAAGGCTGTCCTAAGAGGGAAATATATTGCAATACAGGCCTACCTCAGGAAAGAAGAACAATCCCAAATGAACTGTCTAAACTCACAATTAATGAAACTAGAAAAGGAAGAACAAATGAGGCCCAAAGTCAGTACAACAAGGGACATAATAAAGATTAATGCAGAAATAAATAAAATTGAGAAAAATAAAATAGAAAGAAGCAATGAAAGCAACAGCTGGGTCTCTGAGAACATAAACAAAATAGTCAAGAAAAAAGGAGAGTCTGCACACATAAACCGAATCAGAAATGAGAATGGAAAAATCACTATGGACACCACAGAAATACAAGGAATTACAAGAGAATACTATGAAAAATTATATGCCAACAAACTGGATAACCTAGAAGAAATGGAAAACTTTCTAGAAATATACACCTTCCAAGACTGATGCAGGAAGAAACAGAAAATCTGAATAGACCAATTACCAGCAAAGAAATAGAATTGCTATTCAAAAAACTACCTAAGAACAAAATGGCTGGACCAGATGGTTTCACTGCTGAATTTTATCAAACATTTAGTGAAGACCTAATACCCATCCTCACTAAAGTTTTCCAAAAAGGAGAAGAGGGAATACTCCCAAATTCATTGTACGAGGCCAATATCACTCTAATACCAAAACCAGGCAAAGATACAACAAAAAATGAAAATTACAGACCAATATCCCTGATGAACATAGATGCAAAAATACTCAACAAAATATTAGCAAATCAAATTCAAAAATACATCAAAAAGATCATCCATCATGATCAAGAAGGATTTATTCCAGGGATGCAAGGATGGTACAACATTCGAAAATCTATCAACATCATCTACTACATCAACAAAAATAAGGACAAAAATCACATGATCATCTCCAAAGATGCTGAAAAAGCACTTGACAAAATTCAACATCCATTCATGATAAAAAAACTCTCAACAAAATGGGTATAGAGGGCAAGTACCTCAACATAGCAAAGGCCATATATGACAAACCCACAGCCAACATTATACGTAACAGCGAGAAGCTGAAAGCTTTTCCCTTAAGATCAGGAACAAGACAAAGATGCCCACTCTCCTCACTTTTATTCAACATAGTTCTGGAGGTCCTAGCCACGGCAATCAGACAACACAAAGAAATAAAAGGCATCCAGATTGGTAAGGAAGAAGTCAAACTGTCCCTGTTTCCAGATGACTTGATATTGTACATAAAAAACCCTAAAGACTCCACTCCAAAACTACTAGATCTAATATCTGAATTCAGTAAAGTTGTGGTATACAAAATTAATACACAGAAATCTGTAGTATTTCTATACACTAATGATGAACTAGCAGAATGAGAAGTCAGGAAAGCAATTCCATTCATAGTCGCAACATGGGGCTTTTGCAACCCTTGACACAGAGACTGAGATGGAAATACCATAGAGGTAGAATAGAAAAAGAAAGGAAAAGTGACTAAGTGCTGGGTCCTTAAGACATCTAGAGCCATAAGTCATCCTGAGACAAGTTTCAGACTGGCAGCTTGGGGGCCTGTGGAGAACAATATGAGTCGGCCCGGTGGAGACTAGAGGTGGCTGCCCAAAGGAGTTCATCCGAGCTCCAAGTGAGGCGGTCATCAGGTGTTGAACTTTTGCCAGTACTTCACTTTGAACTCACCACAGTCTGTTAGAAAGCCAGTATTTGAGGATGCTTTTCCAAACTCTATGCTCTGTTGGCTCCAATCTGATCACAGGTGCACTTAGGGAAAAGAATAAGTAGAAGGAAAAATTTGAACAAAGAAATCGTTTTTAAAATGTTGAGAACTAATGAAAGAATCTCCATATTAAAAGTACTTACCTACTGTATAGCCCCCAGCAAATTTAAGAAAGAAAGAGATGGAGGGAGGGGAGGAGGGAGGAAGATAGAGATGGAGAGATAAAGAGATAGAGAGATGAAGGAAGGAGTCAAGCTAAAGCATAGCATTGTCAAACGTCAAAACATCTGAAATAAGGGAAACATCCTAAACTATTTCAGAAATATACACAATAAACAAGGAAAATAGAAAAAAACCCAGATCACATTCCAGTAATAGGCTTTGTTAGTATTAAATCCATTATAGCACATTCTGGATTTTTCACAATCACTGCTATTTTTCTTTGTTTATATGTTTAAAATTTACATTCACATGTAAGTACTTACTATTTTTTGGTAAACATATAGCACACTAAGCACAATACCTTGATGTTGGCTTTGTGTTTTATATTCTATTCTTTGGTAAATTTTACTTATAAAGTTTACTGAAAGTACTTATAAATCTATAATATTAGGTATGAAAGAATAGGTCATTGAAAACAGTGTAATTCATGACAAAATACCTGTTGTTGAGCATTTGCTTCCTTTAAATATTTTTGCTATTAACAATATTGAATTGAACATTTTTGTCTTAAACAATTATTGCAAATGCTTCCATATGACACTTTTAAAATGTAGAACTGCTCAATTAAATTATGAGTATTTTATATTTTGGTATACATTGCTAAATTGTTCCAAATGGTTATAGCATGTTGCATATTTTCTAGATATTAGATTTCTTTTTTCACTAAAATCTGCCATAATTAAGGGTTGTTAATATTTAGTAATGTTCATAAATCTGATCAGTTAAAAAAGTATATTTTATTATTTTAAATTAATTGGTTTATTTAGTACAATTTACATCTAATTTTATCTTAATCTACCACTGTGTTTCTTTTAATATAAATTGACCATTTTTTTATATAGTCAATCATTTCTCTGATTTGTTGGAGCTCTTTTTTCTAGTGAAATTTGCACTTTGTCTTTTAAAATATTTTCCTCAACATTTTAACTGTCTTTCATATTTATTCAGAGCATTTTTTGAAGTTTAAAAATATTTTTAAGTTTAATATTTTCCCTGTTTATATCTTCAGAGTTAGCCAAAGGAAGGTTTTCCTCAGTTCTAATTATAAAGATATTCTTTCACATTTTTTCTAGAACTTTTTATTTGTTTTGCAGTAGATTTTTGTTTGTTAGCTGTTTTGTCTGTTAGTGGAGGTCTAAATTGAGGTCATTTAATCATCAATTTAGAAATTTAAGAAAGAGAAATATGGCACAAGGAATGAACCTAATTTCCCTTTATTCCATGTACTAATATTATGTCTGACTAACTTAAAACCTAATTTAAACTGTTTAGCAATGTAAAGAACATTATTGTCTTACATCCTTAAAAGTCCAGTGTTGGGGTTGGTGCTCAAGATGGCGGCATGAGTAGGGCGACAGAAATATCCTCCCAAAACCCTATATATTTTGAAAATTCAGCAATAAAATTATTCCTAAAAGAGGGACCAGAAGATACAGTACAACAGCCAGGCTACATCTACATCTGTGAGAACTCAGCATCTCATGAAAAGGGTAAGATACAAAGCTGTGACCTGGTGGGACATGAGCACGCCCCCCACCCCAGCTCACCAGTGGGAGGAAAAGAATCAGAGTGGGGAGGGAGTGGAAGCACAGGACTGCTAAATAACCAGCCCTAGTAATCTGCACCGGGAGCACAGAAAAACATCGCATGGTGTGCTGGATATTATAGAAGTGGAAAAGTAAAATCCAAGATGGAGACTGCGAGTGGGTCCCCATAGCCGGCTCCGGTGGGACAAAAGAAAAGAGGGCGCTTTAAAAGTCTTAAAGGGACAAGGGTTTAATGGGTGGACAAAATCGTCCTGGCACACTCAGCCCAGCAGGCTGGAATCTTAAGGAAATTCAGGTGCTCTAACCCCTGGGTGGCAACACAGCTCCAAAGCCCCTCATGGTGATAAGCAGCCTGCCGTTCATTCTCCCCTGCCGGCACTGCAAGAAAACTGGCTGACCCGCCACTGCTGTAGGCCAGCCAGGGAGCAACCCCGCACACAGCAACCACACAGAGTGTTCTCCCAGCACACACCTATCCGGGCCAGGCCCAGAGGCTGCTGCCCACATGCAGCTGCCTGGCACAGGCAGAGGAAGCTGGTGCAAGGTCTGGAAGGCACAAAGGGGCGTCATTCTTGCAGGAGAACACACGCTGCTCCTCTGCAACCCCTGCCAGTGCCTGAGGCTATCCTGAGGGCTGTCCCGCCCATGGCAGCTTAGGGGATTAACCCAGAGACTGCTCCCTGTGTGCGGGTAACCAGCACAGGCAGCAGAGAAGGGCAAGGAGACCAGCAAGCAGGAAGAGACTTTGTTCTCCCAGATGACACATGCGCCACCTGCTAGTGATCCCTTCTGTCATGATGAAAAGACAGAAGAACCTGGTCCAGTCCAAAATCACTCAAAAAATGCCAGAGAGTGGGCCTGGCAACATAGACATTACCAATGTTCCTGAAAAAGAATTAAAAATAAAAGTCATAACCATGTTGATGGACCTGCAGAGAAATATGCAGAGCTAAGGGATGAAGTCCAGAGGGAGATAACAGAAATGAAACAATCAATAGAAGAACTTAAGAGCACACCAGATGAGATGCAAGAGACTGTTAATGGAATAGAAATCATAGAACAGGAATACAGAGAAGCTGAGGCAGAGAGAGATAAAAGGATCTCTAGGAATGAAAGAATATTAAGAGAACTCTGTGACCAATCCAAATGGAACAATATTTGCATTATAGGGGTACCAGAGGAAGAAGAGAGAAAAATGGGTAGAAAATCTCTTTGAAGAAATAACTCCTGAAAACTTCCCCAAAATGTGGAAGGAAATAGCCTCTCAGATCATGGGAGCCCACAGATCTCCCAACACAAGGGACCCAAGGAGATAAATACTGAGACATTTAATAATTAAAATGGCAAAGATCAAAGACAAGAACAGGGTATTAAAGGCAGCGAGAGAGAGAAAAAAGACCTGCAAAGAAAACCCATCAGGCTATCTCTCAACAGAAACCTTACAGGCCAGAAGACAATGGCATGATATATTTAATGCAATGAAACAGAAGGGCCTTGAACCAAAAATACAGTATACAGCAAGATTATTATTTAAATTTGAAGGAGGGATTAAACAATTTCCAGATAAGCAAAAGTTGAGAGAATTTACCTACCAAGGATATTTTAAAGGGACTGCTATAGATGGAATTACTCCTGAAGCTAAATAGATGTCACCAGAGAAAATAAAATCACAGCAAAGAAAGCAGACCAACCAATTACTAACTACAAGCAAAAAATAAAATCAGCTATCCACAAAAGCAGTCAAGGTAAACACAAAAGAGCACAGAATAAAACACCTAACATGAAGAGTGGAGAAGGAAGAATAAGAAGGGAGAGAAATAAAGAATCATCAGACTGTGTTTATAATAGCATAATAAGTGAGTAAAAGTAAGACTGCTAGATAGTAAAGAAGCTACCCTTGAACCTTTGGTAACCACGAATCCAAAGTCTGCAATTGCAATAAGTACATATTTATTGATAATCACCCTAAATGTAAATGGACTGAATGCACCAATCAAAAGACAAAGAGTAATAGACTAGATAAAAAAGCAAGACTCATCTATATGCTGCTTTCAAGAGACTCACCTCAAACCCAAAGACATACACAGACTAAAAGTGAAGGGATGGAAAAAGATATTTCATAGAAACAATAGGGAGAAAAAAGCAGGAGTTGCAGTACTTATATCAGACAAAATAGACTTCAAAACAAAGAAAGTTACAAGAAATAAAGAAGGACATTACATAATGATAAAGGGGTCAGTCCAACAAGAGGATATAACCATTTTAAATATGTATGCACCCAACACAGGAGCACCGACATATGTGAAACAAATACTAAGAGAATTAAAGGGGAAAATAGAATGCAATACATTCATTTTAGGAGACTTTAACACACCACTCACTCCAAAGGACAGATCAACCAGACAGCAAATAAGTAAAGACACAGAGGCACTGAACCACACACTAGAACAGATGGACCTAAAAGACATCTACAGAACTCTACACCCAAAAGCAGCAGGATACACATTCTTCTCAAGTGCACATGGAACATTATCCAGAATAGACCACATACTAGGCCACAAAAAGAACCTCAGTAAATTAAAAAAGATTGAAATTCTACCAACCAACTTCTCAGATCAAAAAAGTAGAAAACTGGAAATGAATTGTACAAATAAAACAAAAAGGCTCACAAACACATGGAGGCTTAACAACATGCTCCTTAATATTCAATGGATCAATGATCAAATTAAAACAGAGATAAAGCAATTTATGGAAACAAATGACAACAACAGCACAATGCCGCAACTTCTGTGGGATGTCAGGAAGGCTGTTCTAAGACGAAAGTATATAGCAATACAGGCCTATTTAAAGAAGGAAGAACAATCCCGAATGAATAGTTTAAAGACACAATTATTGAAACTAGAAAAAGAAGAACAAATGAGGCCCAATGTCAGCAGAAGGAGGAACATAATAAAGATCAGAGAATAAATAAATAAAATTGAGAAGAATAAAACAATAGAAAAATATCAATGAAACCAAGAGCTGGTTCTTTGAAAAAATAAACAAAATAGATAAACCCCTAGACAGACTCATTAAGAGAAAAAGAGAATCTACACACATAAACAGAATCAGAAATGAGAAAGGAAAAATCACGATGGATCCTACAGAAATACAAAGAATTATTAGAGAATATTATGAGAATCTATATGCCAAAAAGCTGTATAACCTAGAAGAAATAGACAACTTTCTATATATATACAATCTTCCAAGACTGACCCAGGAAAAAACAGAAAATCTAAACAGACCAATTACCAGCATGAAATTGAATCAGTAACAAAAAATCTACCCAAGAACAAAATCCCCAGTCCAGATGGATTCACTGCAGAATTTTCAGACATATAGAGAAGACATAATACCCATTCTCTTTACAGTTCTCCAAAAAATAGAAGAGGAGGGAATATTTCCAAATTCATTATATGAAGCCAGCATCACTCTAATAGCAAAACCAGACGAAGACCCCACAAAAAAAGAAAATTACAGACCAATTTCCCTGATGAACATAGATGCAAAAATACTCAACAAAATATTAGCAAACCGAATTCAAAAATACATCAAGAGGATCATACAGCATTATCAAGTGGGATTCATCTCAGGGATTCAAGGATGGTACAGCATTCGAAAATCCATCAACATCATCCACCACATCAACAAAAAGAAGGACAGAAACCACATAATCATCATAGATGCTGAAAAAGCATTTGACAACATTCACATCATTCAGGATAAAAACTCTCAACAAAATGGGAATACAGGGCAAGTACCTCAACATAATAAAGGCCATATATAACAAACCCACAGCCAACATTATACTTAACAGTGAGAAGCTAAAAGCTTTTCACCTAAGATTGGGAACAAGACAGGGATGCCCATTCTCCCCACTTCTATTCAACAGAGTACTGGAGGTCCTAGCCATGGCATTCAGATGAAACAAAGAAATAAGGGGCATCAAGATTAGCAAGGAAGAAGTCAAATTGTCACTATTTGCAGATGACATGATATTGTACATAAAAAACCCTAAACTCTCCACTCCAAAACTAGTAGAACTAATATCTGAATTCAGCAAAGTAGTGGGATATAAAATTAATACACAGAAATCTGTTGCTTTCCTATTCACTAATGATGAACTAGCAGAAAAGGATATCAGGAAAACAATTCCATTCAAAATTGCATCAAAAAGAATAAAATACCTAGGAATAAACCTAACCAAGCAAGTGAAAGACCTATACTCTGAAAACTACAAGACACTCATGAGAGAAATTAAAGAAGATACCAATAAATGGAAACATATCCTGTGCTCATCGATAGGATGAATTAATATTGTCAAAATGGCCATCCTGCCTAAAGCAATCTACAGATTCAATGCAATTCCTATCAAAATACCAACAGCATTTTTCAACGAACTAGAGAAAATCATTCTGAAATTCATATGTAACCACAAAAGAGCCCGAATAGCCAAAGCAATCCTGAGGAGTAAGAATAAAGCTGGGGGATTATGCTCCCCAACTTCAAGCTTTACTACAAAGCCACAGTACTCAAGGCAATTTGGTACTGGCACAAGAACAGATCCATAGAGCAATGGAACAGACTAGAGAGCATTGATATAAACCCAACCATATATTTTCAATTAATATATGATAAATGAGCAATGGACATACAATGGGGAAATGACAGCCTCTTCAACAACTGTTGTTGGCAAAACTGGACAGCTACATGCAAGAGAATGAACTGGATTATTGTCTATTCCCATACAGAACAGTAAATTCTAAATGGATCAAAGACCTGAATGTATGATACCACAAAACTCATTGAAAAAAACATAGGCAAAAGTCTCCTGAATATAAACATGAGAACTTTTTTCTGAAAGCATCTCCTGGAGCAAGGGAAACAAAAGCAAAATTGAACACATGGGACTACATCAAACTAAAAATCTGTACAGCAAAAGACACCATCAGCAGAACAAAAAGGCATCCTACAGTATGGGAGAATATATTTGTAAATGACATATCCAACAACATCCAAAATATATAAAGAACTAACACACCTCAACACCCAAAAAGCAAATAACCCAATTAAAAATTGGGCAGAGAATATCAAGAGACATTTCTCCAAAGAAGAAATTCAGATGTCCAACAGGCACATGAAAAGATGCTCCACATCCCTAATCATCAGAGAAATGCGAATTAAAACCCCAGTGAGATATCACCTCACACCCGTTAGGATGGCCGCCACCCAAAAGACAAACAACAACAAATGTTGGCAAGGATGTGGAAAAAAGGGAACCCTCCTACACTGCTGGTGAGAATGTAAATTAGTTCAACCATTGTGGAAAGCAGTATGAAAGTTCATCAAGAAACTCAAAATAGAAATACCATTTGACCCAGGAATTCCACTCCTAGGAATTTACCCCAAGATTGCAGCAGCCCAGTTTGAAAAAGACATATGCACCCCTATGTTTATCACAGCACTATTTACAATAGCCAAGAAATGGAAGCAACTTCAGTGTCCATCAGTAGATGAATGGATTAAGAAGATGTGGTACATATGCACAATGGAATATTATTCAGCCATAAGAAGAAAACAGATCCTACCATGTGCAACAACATGGATGGAGCTGGAGGGTATTATGCTCAGTGAAATAAGTCAGTTGAGAAAGACAAGTATCAAATGATTTCACTCACATGTGGAGTATAAGAACAAAGAAAAAACTGAAGGAACAAAACAACAGCAGACTCACAGAACCCAAGAACGAACTAACAGTTATCAAAGGGAAAGGGACTGGGAAGGATGGGTGGGAAGGGAGGGATAAGGGGGAAAAAGGGGCATTACGATTAGCACACATAGTGTGGGCGGGGCGCACGGGGAAGGCAGTATAACACAGAGAAGACAAGTAGTGATTCTATAGCATCTTGCTATTATAATGGACAGTGACTGTGGCGGGGTATGTGATGGGAACTTGATAATGGGGGGAGTCTAGTGACCATAATGCTGCTTATGTAACTGTACATTAATGATACCAAAAAAAAAAAATTCCAGTGTTAAGTCTGACTTCAATTTGACTGCCTTCTCAGGGTTTCGGTGAACTTCATTCTCAGGGTTCAAACAATGCCATCAGTACCTGGTCTTTTTAAATTTTTTATTTCTTAGTTTTTCCTTGGTTTCATTTTCAAGACTCCTGTCAATTTGGCTAATGAATCTTAAGTTTATAGCTCCCAGTTTCTAATCCAGTCTTGGGATTGCTTAAAAAGGTGAAGTCAATTAGAGTTCACCAGATATTCACTGCCTCAAATAACTTAAAATTGATGACTAAAATTAGCTTTATGATTTGGATTTATATTCTCCTCCCTTTACATTATTTTCTGGAATTGCCTCTACCTTACCCATAGAGTGTTTTGTGATGTGTAATAAGCCTCACGTTCTCCTCTTAGACACCTGCATTCCCCTTGATTGTACAATATCTTCGGGATATATCTAAGCATTAGAAGGACTTAAGATAGAAATTTGTCACATTCTATTTAATTATACTAAACTCATAACTAGTGTATCATCTTTAGCATTGATGTACAGCTTCTAAAAGCACTTGAGCAGTTCTTGAACAGTATACCTGTAGCTCTGAGGGGAAAATCCCAGGGCAAAATACCTTTGAAACCAAAATCAATCAAAGGGAGAAATAAAGTTTAAGAAACCCCTTTATTTCTTACAAGCAGTGGTCCCGTCTCTCTCTTGACCAGACTACAGCAGAAGAGAGCTCCAACCAGCCTCTCCCATCCAGATATACTCTGCTTGCCCCTGTAATTACCTATTGATATGCAGATGGGCTAATTCTCTCCACCCCTTGGAAACACCTGCTGATAATGTAGATGTACTAAATCAGGTGAGCGATTCTGGAAATATTGCAATTTACCCACAGTACCAATGTTGGGATGTCAGGGTTTTTAGCCCTCCACGGAACCCCCCCTGAACCTGCAGAGGATGAGGGGAGAGCACGCCCCGGCAAGGTGAGATCGGGAGAGGTAAGTGCCGGCTGTCCGCCCGATCCCCAGCCCTCTTTCCCGAGGACAAACAGACGCGACAGGGAGCTCAGTCAAAGCAGGAACTCGTTTACTGCAGAAACAGCAAGGCATATACAGTACTCATGGGCCAATCAGCACAAAGGTCAGGCAGTCACAAGCCCTTCACGCAGGAGTTCACATCATACAGGTAAATGGTGTCCACGAGCTGATCACGTTCGCAGAAGACTTGAGTCGCCAATCAGGAGCGGGAGGCAGACCTAAGCAGAAAATCACCCTCCTTTGGAAAGCAGGCAGAGCACCGCCCTTTGTGCATCCGGCGGGCGCCCTCTTAACAATGATTCAGCATTTCAGGCATTTTCTTTTGGAGTCTAGAATACCCTATATTGGGACCCACTGATTGGAGATGCTCTTTCTTTCTCTTAATATAGCCACACAACTTATGATGGTATGTGGTTTTCATAGTATTGAGAAGGGGACCAGTTTGGCAGTGTTGTAAAGGATGTAATTGGTAAGGGATTTGGACTACTTAAAACTTATTGTTTTAGAACACATGTGTTTTTCCTGTGATTCACTTGTGAAATATTCAAAACAGAGCTAATTCTTTTCGATTCTGGACCAAGAACTCTGCCTAGAAGCCAAGGAGCTCTCAGGGAAAAGAAGGTGAATGCCAGAGGAAACACTTTTAAGTGACCAGGTGGAAAAATTAATGTCTTTTTATATTGTAAAACATTAAATGGCAGGTGAGAAATGGCCAATGGTGGGGCATCTTCAAAGAACAGATATCAATAGACACGAGAGAAAAGGTTTAAACACTAACCAAGCCCATGAAGCACAGAAACCAGCTTATGATAGTATAAGACAACAAATAAAAACATTTTTTACTCCTTTACTTTTCCCCTGCACCCTTGGTCCAAACTTAAAACAGACAAGGGCAACATACTGACTGAGGGAATGGGAGTAAGAACTCCTAAATTTACTGGCTACCCGTCTAAAAAATGTTACTGGATCAGAATTACAAGTACGTGGTAACAAACAAACAAAAACTTCCATAAATACAACAACTGTGTGCTTTCTCAATATTTTTCAACGTTCTGAACAAAATAGTCCTTGGATAAGTCTGTGTCCAAGACTGAGGAAGCAAATTCCCTGTTCGGAGGCAGCTGTCTTGAGTGCGTGGACCAGTGGCTCTGCAGTTGTCTAGGCCCCAGTCAGTGCTAAGCCTTCTCCTTCCGGAGCTTAACTTCTGCTGTAGATTACTGCAAACCCATTAACCCTCCGTGCTTCTCTGCCTAGATCACACTCCCATTTTATAAGCAGTTTTAAAGCTCATCTCAATATACAGAGTTGCTATGCTACAGTGCCCCCTTAAAAAGATTTTTGTGTTTTACAAAGTCAGTTTTCTTGACTTTTTTACCTTCTGCTTAACACTACACTAGTGTAGTATCATCCATATAAAATTTTTTCTGAGGTGATTCTTTTCATTAGGAAAGTTGTGTGTCTTTTATATGTCATTGACCTGGGATGAATTGGCCTTATTTTATTAAATTGCTTTATCGAGATCTCACCTATAACTATGCATATCGTAAAACTAAGTACTGCTCTGCTGAGCACCAGCTCTGATACACTAAAGACTGAACAGAGATAGTGTGTCATATTTCTAGCCTGATGCTTAGTATTCAGGTCTGTACATTTTTCAAAGTACAGTGTGAGTCACTTGAGGGAGTCCAGTAAATGTAAGTTGAATATATTGGTATTGATGCTGATTATAATCAAGGTTCATTAACATGTAAACTGGATAAATAGGTTGGAATTGGGAGTCAAGGACTAGCTAAAAGCATCAGTACTAAACGTGTTGAAGTAAAACCCTAATCCGCAATGCTTAATACACATCTCAGTTCTTTTTGCCTCAACTTCTCATGGTTCCCCACTGTTTTCCAGAATTTATTTTAACTCATTTTCCACTTTCCATAAGTTTGACCCTTTGCTCTATGAAGATGACAACACTCTTACTACATGGAGGGGACCAGGGAATTCATGTCAGTTCTTTCAATTTTTTCCTGTCTGCCTCAAAATTTCTTTTCATTTCTCTTCACAGAAGGGATTTTCCCTCACTTTTTCAAAAATTTTGCATTTTATTTCTTCTGATTTTATTAATAATTTCCTTTTCCTTTTGCATGTTTTTCTATTCATCCACCAAATCCTTTTCAACTTACAAGTTTTCTTTAAGTTTTGCTATCATAAGTGAGTCACTGACGTTGTTGGTGGAACTTATTATCCATTTACTTCTAAATCCTTGCTTCTTGGCTTCTGTCTCCACCATTTTATTAAATGGCTCTTTTAATGGTAACTAATAATTCCTTTCCTCAGTCCACATCCCCTTTGACAACCAGGAGCTATTAACATTATTGGTCATTTTCTTACAGTTCAGTTCGGTTCAGCAGCTACAATTTTCTACTAATTATGTCCCTGGAACTGCTTTTGCCAATTTTATTTTTTCCTTCCATGCATTCTCTTATTACTTTGGTGATTTAAGGTTTCAGGGTAGTTATCAAATGAAACCTCAACTACCCATGTTTAGTTTGTCAGAAGGCTGCTCTTTGCACCTCCCTGGCTGACATCTGTAAGAATATCCTCTATCAGACTTCCATGGTAAGGAAATGCACTGCTGGTGGGCATCTCTAATCAGCTTTTCAATGAGGAGAGATTACAGAAAGGGAAGATTTCTGTTACACTTATGCTGGAATATTTATGAATTTTCTAAGAATATGTAAAACATTTTGATGCTGTATTCCAATATACTGATTTATATTTTTTTAATTTGACTATTCTAGCCTAGTTCCCAAATCTTTGAAGTTTCACTTTTCTAAAATTGCCTCAAACAAGTCTTTAAACCAATTAAATTGCCTGCTTCTTGAAGAGATAACACATGTAAAAAATCCATGTATCATGAAATTTACATAAAATCACATAACCATAAACCTAACAAGACTTTTAAAGGTTATTTACAGTAGTTTCCACTTAGGTGGATCTGATAATGTTGGACATCATTATCTAAAAGTTTAGCTAATATTTAAAAAGCCAGACCCCTTCTTCCCTCTTATGGTGCAAAGATCTATAGATAACATGCCAAGGGTAAAATTTTACAAGTACTATTTATTGACTGTATAAATTTAATAAGCTCTATATCCGTTTGAACTATCTGATAATTTTCAACACAATTATGAACCACCAAGGACATTGGCTACCAAGAGATTATCTGTGTACAGTCTTCCTGTACCTAGCTCCTTTTCTTTTGCAGATTTAAATAAATGGATTACTCAGACCATTTTTTTTTAGTTTGCAGTTTTACTCAGACCACTGCCGTATTTATCTAAACCTGCTGACTGTGTAGGTGTCATTTGGAATTTTTGAAATGGTCGTGTTAAAACAAGAAACCTACATAATCAATTTGCAAATCACCTTCATTATTCCAAGTTTAAATTAAGAAAATAATGCCTAAAGGAAATCCAGAATAAAAGACTGCTTCTTGCTCACACTATTTCCACAGGGAATTTCTATTCTATCAGTGTATTGGGGGCATCATTGCCTTAATTTAAATTTGAAGAAATGAAGGATGAGTTCTTAAAATTACGCTGTGTATTTGCAGAGTTGGGCATTTATTATTTTTTCTTCATGGAACATAAGTAAAACTTCTAAAAGACTGATTTAATTATATTTTTTGTCGTATATTTTTGTCCTTTTCTTAAACTTATGGATAAAAAACAAAGCTAACAATAAAAACATTCTTTTGACACTTTTTAATATCATTTTTACCCATTTTTGAAGCCTCTTTAATTAGCCTTTTTTTAGGCATATGCTATCTCTTGTGGCATGACATGACAAATGTCAATGAAATTGGCTAACTTAAAAGTCCCTGAGACCTGGAATTCTGCATTTCCTAAGAGCAGCATATGCTACTGGGAACCTGAATCATCTTATACTAACTGAAAATAAGACCTAAAGTGATATCTAGCAAGGATAGTGCCAGAAAATGAGTGGAATTCCGAACTATATTTAAGTATGGAATGGACGGCAAAACATGATGAAACACTTAGAAGGAAGGCTAATGGCGTCCAGCAACAGGAAGTCTGAGAGGAGCGGGCAAGAGGCAAGGCCTCCATAGCCAGGCGGCAAGAGAGAAGCGGTGCCGCGCGGACTGGGCTGGGATGCTTGGCCCTGACCCTGAGAGCACGAGCGACAGGTAAGACAGCGTCCTCGGTGACAGGAGAGCGGGGCAGAAAGCGCAGCTAACGGCCCGAGGTTAGGTAAATAAAGAAACATTGGAGTAACTAAGCTAAAATGCAGGGCAAACTATAAATCTTAGAACAAGCAAAAGTTCAATAATAGAACTGAGGTATGAAGACAGAGAAAGCAGCAAGTTTAACTTGAACAGTCATTTGAATATTGAAATAAAGTTTTTTGTAAAGATACTATTGTACCCAGAGACTTGACATGTATAAACTACAAGTTAGCTACAACTATATATTGATAATGAGAGGTAAAGGCCTGCAGGATAAAGAGCTATATAAGGTATTTTGGTGAAAATGTTAACATTTTAAATGATATAATTTAATATTTATGATGAAAACAAAGTATTCTTTTATTAAAGGTAATTTTACTTCAAAAAAATTTTAAACTCTATTTTGACATAAATAGTACATATTAAAACATGCAATTTAATACATTTTAATAAATATTTATGTCCATGAAACCACCAAGGTGCATATCCATCACCCCTCAAAAGTTTCTAAGTCTCTTTTTTAACTCCTCCTTCCTGGTACTCCCTACACCCTTATCCAGTCTCCAAGCAGTTGCTCTCCATTACTTCATATTGTTTTAATCTTCTAGAATTTCGCATAAAGGAACGTATACAGTATGTATCCCTTTTCTCTGAATTTTATTTTTTACTCAGTGTAATTTTTCTGAGATTCATCCATGCTGCTGCTAGGCCCATAGTCTATTCCTCTCAACTGCTGAGTAGTGCGGATGTACTAAAAATTGTTTATCCATTTACTTTTAGTTGACTTTTAGGCTGTTTCCAGTTTTCATGTGGACAAAGGCTGTGACATGAGTGAACTACTAGGTCATACTGTAGGCATATGCATAACATTTCAAGAAACTGCCAAACTGTATTCATAAGTGGTCTTATCATTTCACTTTCCCACCAACAGTGTAAGAAACTTAGAATTGCTCTACATTTTTGTCAACACTGGGTAGAACGAATATATAGATATATAGAAAGAGTTTCTTAATATATATATTTTTAAGTGTTAGATTTTTTTTGTCTCATAGAATCTTGTAGTGATTTTAATTGTGTATCCCTAATGATTGATAACCTTGAAAATATTTACATATGCATATTCTCAATTTGCATATATTTTTGGATAGAGTAGTTCAAATTTTTTGCTGGTTTTTTAAAATGGGTATTTTCAGGTGACTGATTCATTCTTAAGTGAGCTTTATCCACTTTGTCTTTCCAAGCGTATGTTTGTTTATTAAAGCTGGTTTTATTGAAATTAAGTTGTTTATATTATTCCCTATTATCACTTTCCCATATGTTGAATCTGAAGTGATTGCACCTTTCTCATTTCAAGTATTGGTATGTGTTTTTTCTTTTTCTTGACCATTTTGAATAGTTTTCCAACTTTACTGACTTTTTCTAAGACCCTGTATTTTTGTTTCATTTTTAGCTATTGCTTTTCCATCACCTATTCCAATTACTTCTGGTTTTATCTTTATTGGTCTCTGTATTCTGCTTATTTTGAACTCAAGTTGATCTGCTTTTTCTAGTTTCTTAACATTGAAGCTAGATCATTGATCTCAAGCCTTTACTCTTTTCTAATGTAAGTTTTTGTGTGATACACATTATTTAAACGCATCCTCACGCATTTTGAAATAGTGTGTTTTCATTATGTTAAGTTCATGACACTTTCTAATTTCCCTTCTTATTGCTCCTTTAATCCCTGTTATTAATTTAGTAGTGTATAATTTGGTTTTAAAATTTATTAATATGCTCCATATATCCTTCTATTATTGATTTTCATTTAATTCTTAGGTGATTTGAGAATATCCTTAGTTCGATTTTAATCGTTTTAGATGTACTGATGGTTTTGGGGGGATAACAGAACATGTTCCATCTTAGTAAATGTCCTATGAAAACTTTGAAAATATATGTATTTTTTTAATACTGACTTTTTTTTAAAACTTCATTTTTTTTAGAGCAGTTTTAGGCTCACAGCAAAATGTAGAAGACATTGATTTTCCACACACACCCCGCCCACACATGTGCATAGCTTCCCGCACTATCAGCATTTCCCCCCAAAGTGGTACATTTGTTAACAATTGATGAACCTACATTAACATGTCTTAACCAACCAAATCCACATAGCTTACATTATAGTTCAGTTTTGGTATTGTACATTTTATGGGTTTTGGCAAATGTATACTGACATGTGTCCATCATTATCGTATCACACAGAGTATTTTCACTGCTCCTCCAAATCCTCTGTGTTCTGCCTATTACTCCCTCTCCTCCTCAAACCCTGGCAACCAGTAATCTTTTTACTTTGTCCATAGTTTTTCCTTTTCCATAATGTCATATAGTTGGAATCATAGCATGAGACTTTTTCAAACTGGCTTCTTTCACTTAATAATAATGCATTTAAATTTCTCCCATGTCTTGTTATCTTGATAGCTCATTTCTTTTTAGCACTGATTGATATTCTATTGTCTCAATGTTCCAGTTTATTTATCCATTAATTTACTGAATTACACCTTCACAGGTTCTCACTATATCATTTGCTTTAACATTTGTGGGTCCATGATTTGTTTTTACTGTATGTGATCTCTCCTATTATCTACTCATCTATGGTCTTTCTCTGTGTTTTTCTGTCTGATCATCCAAGGTTATTTGTATGTTTTCATGTGCACAATAGGACTGACAGTCTTTTCAAATCTGTTCTTCATCTTACACTTATTCTTAGTCCCTCTGATGGTTTATAGCATATTCTTGTTTTCAGTCATTTTCATTTGGAATAAGCTAATCAATTTTTCTAATAGTTACCTTATCTGTAAAACTGATATATTTATATATTCTCACTTACTGAACACTACGTGAACTCCTGACACTGCACCATGCAAGGGTTCTATTATCAGGTCTCTTCTTGTTGATGCTCAACTCCTATGGGACCTTATCTTGGAAAAATGAGTTTAAAGTACCCCTGTACATTTGCAGTCCCCACCTTAACACTCCCCTCTATACCAGACTCCTTTACATACTTAGAATTATGATACACATCTCAAAGTCTACAACTGAACTCGACTTACTCTCATTGAATGTGCTCCTCCTACAGGCTTCCTCATCAAAATAAATGTTAGTGGGAATGCAAATTGGTGCAACCACTGTGAAAAACAGAGAGGTTACTCAAAAAACTAAAAATAGAAATAACATTTGACCCAGTAATTCCATTCCTAAGATTTTGCCCAAAGAAAACAAAATCCCTGATTCGAGAAGATACATGTAACCCTATGTTTACTGCCACACTGTTTACAGTAGCCAAGATATGAAAGCAACCTAAGTGCCCATCAGTAGATGAATGGATAAAGAAGATGTGATACACATACACAATGGAATACTATTCAGCCATAAAAAGAAAAGAAATCATGCCATTTACAACAACATGGATGGAGCTAGAGGGTATTATGCTCAGTGAAATAAGCCAGGCAGAGAAAGACACGTACCATATCATTTCACTTATTTGTGGAATATAAAAACAAAGCAAAACCGAAGGAAAAGAACAGCATTAGACTCATAGACACTGAGAAGTGACTGGTGGTTACCAAGGGGGAGGGGCTGGGGTTGCTGTGACGGGGGGTGGGACGGAGATAAACGGGCACAATAATTCGCAGTCACAATATAAGTTGATCACAGGGACTATTGAAACACTGTGATATATCTTTGAAACCAACTGAAGATCATATATTAATGATACTTTAATAGAAATAAATAAATAAAGGCCCACACCTTCTCAATTGCTCAGACCACAAGCCTTGGGGTCATTCTCTCTCTTCTAGACTATTCCTTTATACAGCCAATTCATCAATAAAATGTGTTGGCTCTACTTTCAAAATATATTCAGAAATCTTTAACTTGTCACAAACTTCATCTCTATGCTCTGATCTGAACCTTCTTGACATCTCATTCAAATGGTTTGAAAAGCCTCCAAGCTTGTCTCCATTTGACCCTCTCCAGTATCTGCTTTTAAAATATGTATTCCCGACCAAACACCTTCCCACCTCTCTGCCTGCATCACCTTCTCTTCTTCCTCCTCATTATTCTCCTCTAGTCACTCGGGCTCTGCTCTTCATCTTCCTGAGATATTTTTAATTAATGTACTGGCATGGCTTAATCCCTTATTATTTTCAGGGGTTTCTTCTCATGTGTTACCTTATCACTAGGCCTACCTTGCTGACAGTAAATAACAATATAACCCCTTCTTCATTCTACCACCAGTTCCTTTTACACACTGAGCAGGAGATGAATTATTTTTTCCAATTATTCGCTCCTATTCCATGTAAGAGGATTATATATCTCCACTGCTGCCAAGTGGTTTGCAATACCACCCTATGGGAGGGATATACTCGCCTGCCTCATTTAATCACACTTGGCTATATGGCTTGTTTGACCAGTGAAGTGAGCAGCAAAGTTGTAGTGTTCTCGTTAGAGCAGAGGTTTTACTACTCATTGTATGGTTTTGTTTAGTCTCTTGCACTCTTGCATCTGTCATAAGAATGCTTTATCTCAGATTGAGGTTCGTCCTTTAGCCTAAATTCCAAAATGAATAAAATACATAAAGCAAAGTCGTAGCTACAATAGAACCACATCTGACCCAGTCAATGTGAAGCACAGTGATCTCAGGATTGTTGACTACAGTTAAAGCTGAACATTTATATATGTTATACATATCACATGCTATTTTATTGTTTTCCTTACAAAAGTGTTACTACTATGGGAGCAAGAACTGGGTCTATTTCATTTTCTTTTCTATCCCTAGAGCCTAATATGTCTGATACACAGTGAGACTCAATAAATGTTTACATAACAAATAATAGAATAAATAAGTGGATATACTTGTTTGACCCACTAATACAGAAAGTGCTTACTAAGTATTGGAAAATACTAATTTTCTAATACTAAATTAGCATTGTTAAAACTACCATGACTTTTTAACTTTCATAGTCTCCATACCATAGAAATGAGAGCTTTGCACAGAATATGTGCTTAATAGAAAATTTCTGAATATAATTAAATGGATATTTATTTACCATCAGTTTGTGTCACAGGGTAAGGAATTTCAAACATGCTTTTGATTTATTAATGACTTTCTAAAGCAGTGTGAATTTTAATTTCTTTGCAGATTGTGAAAGATATACTTTAATTGACTCAAGCTGTCTACTGGTGATTTGAATACTAATAAGTCCCCTTAGGCTCATATTAGTAAGTTCATGAACCTTCATTCTTATTAGACATTAACAATTAAGAGCAGATTTAATTCAATATGTCAACAAAAATGTACTGAGTACTTATTATGTGCAGGCATCATTCAAGGAACTGTGAGAATAACTTAAAAAGGTGATTATAGATGCATATGTACTATCACCAGATTGGGTTTGCTACTTGAAAGGCCCAGGATAAAGGGAAAGATATTATATTTGAACTAATATAAACAATGCACTTTTTCTTTTACTTCTTGACAAAAATAAGAAATCCTATAAGGACTTCGAATTTCTTTTGCATGGTATTTTTATTTGCAGAATTCTAAGGTAGAGTTAATAATGAATTCATTAACATATACTCATTAAATGTGTATTAAGTTCAAGGCAACCTGCTAGGATCTGTGTAATAAAATGAGGCATAAATAGTTTCTCTCCTCAAGTAGTGCCCAAACAACCATGTCCTATAAACATATTGTTAGGAAATAATGAAAAAATTCTCTCAAAATGCTAACCAGGAAACTATAAATCACCTAATTCCAGGCTGATGAAAGTGGATTTATTTTCTTCTAATGAAGAAGAAAGAGCAGTTTATAAACCAGTGTACCTGGGAGACTGATTCCCCCAGGGAGGTCAAGCAGGTCCTGAGACGGCCAAATCCTTCAATACAGCCGCGAGTAACTTCATTAGGTTGCCTCAGCGTGCCATATAAATACGATTCATTTCTACACATATCGTAATGTGAAAAAGTTTGCGAAGTGCTACTTTAGAGTTTTACACTGTCATTGGAACTGTTAAAGGTTTTGGCTAGCAAGTTATGTCACATAGGTTAGCTCTCTCAGAAATCTTACTCTTATAGGAAAACAATATGACAGACAGCAGAAGGCAGACAACACTGAAAGAGGCAGCAGACAGCCCTGGTCTCCCTATGTTTGTGAATTAAAACTTCTGAATTCATGGTACTTGCTTTCTATCCCCCATCTATTTTTCTCTCTGACTTCAAAATTTTGAATTTTTGGTTTTGAAGATTCAGACTAGTAATGGCAAACATTTTACTCCACCTCTAAGTACTTCCAAAAATATATGCATGTACTTCAAATATTTATCATGGAAATGTGAATTAGCATATGAGTTATGTTTCTCAAACTATGTGTCTAAGTTCGTAGTTCCTTCACAGAGGAATTGTATTTCCAGAGTCCAGCTTCAGAAGTGTGCCATAATGCTAAGTAAGACAGTATTTGTTTTTCCTACAGAAATTTTCAAGAGCTATATCTTAATGTGCTTACGACATTTTATCAGAGCAACTTGCGAGTCCAACCAAGATTCAAACAGAAGGGTAGTAGAGTACATCCCATTATCGGAAAAGCTAAGAATTTATGACCATTTTTAACTTACCACAAAAGAAAATCTTCAAGAGAAATGTAAAAGTTGGAGGGCTATATGATGATATCAAAATCTGTCATTAAGCTACAATAGTGAAGACTACTTGTATATTAGCATAAGGACAAATAGACCAAATGGACTGAGTAAGAGAGTAAAGAAAGAGGTTAACACTGGATTTCTGACAAAGATGAAACTGGAGTACAGTGAGAGAAAGGTGGAGGGTATCTGGACTTATCTCTGTTTTGGATTTACTTTTGTAGGGTATTTTTATTAGACATGAAATTTTGTATTGGAGCTTATTTTCTTTAAGCATTTCAAATATTTTCTATTTGTCTTTAGCCTTTAGTGTATTTACTAGACTATGCCTAAGTATGGTTTTCTTTAAATTCCTCCTTTTTGAGGTTCATAGCTAATGGCGAATCTAGAACAATCTTAGCTTCAAATTAAGCAAGGACAGTAGTAAATTAGATGAGGACATTAGTAAATAAAGGCAGTAACTATAATTAGTAAACTCCAACTAAAGAAGGAGAGTAAAAGTAGTAGTAAATTAAACCTGTTAATATAAAAACAATCTGTAAGTCCGTATTGACACTAAATATTTAGGATAGATAGATAACAGTATTAGTCTGCTAGTGCTTCCATAACAGTATACCACAGGCTGGTTGTCTTAAACAACAGAAATTTATTTCCACCCAGTTTTGGAGGCTACAACAAGGTGTGGACAGGTTTCATATCTCCTGAGCCCTTTCTCCTTGGCTTGCAAATGTCTGCTTTCTTGATATGTCTCCACATGGGCTTTTTCTTTGCATGCAAGCTCCTTAAAAGAGCAGCAGTCTTATTGGATAAGAACCCTACCCTTGGAACCCTTGAGGAATCATTTAACCTCCACTACTTCTTTAAAGGCAGTATCTCTAACTACAGTCACACTGGGGATTAGAGAAACTCAATGAATATTTGGGGAATGCAACTGAGTCCATAAAAGATAGGTAAGTGACAGATGGATATCGATGATAGATCCATGATAGATGCTTAGATAGGGCAATTTACAAATATCATAGTAAGTGTGGGAGAAAATAATCAGTAGGTGCTAAATCTCAGGGGGTGAGATTGTTATGAAGAGCAGGGTGTTTGTATGGTGTTATAAAACTTCCCTACAGATTGCTTTAGGTGGAAGGACAAAAATAGTAACTACTTAATGAAGAAAACATGCAACAATTTGATCAGAATTGAAATCACCAGTGCAAAGCAGAGGGACACTTTACGCTACCCTGAGAAAAACACAACCTCCCTTTTATAATACCTGGGCTGAGGATGTATAATGTGAATTTAACCTGGAGGAAGAATCAGACCATCCTAACTTGAAGAACATTCTATAATATACCTGTTCTATATTCTTCAAAATTGTCAATGTCATAAAAGATGAAGGAAGTCTAAGTTACTGTTCCAGATGAAAGAGAAACAAATAAAGATGACAATAGAATGCAGTACACAATCCTCAGCTGGATCCTGCACTCAAGGGAAAAGTTAAAAAAGAATATTATTGGGACAAAGAAGAAAATTGGAATATAGACCATAAGTTAGATTAAACTATTGGGTTAATTTTACATTTCTTTAATTAATAAATATACTGTGGTTTATATAAGATATATCTTTGTTTTTAGGAAATACTGAAAAATTTAAGGATCAAGGGGCATGATATGTATAACCTGAATCTCTTCTGAGACTCAGCTGGACATTGAGACTCACAAGGGCTTCCTAGGCTGCCCTCGGCTCCTCTCTGACCAGAGACAACAGAACAGGACTCCCAGCCTGCTTGAGGGAAAATGTCAGGCATTTCTCTTCTCCTGGAGTCCTTGCTGTACTCCAGCAAAACAAAGGCCATGAGACATGACCCAAATCAGGGGTTACAGGAGCTGATTTAGCTTAGCGTGCTCAGGCCCCACAGGGCCCATGTCTCTAGGAACAACTCCACAAGCAGTGCCTCCAGGGTCTCTGCAAAGGATACGCCAGCTGAAAGATTCAGAGAATAGTTGAAAGTTATAACATTCAAAGAAGCCTAAGATACCATTTACAATCAAGTATTCATGCAGTTTACCAATTAGAAGTCACTTTTGACCATAGTACAAAGTAACACAATTGACATTCCAACATTTATCAGGTAAAGCAGAGTCGCAGAGCTAGAGAGTTCATCAAAGATCAAATTGTCATACAAAAGAGAAATGGTTTTGCTAAACCTTTGTTCATGGCAACCAATCCTAAGGTGGTTTGTAAGAAATAATAATGGTGCTGTGTGTATGTGTGTGCGTGTGCAGGTTAGATGAAACAAATGTAGCAAAATAATAACAATTGGTGAATCTGGTTACAGGGTATATAAGAGTTATCTGTACTATTCTTGAATCTTTTCTGTAAGTTTAAAAATTTTTCAAAGTAAAAATATTTTTTGCTAAGTGGAACATCATATGAAAAACAGGTAAATGCATTAATGCTTAAAACAATGCAACTTAAAAATATATTTTTTTATAGTTTTATTTTTAACAACCCAGATACAATATGTAAATTTTTAGGGAAAAAAATAATCACTCTTAACTTCCATGATACACATGCAACGTGCAATTTCTCTGAGCTAACACAAAGACTTTGCCTTTTAAGAAATGACCGATAAAAGACAAAATATAATCTATTTAGAACAAGTAGAATAACGGCCCTCAAAGAACACTGACATGTTTTAAAGAAATCTGTTTCTTTTTTTCTCTACAGTGGTTTGAACATTGTAAATAGGAATGAAACTTAATTATGCAGATGATAAAAGCAAGGCATACTCTGTTTTTCCTAATTGGTCCAGAAAGTTGTCTTTCAAGCTTTCCTGCCTGCAATCTATAAATCATCTGGAATTCTAGACACTTTCAGAGAGTTCAAAAATGCAGTCCACTTCACTTCTCATCCATGAATATCTAGATTGCTCTTAAAGCTACTAAAGAAAATGAGAACGAAAGCCTGAATTCAAGGAGTGAGGCCAGTCAGCACCGCGTAGCAATGAAATGAGATGACTCCCTTTCACTGACACGGTTCATGTATACTCTTTACTGATCAAATGTAATGAGAATGTGGTGTATCAGAGAAATGAATGTGGACCTAAAAGAAATAATGGTGTTTTAAATTCTCTTTATATGGTCCAATTATTTAATAATCCCACTTAAAGATTTTTGATCATGGACAATGCATTAAGAACATATTTTAAAAGATCATGGTATTTTACATTTTCTTAGTACTGTATAGTCTTTAAACAAACACTTTATCAGAAATTCATTCAGTAAACATTCATTAAATATGTATCACATCTGAAAGTGTGAGGAATTATTTAGAAGAAATTAGTCCTTCTGAGGTAGGTGTTTTCATTCCCATTTTATAGAAAATAAAGCTAAGTGTAAATATTGAAGTCTACCCAGATAGGAAAAAAATTATTTTTAACGTAGAGGACAATACTTCTACTTTTTACTTTTAATGCATATATATTTTCCTTTTATTTTGGCATTCTAAGACTATATGCTAATGCTGTGCTTAATACATGTTGATACTTACCTGATCTTCACAAGGCATAGAAAAGTCACCCCTCTTTCAGCCGCTCCTCCTTCTCTTTCTAGCTCATTTTAAGTCAGTCATAGATAGACTTTATTATTGTGTTACATCAAAATGTATTTCTATTTAATATATAGCTTTTTTTGAAAAATATTGTTTGGATATAACCAACATTATGTTAACATGAATATTTATTATATAACCATAATAATGGAAACTTCCTACATTTCTACTAAGTGTTATTGCAAATATTATTGCTTGTTATCCTCACAACAATCCTGTGCTGTAGATACTATTATTCCCAAGTTAAAGATGAGCAAAATAAGACTCAGACCTACTCAAAGACATAAACTTAGTAAGAAGTAGATATAAAAAGCCATATCTACTTTCCAAGTCCAGTGTTCTTCTCACCTCACCAAAAATAAATTGTTACCCCCCCAAATTTTGTGAAGTAAGAAAGATGATAAATTTAGCTTTTTAATTTTCTCAGGTTAAACTTATTGGAAGGAATAATAGTAGCCAATACTTTACACCTGGCAAACTTTGACTTTTATCCCAAGAAAGATTGAAAAGTTGTCAATTTTAAAAGGCTATGCTATAGCAGTTGTGCATAGTTATCCCTGAGTGCTGCCAAGAACGGAAAGAAAACACTTGGCCTGATCTCAGAGGCAGCTGCCTTCCTGCAGGCACGTAAACGGAAGTAATGAGGGGCTGAAAATGCATCCTATTACCACACCGGGCACTGGCGTGAAAGTAGGTGTAGAAGATGTAGTTGCTCACCATTGGTCAATAAGTGCCCCGAAAATTCAATGAAAATGCTTGTTTTAAGTTTGGCACAAGGAGAAAGTGGATTCCTTGAGCTGTAGAACCACCTAAACTCCCTTAACACCATGTAGATCCAGATGAGGAGCAACCCAGCGCTGTCTTTCACGGACTGAAGAAAAAGCACAACCTCCAAAAATACACTGAGCATATTCTGGAGTCTGTGGGAGCGTGAGTTCCCCAGAAACAGAGTTTGGAAGGACTTTCTTGGAAAATGTGATCCAGGGAGCCAGAGTAAGGAAGGTGTGTGATGCAAGAAAGGAAGGAGAGCCAATACGATGGTGCAAATGCAACCGGCCAGTAACTGCCGGACCTCCTGAGGTCATGAAGTGCATCTCAGGACTGCCCCACAGTGAAGCGAAAGAACATTGTATGTCATTGGCCAAATGTTTTCCTCCTGGGGCATAAATATCACCAGTTTAGGAAATGCAAGACCTGTTCTTTTTAGAGTCTCCACTTCTACATCAACAACAAAACCCTAGGGCAGAAGTAAGAGGAGTTTGAAACAATGGCCAGAGAACTAGTTACAGGAGCAGCAGCTGAAATAAGAAAACCATGAGACCAAGAGCAACTTAAATAATGCAGAAGAGCTTCCATATCAACTATTCTCATACAACTCAGATACAGCCTATGCTTTATTAAATCTAATCCATCCCAGAGTTGCCACAAATGGGAAGGTCCATGTTAGTCACTGAAAAGATTTAAGGTAAGAGAATTATGGGAACGAACCTTTATTGCTGGATTTGTTTGTGAGGATATTCATCTCTCTTCTCTTCTCTCACTTTCATTTTCTTAAACCCTCAGCCAGCATTCCAACTGGCCTGCATTGTTTGCCTTTATCGCCAAAGGATATGAGTTCATTTGCTTTACCTGTGTCAAACTGTAATTGCTTTTATTATGCATTTGCCACTTGGTCCTGTGCATTATAACATACTTTCCCATGCTCCTGCTGTCTGTCAGCAATCCTGCCTCCTGATGGAAATCAGGGTTCTTTTATTCCTGCTAGTAGCTTCATTCTATGTGGGCTAGATCATCAAAATTAAGAACCTCAGCATACCCAGCTGTCGGTTCTGCCTTCACATTCAGTGAAACCTTTGCTGAGTTCCCTTGAAGAGGAAGCTCTAACCCTGGGCCTCATGTTCGGTTAGATCAGCTGCATATGGGTGCTGGAATATATGTAAAAGCCAGTGGAGCCTATGGCCATGCATCCCCTGTATCACTTCCTTTGCCATAAAACTGTATCTCCTGGTAGGAGACGATGTTGTGCATGATATGATGTCCACACAGTGATCTCTGTAAGATCTAGGAGGTCAGGAGAGTGACGCCGCCATAGTGCAGCCAGGGAAGGCAAAGGCATATCACAAGTAGATGTGAACTGAGAAGCCCAAGGGAAGAGGGACAGGCCTGGGCCTGAGAGGAAGTGTCCTCAGGCTCTGTCAGCATGAAATCAGTCAGAGCTCACGCAGCCTGTGTGGCTATAGCAGTGGCTTTATGTGTGTGAAGTAGTGTACATATATGTTTAATACAAGGTTCTAGGTGTCAAGGGAGAGGAAGGAGGCTCAAACTACTGAGATTTGATTTTTCAAGCCACCTAAATGGTGCCCAAGTTATGTCATTTTATTTGGAAATGTGACCTTCCTTGTAATAAAGTATCTTATTTAAAAAAGCATGCATTTTATATCCAGTAATACCTATATGCATGATAAATAATAAAATGGATCAAAGAACCTTTTATTTCAAGGAACAGGGTAGAACATTGCTAGATTCATACCCCAGACAATCCCCAAAGCAGCTACACAGGAGCTGATGGAGCCTTTCCATGGCTCCTCGAGTACGAGATCTATGATCCACTTGGTCATATTTGGGCAAAACTTTCAGGTACTCATCCCAGAGTGACAAGTTCTAAATGCAAAGAGAGTGCACTGAGATGCAGCAGCCACTGATTCTGGTCTCTAAAAAGCTAGCTTCCCTATCCGCAGACGCCGCCTACCAGTCCAGGAGCCCTGACAGCATTGACCCCGAGCGGACGGCCTTTACTGCGATTGACTCTTGGTCACTCACTGCTCTAGTCACACTTCTCACTCCTTGTTTATCATAAAATCGAACAGCCTGATGTTTCACAACTGACATTATTTGTTTTTCTATAGGGAGAATTCAGATCACAGTAAAAATCAGACACCAAATGCCTCCCTCAGGTTGCTCAGATTCCTTTCTTTGTCTGACCCTCTGATAAAAAAAATTGCCAAGTGCTTGCTTATTTATGGTTGATCGCCGCTAAGATGTTTATAAGAGTAACTTCTTAGCTGAAATGAACCAAAAGAAAGTACATATGCACCTTCAAACCCCTGGAATTTTCTTCTGTGATTGTAAGAACTGTTCATATGTACAAAAGCTGGTAAAATTGAAAATAAAATTTCAGCATTTCTCTTCTTTGTGTGCCAAGTCAATTCCTTGGTGATATGAAGAGGAAGAACAGAGAATCTCAGGAGTAATAGTTTAGGTTGTTTACTATAAACACCCTTCTTTTAGAGAATGGGCGGAAAATGATACAATATGATAGTAACAAGATCTAAAATATTTTTCAGGAAATAATATACACAAGACATATATAAAGTGTTATTAAAGAATATAGCACAAAACGTGAACAAAAGAAGAACTATAACATGAAGCTGGATAGGAAGATTTAAAAGTGAGGATTTTCATCATTCTGCATTTATTATGTAAGATTAATACTGTTCCAGTCAGACTCTTTATAGGCCTGCTTTTGTTATTTTTAACCTGATGAATTTATAATTAGTTTAATATGGTGTAATAGACGTTTAAAATAGCCAAAAATGTTGAAAAGGAAGAATACATGTATATCATGTATTCAAATCGATTTTAAAATTTCAGTAGTTAAAAGAATTGATTTCGGAGCTACATCACAAGAATAGATAAAAAGACTGAAGCTTCTAAAACCATGGTATTAGGGTAGGAGCCTTTATGAAAATATTGTGTATGAAAACTGGTGTTTGTTATCTAATACATCTGAAGTTATATACCTCAACATTAAGAATTGCTTTATCAACTTCCGAATGAGGCATGTGCCCTTTTGACATTTCTCTGAAGGGAAACAGAAGGCGTTATTACCACCTGGATCCACTGATTCACTACGTGGACTGGGAGGGTACGTGTGGGAAAAGTAAGTCACTAGATTCATGCCATGGCAAATAATATCAATAATATAAAACTTGAAGATTCAGTCTTAAATCTTATGTACTATGGGCTGTGCAAATACTTCCAGGTTTGTGAAACAAATTGTATAGTGCCACTTTGACTGAATTAAACAAGTAAAATCTCGCAGTTTTAGGTTGGATTCCCAGAGAAGCTGATAATTATTTGAATGTATGCAACTGACTTGGGAATTGATTTTTGGGAGCCCTGGTGAGATGGTGGGGAAATGACACAGGGAAGGAAGGAAGCCAATCCAGGTGGTTAATGAGCAGATACCTGCCGTGGGCAACCAGACTCAGTCCCGCTGGTGACTTGTGAGTAAGTGAATACAACTGATTCTGAGTTGTCCCCTCCTAGAACAAAGAATCTGAAATATTTAATCACTAACTCCTATCTCTGATTTTTGAGGGATGCTTCCCAGGTCATTAACCCCTTGGCACCTTTGAATTACTCTATACATGGGCTGAGGATGATTTTGTAAGCAGCCAAAGATCTCAGGCAAAGAGGCGTTTGTGTTTTTGGTAGAAGCCTTTGACATATAAGGAACAGGATTTCACTGACATGTAAAGAGTTAGTGTCTGCTAAAGAATATGGGCAAGACATTGACAGCATCCATTATACAAACTATGTAAGACTATTCTTGACATTTACAATTCAAACAATAGAGCTCTGGCCCATCATTATCACAACGCCCAACAGAATCACAACATTCCTACCAAGGAGAGTAGCTTCCCTGAACTCTTGGGGAAAGAGGTCCAATACATAGAAATTTAACCTTTGTGTTAAATAACATTTTAAATTAGTCTTAGAAATGGTTCATCACATTTTACAAGGCTGATAGGATAATCAGTTCCTAATAGTGGATAATTATTTTTCTTGCAGTTCAAATCCATTTTCCTTTCTCTTATGAAATTACTCAAATTTTGTCTTGAGTTTACTCTCACACAGCTCAAGGGGAAATGCATGCAATTTAAGGTGGGAGGAAAACATTCAGCAACACCTAATGACCCAGAACATGCTTGCTTCGGGATTGGGCTATAGACTCAATGAAAGTCAGTGAGAACTAATCCCAAGATTTTTGTTCCAACTGTAGAAAAAATCATGTGTTTTTCTGTATTTAGTAAATAAAAACACTATCAACATAAGATAAAGTATAATACTACTGTCATCAGTGATCAAAAAAATGATAGCCATTCCAGTACTAGCGCCATAAGACATGTAGAATAATCCAGTGTTAATCTAAGGACAACAATATTGACAAATTCTACTGTAATTGATGGCTTTTTTAAAACCTAAATTTTCGGGAGTGATTTTATCCATCACCCCTTTAAATAATGGTTTTCAGTTTTGGTTTGTGATTTAAAAAGACCATCTGAGAAATATTAACTATATTTCTATACAATATAACTGTATATTGTATATTACTATACAATCTAACTGGACAAAGTTTTGGGTAGACACATTTGAAAAAGAGAACTGTGTAGAAAAGTATCTATCCATGGTCTTATTAGGTGGAACCATATGAAATTTACATTTTTTTGGCCAAAATAGTTGGATATCAATAATTTTGGGTGGCTACATCTAATTATAATTTAAGACTTGCAACACTTTAAATTATGTATGAGAAGTCTTCTTTCTAGTCTACCTGTATAGACCCGAGGACTTCGTTTCACGTAGAAACTTGCCACACTGCATTTGGCAGAACCAGGTAGACTCTGCAGCCTTAAAGAACAAAGAAAAATCTTTTCCTTTTCTTTAATTTAATTTAATTTTTTTATTTTTATTGAGGTATTATTGATATACACTCTTATGAAGCTTTCACATGACAAAACAATGCGGTTACTACATTTACCCCTATCATCAAGTCCCCACTCATACCCCAATTCAGTCATCTTTTCCTTTTTTATATAAAAAAACAACCTAGACTAAGATCTACAATATCTGCTTCTCTCACTTTCATGACAGTCTTCTCATATGATTAAAATGTGACTATCTAATTACACTGGGAATTGAAAATTATACAAAGCTTGAAAAATTTGTGATATAAAGCCAAATCTTCCTCCCCTTCTCCAAATAACAAAGTCTCTCCTGTTAAACCTCTCTTGTTGTGGTAAACTCTATATCTCTGCTCATAATTTCACATTGAACAATACCACACATCTGGGAAATCTCATGAAACATACTGTACTCCGCTTAAGGAAGCAAGGTGCTCCATTAAATTTGAGAGGCAGCATGACGCCCATTATGGATTATTTTCAGACCAGACATAACTTGATGGAATTTGACATTGGTAACAGGAAGCTTTACCTCTTTTTAGTTCAGAATCTCCCTATCACTTCTATTCCCCAAATAATTTCTCTATTCACAATTTGAATAGAGATGCAACAATTTCTACTACTGAGTAATCAAAAAGGAGATAGACATAAAAGAAACTAGTCTTACATTTTGAAACTAATAGCCCCACCATAAAATAAATCTTGTGTCAGAATTAGTAATATATAGGGAGCAGGAGTGCATGTGTACAGTGCAGTCATAGTTGCAAAACTTGATTTAATATTTTAGTTGAACATTAACAATAGTCATTTAATAAGAGATAACATCATTTTAAAAAATAAATGAAAGTACAAATTTAATGACATCGTACCTTGATTCTCTACTTGAGAGTGGAATTTTTTAAGTGCTGTTTACCTGTGAAATCTCATTTATTCTCTTTGAAATCTGTATTTCTCTGGGATAGTATTATTCTTTCACCAAAACATGCTCTATATAATCAGATCCATTATACCCAAGTGTTCACTTTATCTGAAACATACGCATGCATTCACAGCAGTAGATCAGTGTATAATGATGAAGATGAGACTTCTGCTGACATGGTATTTTTTGTAGGATAAAACAAGTGAGTCAGTCAGGACTATATTCTAAATTTGATCTTGTAACTAAAAATGAGTCTGAAAACCTCGTTTCAGAATGTCACAGAGAATTTTTTATATTTATTAGTTCTACTAGAACTTGTTCTCCCATAATAATAAATTCAACTAAAACATAAACTCAACTTTCAAATAAAGTTAATACATTCCTTTGGGAATGTCTGGCTTATAAATCTGGAAGAATATAAAGAGTGTCTATTCAAATGTGCTTCCTGAAGGTAAACTTCCTAATCTGTTTCATGCCTCT
The DNA here is from genome assembly GCA_029783875.1 of Phataginus tricuspis. Lineage (NCBI taxonomy): Eukaryota > Metazoa > Chordata > Mammalia > Pholidota > Manidae > Phataginus > Phataginus tricuspis. Next base: position 3,013,122 of record JAQQAC010008350.1, on the reverse strand, counting down.
GCACAGATCTCTGGAGTGGAGTTGTCACTATGTAAGAGTCATAGTCTGAGATACCGATATCGCAATGACAGGTTGATGTCTCAGAGTATGTAGAAAACAAGAGGCTTCTGTGATTTTAAGTTTTTTTCTAATTCAAAGTATATGTGGTTCTATACTTTTTGGTAAAGGTAAGAACTGTATTACTCTGTCAAATAGTTTCATAGTGGGATTTATATAAATCTTTTGCCCTTCGATACATATTAGGTAAAATAGGTTTTAAGAAATAATCTTTGGTAAATTGTGAAGCGGTATTTTGCAAGAGGTCATTTAATAATTCAAAATGAAAATGCACCCACACTATCCCATTTAAAATTTATAAAACTTTTTTGTTGTTGCTTAGTCATTGATACATATGACTGAGTATGCTTCCACTCATTACAGTTTCAGGATAACTGCAACAAAGGATTCATCCTGACCAGAGAGGTTTAGCCTTTACCCTCTGCATCTAGGAAGCAATTTCAGAACCTTGGAATGTCCTGCCTAAGAAGAGTTTCTTTCTTTACCTGATGGCCTCTGGCCAAGCCTGATAATCTATGCTAACAATGCGGTTTCTAGTGGAAGCCCATGCACCACTCTTTACCAGATCAACCTCTGTAAAGGTTGGAAATTAAGGTTAGATATGTGGGTGGTCAACCATGTCTTCTACATGACCCAGCCTCAGTAAAAATTCTATACACCAAGGTTCAGATGAGTTTTCCTGGTTGGTCATACTCTGTGCATATTGCCACAGATCATTGCGGGGAGAAATAAATGATGTCTGCGCTACTCGACTGGTTGAAGACAGCGGAAAGCTCTGCGCCTTGATGTCTCCTGGATCCTGCTCTATGGACTCTTTGCTGATCTTAATCTATATCCTTTCAAGATAGTAAGCCCTAACCATGAGCAGAACATCTTTTCTGAGTTCTGTGAGTCCTTCTAGCACATTATTAATCCTGAGAGTGTCAGATGTGAGGGTGGTCCTGAGGTTCACATATTTGTACTTTCAGAGTTCACTTTACCTCCTAGCTGCACCAAATCATGAATGAAATTCATTTGCTGGAAACATTTCCTTATCTCTTTTTTGGTGCTTAGGGAGAGGGAAAGAAAATGCTTAAACTTTATCTCAATGTTCTCATCCATGTAATAATAAAAATGTTTACCATATAAAATATCTGTGACAATTAAGTTTCTATAAATATGTACATGTCCTATCAAATAAGTCTGTCATGTGCTATGGACTAAGTAAATGTTAGAATCTAGATTTCCATTCTGACTGAAATAATATACACCATAATAATTGATTGAACTTTATAATAAATTCATTTTTATTTGTACACAAAAGAAAATTGTTTAGTTGTGTTAATTTCACCTAAAGTATTTTCTGTCGCTGAAGTTGAAAATCAATGTGTGTGTATGTGCATATATGTATGTACTAAATAATATAGAAATATAACTGTAATACTTTTCATTGTTAGGAATAATCTGTTTTCAATGACTTTTTGGTGAGTGTTGGCATCTGCATAATTGTGTTGATTTTTCTCTTGAAAGGTTTTAAACTTATGTAAAGAAAAAATATATATAACTGTGCAGCACTGAGACCTGCCGTGGCTGTGCTATGAGTTATTTACAGAAGATCTATTTGTTTTGTTGGGAATACATAGCACAAGTTTTCTTGTTGCTCTGGACATCTCACCCCCTAAACCATTTGTTTTCTTTGAGAAGAGAAGTAAATAGCACAATTTGTTCTCAAAGATGACTAGCTGTTTCTGAAATGTGAGGAAGCTCATGGTATATGGGCAGAATGTTAGAAATAAATAAGAAAAATGGGGCAACAGACATAAATCTCTTATGATGCCTTCTCTCACTCATTTATATGGAAGCAGTCTTTTGCCACAGCTACAGGTGACAGGAAACAATAGAAATTGCTAGTTTGAAATATTCCTGAGAAAAATAACTTCAGCATCAAAATAATTTCATCACGAACCTCAAAAGTTGCTTATGTAAACCTTTTCAAAAAGTGCTAACTGAAAATTTATTTATAAATAACAATGATTTATTTACTTACAATCCTGGGAATTATATTTTATTATTATTAAATTTAACTCTTATGATCATTTTTTTGCAATAATGTTATATAATTCTGAATAGAACCATGTATAAGTTGTAGCTTTACTACTTGATAGACAACAAATAGTTTTATCATCATTTTCCCAGGAAATACTTCCTTCTCATCCAGTGTAATTGGAACAAGATATTTTGTTCTTCTCTTTGCTGCATAATCAAAAAATAAGGCAAGTAACAGCTACAGCATGAGACAGAGGGGTTAGAATTAGGGTTGGTCCTTACTCAGGCTAAAGAGATTGTGGAATATTGTATTTTCCAAATAGGGCAGCACCCATATGTATTCCATCTAACATGCTCTTATAATATGAAGGCTAATTCCTCTCCCCTGGAATATGGACTATTATTAATTACTCATTTCTAATAAATAGAATACAGAAGAAAAGACACTTTATGACTTCTGAGGGTAGCTCATAAGAGACAATTCAGCTGTCACATGGTTATCTTTCTCTTGTGAGACTCATCTCGGATCTCAGCCACATTACTGTTAAGAAGCCATTCTGTTTCATAGAAGGAGACATGAGGGTTTTCTGATGGCAGTCCCAGCTCATAAACAGCTTCAAGTAGCAGGCGCATGGGTGAGAGAACTTCTGATGACTCCAGCCCTCCATCTCGGAGGTTCTGATGCTAGGTGGAACAGATTTGAGCTCTCCCTTGTGAGGCCTGTCGAAACTGCAGATTCTAGACAGATATAAATGTTGTCATTGTTTCAGGCCATTAAATTCTGGATTTTAAAATATCTATCAATAGATAACAGGAAAACTAAATTTGAGGCAAAATCTTTAAGATGAGATTATTCTTGTGTATTATTCAAATAGTAAAGACAATATAGTCAGGGTGGAAATACTGTGAATTATGATTATCTTTGCTGACTTTTAATCATGATCTTTGTGCATATTTGGGCATAGCCAGTAATAAGTCTACAAAACTCCATATAACCAAATAACACAAGTAACTAGGGATAAAATAGTCACATATTTGATAATTATTAGGTAACCAGTATTTTAAAATAAATTGAGCTAAATATACCATAACCCTAATTCTATAAATATCTTAAATGGCCTAACAATTAAACTTTATTCCTTTGTGTTGACTTACTATTATGTAGAAGACTGCTTTATTTTAATAACTTCTTTTGAAACAAGTCACACATTTAATTGCTTTTTGTTCCTGAGAATGTGAAAGATGTTTATTCTTCATCATAATCATAACATGTATTCTAAAGTACAGATCTGTCCCATTGAAGAAGTAATTCAAATATTTAAATGTCTCATCTATTTTACATAAACCATGTGAACCCTAAAGTTATGATATACATATTTGAGTATAAACATTAAAAATAAATAAATATTAAATTTTTTAAAGGAACACTTGAAGAAAAGTTGTTATATTATCTTATATAAGATGAAGATAATAAAACTTGCCTCTCTACACAGAGAAGGTTAGGGGCTGGTATAATGGGTCAAGGTATAATATCAAAGTTTGTGTTATTTCTTCCTTTCCAGTCCAAGAAGGCTTATTTTGTAAGTCACTCATGTTACAAAGAAAAACTTTTCATTACATCCACCTCTAGCAAAATGAGAAAATTCAGATTTTACTTATATAGTCTTTTAAGTCCTCCTGGCAAAAATAATTATAAAACATTAATAATACCACTGGCCTCAAATTTACATAAGACCTACCAATGCTCAAAATAATTTCATGTTTCCCTCGAATATCTTCAGACATTCTTGAAAAATAAGTAAAAATTATCATTATTATTCTTATATCAAATTTGGAAAAATGTAATAAAAACTTAAAATGAATTCCTGGAGGGCACAATGTTGAGATATAGTAGTAGAACATAGAAATTTATTAAGAGAGTTGTGTGTTAATGACTTATTAAGGATGAATTGCTCTTTCTTCATCCACACTCCTTCCCTGTCTCTTTCCTTCCCTTCCCTCCCAGATGTTAAATGAATCCATGCTACGTGTCTAGCAGTTAGTCTCTGGGAATATCAAAATCCCATGATCTTTCATTTATTCATGCTTTCAAAATGATGACTGTATTTTTGGAAAAAGGATACTAATCACACAGTAAGCTAATGTTACACAAGTATGAAAGAGGTGCCATAGAAGCATGTAGGAAAGACTAGATAATTCTACAAGGGCCTGGAAGAATACCAAGCAGAGAACCAAGGAAGAACGAATAGAAGACATGAACAGAAGTAAAGTTGACCCTCGTTATTTGCTGATTCCATATTTACAAATTTGCCTACTTACCAAAAAGTATTTGTAACCCCAAAATGAATACTCATGATGACTTTGTGATCATTTAAGGAGTCACTTCAAACAGAAACACACATAAAACAAGGCTTTGTATTGATCAGTTAAAAAAATGTTGTGACTAGAGGCTCACAGGAACCTAACCATGCATTGCCCCTACCTAGACAGTGGTTCAGCATTCAGTAATTCAGTGTTCGCAAAGCCATCATGGAAAAGAACTACTATGAATAATAAGATTCAAGTGTTTGCGGAATCCCAGGCATGGAGAGAGAAGAAAAGAAAGAGGTATTTCAGAAAAAAAAGAATGATCTCTACAGATATACTAAGTATGAGAGAGTGATTTATATTCATGGAATTACAGGCCTCCACTTGACGTTTTCTGCAGAGCTCTCTCTGTCAGTCTGGGTTAGGTGTCTCTCTTACATGGATCCCATAGTTCCCCTTTCTATAGATCTTTTCAAATTGTTTTATAGTCAGTTTTTTTATGTTGCATACCATACTTTGTCTGACATGACACTCTTATTATGGGGCACAGTGAGTTAGACAAGGAACCAGCATTCTAGGCAGAGACAGCTATCCATAGGCTCAAAATAGGAGAGAAAAACGACATATTCCTTAGGAACTTATTGATCCAATCAAACCTTAGTCTAGCAGGAAAATTAAATGTAAGGTACTGAGAGAGGGAGTGATAAAAATAGTGACAAAGTAAGAGAATCTGAGAGTGGAGAGAGAAACAAAGTCATGATCAAGGGGAAGTAAAAGAGATAGGGAATAAAATCCCTGTTTCTAGAGGATAACAAAAGGCCGAGTCACCGGAGCTGCTGGTGGATCACTAGGATTTCTCCTTTATATGTTTGTTTCTAGTCTCCATAAAGTTCAACTGCGGTATGTTGAGTAGCTTCTATGTACTATTTAAATTTATCAAATTCAAATTTGCTACTCGTGCCTCCGATTCCAGAGTGCAGGTTGAAGGCTCACGCACTACCGGGGCCACGATCTTCCCAGAAGCCCGGGAGGAGACCAAGAGGTCAAGCTGGAATACAAGCATATGTAATGATCAGCATGCTTAAGAGCCGATGGTCCAGATGTTCAGTTCGGAGGAAATGTATTTGAGAGTATTACACAGTTTATTAGCAGCTAAAACTATAATTTTAGACTTATGAAATACTAGCAAGTATTATATATAAATCAATTTAGTAACTGAGAAGGTATATTCAAATACCATTTAAAAATTGCCATTAAGATTTTTTAAGTAAAAAATATTTTTAATATTTTTAAAAAAGTTTAGCTATTCTGTTGTATTTTACACTGTAAAAGTAAAAAAAGACACACTATATTATATGACAGCTAAACATTATCTGAAACAGTGGTATGTATGTCAGCCAGAATTCACACAATAAACGACTAGATGTATAAAGATTCAGAAGGTAATCTGTTCTAGCACTGTGAGTCACAGGCTTTGCTAAAAATCGAACATGACTAACACTGCCCCAACTTGTCACCTTTTCACTTGATATTCCCTCTGCAAGGACTTCTCTCTGCCGAGCTATCAGCATGGTGCTTTGCCTCACTTTATTCAGATTTTTGTTTTGTGTCATTTTCTCACAGGGGTCTTCTCTAACTACCCTAATTAAAATAGCACAATGTGAGAGCTCTGCTTTGTTTCTTCAAACAGTACTTATCACAAACAAATATTGTATTATATCAAATAGTTACTTGACTTTTTTCCCCTAACAGAATGGAAACTACCTAAGGGCAAGAGGTATATCCATTTTATTTACTAAAGTGTTACCAGTGCCTAGAACAGTGCCTGACACATAGATGGCACTCAGAAAATACGAGTTAAGTAAATGAATTGTACTTGTGAGTGTTAGAGAGATAATGATAAATTCATATTGAAAATTAGAAGTAAAGATACATGGAAATGGATATGAAATGTATATTCTAATTTTATCAGTCATTTCTACTCATCTCAACATAAGTTCCATCAGTGAGCTATACTCATTAACTGCTTTTCTGCCTATGACTTCTTTTAATATAAATTACTGTAATGACATTAAAATTGTGAGAGATTTGCCCTCAAGGGATTATATAGATTACCTAAGGATAAAGAATAGATTTTAGACATATTTAAATAAGCATATCAACAAATCTGAGAAAAAGTTTTTATGTAATCTTTACCACAATATATGTTTTAAAACCCAAGACTTTTCTATTTTAAAAGCATTTAAAAAGCTAAGTATTATTTTTAATTGTGGCTTAAAAAAAATCTCTTTTTAAATTTACTGTTAAATTCTATACATGTATGTGTCATTACAGAATTCTAATATGTATATATTAGATAGATAGACATAGTCAAAGATATAAACAGAGGTTAAATTTCTAAGTCCTACTTCTCATAAAATTTAATATTCTCATTTGGCTGTATGGAGTGTTAGTGATAATTCTGTTTAATTCATGAAGATTAGTGATAATTCTGTTTAATTCAATACATATAAATATAAATAATTACACAAAATTACAGTAATTTATAATATTTGGGACTTTGTAAAAGAATTATGAAATTGGAAAAAAATGTATACCAACAATAAATTTACCCTATAAATCAATACTTGTGTGTGTTTATATTTATTGCATAAAGCCAAGGAGGCTCCCCTCCCCCATCACAGTAAAATAAAATCAAGACAATGAAAGGATATGCACAAACTGCTCAGAGTTGCAATTAAGAATGGGCTTTGCCATTTTGGGTCCTTCCGTTTTGGGTAAAGATTTGCATCAGTACCTATATATGCATGAAGAAGAAAAGGCTGTATTTTTCAAGGATAGGGTACTGTTAAATCTATTAGAAAATCTAAAAGGAAACAAGCATCATTATCTACAATTAGGAAAACCACGTCTATTATTTTATAGAGCAGATGAGTGCTTTGTGAATTGTTTCATCTCTAAACAGATTTTTCCTTTCATCTTGCAAAATGGAAATGTCCATTGAGGTCATTTTTCCACAGAAGTAAATATTTCCCACCAAAATAATAGGATCTTCTTCCCTAGATACAAGATTGCCAGAAGCTATGGATGCTGTATCTCTTAGCATTGATTTCCAGTGGGAAGGGATCTTCTCTTTCTCCAGCTGTTTATCAATGATTAATGAATTAAATGGTCAGAATTCCAGTTTAGGTGGACCATCTCAGGTCAGAAACAGTCACTGTCACCAATCTGAGGAAATATTCCTAGACCAAGAGCTGTGATGAATGTCGGATTTCACAGAGCTTTTAGGGGATAGGCTTTTCCAAAGCACTTGCCAAGACTGGGGAACCCAGTCCAGAGATTTATATGATAGAAAACATACATTTTCTTTCTATGCAGAACTTTTAAATTTCACATTAAAGCACATTTATTTTTATGTATGTGTGTGCATTATTCTTAATTAAAAGCACATATAGAAAGAAAAAAAGTATATGGAATAATATACTTTGCTCAGAACAAAAAATCAAGTTTGATGTCTTTGTAATGGGTTCACGATTTAAATCTTTCACAAACAATTCTGCTTTCCCTGGATGATGGAATTCTTTAAGAACCAAACCAGTAATTACTGAAGCTGATTGGGGACAGTGTCATCCATTGCTCTAAAATATAGCCAGACAAGAAGAGTTCTAGTTTTGTATTTTTTTCCTTAGAACATTTCATTAGAGAGAAAAATTGAACCACAAAAATAATCATTTGTAAATAAATCATTTGAGTCTCAAAATTCATAGTTTATGTCTAAATCTAAGGAAGATGATATACCTTGAAGTAATTTTTTGTTTTTGTTAATATTTGTACTGTTATTTTATTTGAACTATGATTTTGTCAACTGTAAGACAGTGTTATTTTATGTTTTATTCAGAAAGAAAAATTACCAATTATAATATTAAAATGCCACTGATTGTTAAATATATTCTTACTTTGGAGATGTCAAATTTTGAAAACATGAATGACTGAGAGTTGAAGAAATATAATTTCAGTAGCTTCGGCAAAAACTATGCCAAAGTATTATAGAAAGAAATAAAGGCACTCCTCTATCCAAAAACAAACAACTCATTGTCAGAACTTGTCTTAGATAAGAATTATTATTTGATAACTAAATTTTTCGGAATACTTACACGTAAGCTAAAGATACGGGTAATACATTTCAATAGAAAAGACATTTCAAATAAACTAGTATTACTTTATTAGGTAATTTTAAGAGGATATTTAACTTTTAAAGTTTTAAATATTTAATCTTATTAAATTGCTTGCTGTCTTTGGTAGTGTTGAAAACTAGATGGTGAAGAAAATTTTAAAAAGTTAGTCATTATACTGAACAATGATAAAGGTCATACTTCAATGGTAGTGTATTATTATAAAAATGAATCAAATTACCATTCAAATCCTTAACAGAGCTATTGTAGTTTCTTTATTTTTCTCCCCCTCTGGGATTGAGAAATCCTCATATGTTTGTCAGATCAAACATTAATTTATTTCAGTGTGCTGTATTTTCACAAATTTATTTCCTGTGCTCGTGTTCATTTCAGTAGTGATTGTCTAATAAAAACAGTTTATATAAGTCTGAATGTTCCCTGACAATCATCATGGAAAGAATCAATTATGCAACAAAAAGTACATTATTTACCAAAAATTCTTTTAAGGCTACTTAGCAATCATACAACAAGCCTCAAGTAGAAGTTGTTACTATATGAGTACATCAAAATCAGAAGTTTAAATAACACTCACTTTGCTAATTGTAGCAAAGATATAGTAATTCAAATGTCTAACCAAGCTGGTGGAACTAGGTAGAAGGACAGAGCTGATAGAAAGAAGGTGAGGTATCTGCATACCTCCTTTCTCTGAAATATCTCAAGCTGATTTCAAAAGACTACAGAAGGGAATTATAGTGGCACTAGAAAATAATGGTCCAGGTGACCCCCACTTTAGTCCCAATTATCCCCTTACCAAATCTTATTTCAATATAGCTGTTGATGCTAAACATAAGAATTGACTGATAATACACCATTGTGTTTATAATTTTTATCTCCCATTCCCTTTTATAAAATAAATAAATGCCACTGTTGCTATAGAAAATTTCCATTTGCAACTTTGAAAACATATTAAATTTTGACTTTTGCAGTTCATGTTTTAAACCTGGTTTTAAAAATATTCATATCAAAACTGTGGCTTTCTATGGTCAAGAAATGTTATGTAGTTGTCTTAAGAATGGAAATTAAATGAACTAAAACAACAGCAAAATGCAACTAAATTTCACCTTCCTTCTGCAAGTGCCCATCAGTAATGCAATGTAAGTGATTATTACTCTTTCTTCCCCTCAGATGAGTCAACCTCAAGTTAATAGCATTCTTAATTTAAACACTGTCTTAGGCACTGCAAGGGATACATTAGGAAAGTCAGACATGATTTATACATCCAAAAATCTAGCATTTTAATTTGAAAGGTTAAATATTTCATGTAAAATAAGAAGCAAGAAAAACAAGGCAATACAAAATAAAAGGCTGAAAAGTATGACAGAAAAGTAAGGCTAGGTGACATGTAAGCAAAGATAAGGAGGTCCCCGAGGAAGTAACAGACAGTGGGGATGTGCAAGTCAACCTCCAGAATGCCCGTAGTCATTCAGTCTTTCCTTGGGTCCATCACAGATCCAAAGAGGCCTTCCTATAATGGTGAGATCTGTTAGGCCTCGGAGCACTGCAGGAAGCATGCGGAGAACATGACATTCTGAGTGGGTGTGGCTTGAAGAGGAGCAGAAGAAATCTATCCTCTGTTGCCACAGCAACTTCTGTGCCTACTTCTGTACGAAAAGAAGGTTGAGGGAACTCCTCTGGCCTACCTGCATTATGGTGCCCCATTACTAGCTTACTGTGATCTCAAACCCTTCTCAGCGTAATGATAATAAGATTAACAAGAACTGTCCACAGTGAGAAGGTAGAAACTAGGATGAGATGGGACCCTGCTAATGGCTTGGGATGGGCATTTGTCTCCTTGCAGATAGTCTGTACTATTAATAATAGTTTATCATACTTATTAATTTGGGTTTGCAAACCAGATGAGAATCTCCAACACATGGTCTAATACAAATGTTTTCATCATTAATAGCAAATGCCACTTGAAAAAAGCCCTTTCAATTTTTTTTGCCATTTTCATTTATATTTTGAAAATGTTTGATTTGCAAGGAAAAAAATGCATGAGATGAGTTCTAATTTATAGCCTAGAGCACAGGGTAAGGAAATGAGAATTAGCCTGGGGTTAAAAGCAAGAAAAGCAACAGCAAAAGAAAAGAAAAAATAAAAGCAAAAAGTAAAGCAAACAGCTTTCTATACTTTTCTGTATTAGCCCAAGGAAAATATGTCTAGCTTGTCAATCTAAACCCAGGAGTCATCTGTCTAACATTTTCAAAATGTAGGTAGATTTTCTCATTCCTGCAAGATTCAAACTCTTTAGCTTCACTGTTGTTAACTACTTCAGAAATATATCTCTTACATGTATTTTTGAATAAGGCCTTTTGGGAATAAACCATCTTGAATAAACCTTGAAAAGTGTAGAGAAAAGCGACTTTGAAGTTCCTGCAAAGAAGGAAAATCTCCATCATTAAAGTCTTAAGAGTATATTCTCCCAGCATCAGGCTCAAGGAATCGACCTCTACTTCACTATCAAGCCAAGGATATCAATAGATACCTAATAAATATTACCAAGTAAATATTAATCTACAAGAATTCTAAGGAAGTTCAGCCAGCTTCAGACATATCTTGGTCCAAGGCCACCAATCTCCATTTTAGGAGTCCCCTTTTTAGTAATGTTTTCAGGAAACCTCGCTCCATGGTGGCTAGCAAGACTGTGACTGGCAACTGTACTTCTCTATTGCCCTTTGCAGCTCTATTCCTGAAAACTAATAGTTTGACAAAAGTTGACACTTTCATCAGTGAACTAATTATGCATGAGTGCTGGAGTAAAATTCTTACACTTGCCAGACACGGGGAACCGACTGCATTTTGGTCTGGAATCGTAGAAAGGAAAAGATTCTCAAGTGAAACGTGGATTAAACATGTTTGCGTACATTCCTTAAATGAGGGTGAAAGATTATGGTAAATCATATCTTTACATGTAGAAAGATACAGAGAAAAAAATGTTTGGAAATTCATGTTAATTACATGCATATTATTTTTTTCACATATTTGTTTAGATTGGGTCTATGAGATACCAAAATATCCCTTCTATAGAGCTTAGCACATTATCTTACCCTGTAATTATTCTTGTACCAGAACCCCTTCACATCCCTGAGAGTAGGATAATGATGTTTATTTATCTTTTTGTCTCCCAAATCACCTAGCTACCTGTTTTGTACATAGCAGATATCACAGTATATATGCAATTAAATGAAACGATGAATACTTCCTGAGTGACACAACTATATTTGGATGATCATGTTCCAACATTAAGAATCTAGATGAATGAGAATAAAATAATTCTTGAAAATGTGGCAGGAAAATTGAGAAAGAACCATTTGGTCTTTGGCAGTTCCATTTTGATGTGCTCGAGTGTTTTGCTGAGATGTCCTTCCTCCTCCTCTGCTCAATTTGTCTTGCTGGAAGCTGGGCCCACGCCTAAGCTGAGCTAGAACAGGGTTATCGGTAATGTGACTCAATCGCCACTGAGCATTACCCCTCACACGAGACATAAAATGAGGCTAATCCTTAAAGGGCCAAATAAATGTTATAAATTCTTAACCTGGAGAGGAAATGGGATCTGAATCCGCTTTTCTGCATCCAAAGATTTTCAAATCTTCCCCAACTTGCCCCAGCTTCATTCAACGTCAGCGGTGCCAGAGCAGAGTGAGTGAGGCACTGTAAGTCCGGGAGAGGGAATCCCGGGGCAAAATACCTCTAAAAACTGATATCAGTCAAAGGGAGAAATAAAGTTTAAAACTTGTTTATTGCTTTCAAACTGCAGTCCGGTGCTGTCTTTCTCCCCCAGCTCTGGAGGAAGCAAGCAAGCAAGCCCCTCCCCTTAACCTCTCAGGTTCAGACACACCCTCGGTTGCCCAGGTAATTACCCATTGACATGGAGATGAACTTCTCTCCACCCCTCTGGATATGCAAATGTACTAAAGTCAGGCGAAATATTCTGGAAATGTTGCAATTTTACCCACAGGCACACAGCAAAGGAAAATGAGCAGTGAAAGTGATTGAGGGACTGTAAAGGTGAGTAAAAAGGAGAAGACCCTAAATAGAAATTCCCGTGCCAAGCCTTTGGGGATGCCTCATGCGATGGCATAACGATTAAGAAAGCTCCATCTGAAAACATACTTCTTGGGTTCAAGTTCCAATTTTTCCATTCTTCATCTCTGGCTCTTTGGACAGTTTAACTTCTTCTTGTTTCAGTTTCTTTACCTGAAATTGGGGCCTTTACATCATTTGATTGCTATAAGAAATAATTGTGATAAATGATAAAATACTTTAAGAGCAGTTTCTAGCATGTTCTATTAGAGTAGGTTTACTCCTATAACAACTTCAAAATTCCAGTGGTCATTGGTGACTTAATAATTAAAGTTTATTTCTCAAACCCACTGGAGGTCAAGGCAGATGGCGATAAGTGATTTCCAGAAGGTGGTTCTGTATGTCACAAGACCCACCCACGTGGAGTTCTTCCACTGCATGCTCTTCCCACTTCTATGCCATGGAACCCCACAAGCAGATGAGGAAAGAGACTGAGCATTACATGGAACATCATTTTCAGATTATCTGGAACTGTCCACTTCCATACCAGTCAGATTCCATTTGTCAAACCTCAGAAAAAGGACCACATTAACTTTAAGGGACGTAGGAAAACCATGCCTTGCCATAAGTCCTAAAGGTAGGAGAGAACAGTACTGAAGCTCACTTGCAGGCTTTGCCAAACACGTTATCAGTCCTTTATAATTGTTAACTAGTTAGAACCAAAAGTCCTATGCCCATTTATCTGAATATAGTAGACACACATGCCCAAGTCTCACCGTCTGTGAACTATACAAGGGCTTAAATCTTTCAATAAAATCTGAAATTAAGAACAATATTGCATGCTTTTCTGGATTGGCTGGTTTGTCTGGGTAACAGTAAACATCAATATTTGTGAATTGTACAATCCGTATCTTCCACTATTAAAGGTAGAAGAGGGGATACATACTTAAGATTTGTTTGCAACAGGCCATCCCATCAGGGATAACAAGGACAAAAAAAAATCATACTTCGGAGAGTGTTAAACTTCAGTATATGAATATGGAGGTCTTGAGTAACAAGGGAATGTGTGCAGGCAGGCGAAATCCCTACAAAACAATATAGAGCAGAGGAGAAAAAAAGAGCCCATGGGGCTTTGGTAATAAGCATTAATATATTTATAAAGCATTTAATAAAATTATGTTACTTGTTAATGCTAAAGATTTTTATTGAGTGCGTGCATTGACTTTGATCAAGAGAAAAATGCTTTTCACAATTAAAATCACATTGAGATAACAAGACATGAATAGAGGTAAATATAGCAACATTTCAAATGTAGAAACATTTCAAATAGAGTTTGGAGACACTGTGCTTTTATCTGCATGGCAAGTTTATACTTTAGATTATTAATGATAAGTGATGGACTCTACGGCATTGCTTCTCTCCACACTATTACCTGAACTCAAGTTTCGTTGTAAGGATCAGTATTGGCAGTTAAGTACACTTTCACAGACTTGGCTCTAGAGTATAACTTAACAAGCCTGGATTGGGCAAAAGTCAGTTTTATTCTCTTTTAGTTCTTTTCTTTGGCTGTGGTAATATGGATATGTCTTTTTATATGAGAATGAAACTATATAAGACTTGGATTTAAGCTTGGCATGGAAGTGGGCAATGCAGACTATTTGCCCTAAATATCAGTTAGCTAAGGTTAAATGAAAAATAATGGAAAATATCCTCAGTGGCTTTCGTTATTTATGTTCACTCAATGATGCAGGCTTACATTAGGAACTGTCTCTTAAGCACCACCAATCTTGGAGAAAAAAAGGAGACTATGGCAAACTGTATGTTGGCATTTAACATTTCTTCATGGATGTAATACAGATAATCTGTGCTTACCTTTCTTAACTAGAGCAAGTTACAAGTTCTAGCCTGATATTAAAGGGTGGAGATATATAATACACCCTTAGAATGGTGAAGAAAATAATTTTGAACAATAATAAAATCAGGACATCGGCAAGATGGTGAAAGAGGAGGTCCCATGTTCATATTTCCCCAAAGCAACAATAATTTGGCATCCATAGGTAAAAAGGCCTTTATTGGACCATTGGGATACAGGTAGGAGATTATAAAACCACAGTGGAGCCACAGCCCAAGGAGCGATGTTTTGAGATGGCAGACCTATGCCCAGGTAGCCAACCCACCAGCCAGGACTCCAGTTATGGACCTGAAAAAGGTCCTATACCCTGTGGACTTGGCTTCGGTCCCATCTGACCCTAGCCTTGCCACTAGCACCAACCTTCAAGGGACCCAGGAGGTGTCATGCCAATACGTGCCTCAGGTAACATGCCTGCCAACCTCGGTCTCAGCTTTGGACCCTAAAGCAACCTGTGATCTGACATGGAAGAGCCATCTCTTCAGTGTCTTTTCCCTTTAGTTATTTTGTACAATTGAAAAGGTCTTTTGGGCACAAGCTTAATTGATTCAAACATCTTTTCCATGAATTAAATTAGCCTTTCTTGCTCAAAGATCTCAGTTTTATTTGTACTGGATGGAAAGAAGAATCAGCTACATATTCCAACTTCCCACATTTCTCTAATTTCTAGAATTCCTCTAATTTCCTTTTATCTTAATTCCTTTTATTTTTCTTGCAATTATTTTCTGAGCTCACTTATTTCTTATAGCACTTTGTCAAATGCTGCCCATAGCAACTTACAGACACTTGTTATATCTTGTTTCCCAACCTCTTTGAATAAAGTTGCCTTTAAAGGTGACTGCCTTCCATTTTTACAAAATGTTTTACCACTGAACAATAAATCTTTTCAGCCTCCATTTAGATGGTTTCTTCACCATCCAATAAGAAGCCTTGAAACCAAAGCCATACAAATATATATGTTTATTCTGAGCCACTTTCTGTATTAATTAGCCCACATATGTATTCTCTCAGAGCTTTTAAATGCATAGGCTTCCTCAGACTAGGTAAAAGCAGTTCTGTACATAGTCCTACCTAAATCTGTAATTCTTCAGATGGCTGGCCTTGCTTTTTGTCCTCAGTTGCATTTTCCCTCAGAGTTCATAAACACTGCATAGTCGATGACACGGCTCATTATAACCTTGTCCTAAACCAACATTCCTAAGGAGATTCACATACCAATGAATTCCATGACAGTGACTCTTCGAAGATTTAAACCTGTAGATGCAATAAAGAAAAACAAAAGCAGTTTAAATAAATGTCGTACATGTTGATCCTAAAAACTTGGAATGTTTTTATGTCATTTTAAAATTAAAGTTTTCACTTTAACTGGATGACTTTAAACCAAATGTGGCAGGTTTTTCGTTTCAAATTCTCTTAATTTGTTGTTTAGCTACTTGTTAAAATGAGACCATGCAACCATCTTTGTAAAATACTCTCATGTTAAATGAGTTAATTACCTCTTTATTAGACTGTAAATGTGTAGGCATTTAAAAGCAAAGAATATACTACATTTTCCTCTTTTTATGCTAGTAGAGATGGTATAACTCATGTATTTTCATCACGTCCACTGGATAAAAAAATACAAATATTAATTAAAACTTAATTTTCACAATAATCCTAGAGTTAGGTGTCATGATTACCATTCCAGCTAGATAGATGAATAAATTGAGGCACAAAATGTTTCAATGTCTTGCACAAAGGTAACAATAAGAGAATTTAGGGCTTTGACCGCAGACTGTAGCTAGAGTTGTGTTCCTACCCATCTATTACATTGCACTGCCTCTTCAATATATTAGTGAATGCATATTATTTTGTTATAATCATGGGAATATTAGGTGTACAATAATGCAAGTAACTATGGCACATACTCCATAGATACTAAATTTCATATGAACTAAATAACCCAACATCTAACAGTAAAATTTAGTTCATGTTTGTACCCAATAAATGTTTATTTCGTGAATGGATGAATCAATGATTACAGTCTAAGCAGCAAATGCATAAACACATTTAGCATTTTAATTTATTAGATAATAAACCTGATGTTTTGAGAAAAACTTTTTTGTTGGTGGTAAGCTTGTTTGCATTAAAGCAAATGAAACAAAAAAATGAAAAACGATTTGCTCCACATGGAAAAAATGACTGAAAAGTATCTATTGCTCAAAAAAATTAATTTAAGGCTGTTTTGGAATTTCCATAGCTAATAATTTCAAAATAACTACAAATAAAGAATGTTTGGCCTTCTGAGAGCTAAATACTTTAACCTGACTAAAATTGTTTGCTTTATGAGTCACATCCAGTTACCTGACTGATAATGACTTCTCTGCAAAATGAGAAGTGTCTGTAGATGTCAACGGTGAATGATAGATTATATAATGAGGAACAAAATAACTCAAAGAGACTGAATCATCCATATGTGGTGCCACATTATTCAGAAATTAATGTTATTCCATAAATGAATAATGATTTTAAATGTACTCTTAATTGTTAATGCACAAGCATTTTCCTCCATCATATAATCAGAAAAATTGATGAGGACTTGGCTGAACTCATGTCCTTTTAAAAAGTTGTTCAACACAGATACAGTCAAAGAAACAAAGAAAAAACTGTTCCTAATATATAATACATCAATGTAAATTAAATGGCAATACTCAAATTTCCCAAATCCATTGTTCTGAGATTTGTAAAAAAGAACAGTTTTAATATTAGGGTCTGTAAGGGTATTTGTCTCTGGGGAAAGACATTGTTAAGTATGATGACACTTATTATGTTAAGCATAATATATAACTCATACACTAAAGAACTTGAATACATACACATATTTTTTCGTTGTTCAATAAAAGACAAAAATGCAAAAAGAAAGTTAGATCCCAATTAAGTACAATTCAAGAGAAATGTAGATGTTATGCTATTATTTTAGCACTTATCAAACATTTGTGCAATGCCTATTTTTTGCTAGCTCATACAAAGTATTCATAATACAGAAATTAAAAAAACACATATTCTATCATTGAGGAATTTATTATATGTCAGGGAGTCTGAGAAATTTCAAAAGATGGTATGGTGAGACAAGCACCATGATGAAAGTGTTGTGTTAGTTACCACAAGGGCAGAAAGGAGAGATGACTAGCCCAGATTTTGGAGAAAAAGGGGCTGTTGGACTATTGTAACTTTGTGAGTGTGAATGTGTGTGTGTGTTAATCTGTCTGGTCTTCTGGCTAATTAGGCTATCTCCATTTCTCCTCCATAAGATTCTCATGAGACTGTCAGTTACTGTGTTTCTCTGTCACCTGTGACAAAGGTGCCAGGAAGCATCCAACTCCAATAACGTGGGATGTTTGGGTCTGGGATTCTCAGGCCTGTCCAAGTCTCCTCTGGTATTGGGATTGAGACACGGACTTTGGGAAAGAGCTGACATCGCTAACCTGGGATGACGGGAATGTGGGTTTACCCGCAGTCATATTGCTCCCTTGGAGAAGAATGAAGCCAGAGACCAGCAAAGACAAGCAGTAGAGGGACAGGCTCCTAATGACATTCGTGATCCCCTACATTAATTCACAGAGGAAACCAAGCAGAAGCAATCTATACCAAAAAACTAGAGACAAGTTTCTTAATATTTTAACCTCTGATTGCACCCCCAGTCTGTTTTTCAAAACTAGCTTGTGCTTCTACTTGTAACTGAAAGCACCTTGCTGCTATTATGGATGGGGATAACAAAGTTGGAAGCAGGTGGAGACATTTAAGCTAAAAATTGAAGGATGACTGTGAATGAACTATTTGATGATTCAGTGGGCATGGGTACGCTCCATAAAGCTGAACATAAATTAACAGCTTGTACAAATTATTAAATAAGAAAGAGTAAAACATTCAAAAAATTATGCACTGGCGTATTTTAGAAAAGAATGGTAAACAGGGTTTAGTTTTTGAAAGAACTTTGATAATATATTGAGGATTTGGAATATATATTGCAGTTATTGGAAAGATCTTAAAGGGTTTAAGGAGGGGACCGAAATGATAAGAATTGAGTTTTTGTAATGATCACACTAGAGCATGACGGGGAAAAATATTGGAGGCAGGGGAGCTACTCAGAGTCCCGTTGCAATTCACATGAGAAATAACTGAGGCTTAAATTAGAGCATTTGCCAAGACATTTAGGAGGTAGAATCTACAGTATTTGATGCCAGCCCCATGTGTGGAGTGAGGAGAAGAGTTTAATTTAACATGACTACAGTTTTCTGACTTGGATAATAAAGTGGTTTGTTGGTGTCATTCATTGAGATGAGGGTACAAGGAAGAAAGGAAATATAAATATAAAGACTGGATAAATCTTATATCCCAAGTGATGTACCTATTAACTTTGCAGAAACTTATGTTTCAATGATTCTGTTAACCCTCTACCATAGCAATCCCTGTGAAGTCCCCATCTAAATATATTTGGCCTTTCTCAAAACTTTACCCAGCAGCTATCACATGTTTTTAGCCACTTTTATCCTCAAAGCTCCCTCTTTGACCTCTTGTATTGAATGTTTCATAAACATCAAGTGCGGCTTCCATTTCAGGATGCAACAATGTCCTACCAGATACAGATACTCTGTGGTTTCCTGGGTATAGAACTTTCTTTTACAGTCGTCCCTTTTGCTTCCTCTGGACCACACTGAATCTTTCAGCAATTGCCTAACTGCACTGAACTCTGCGGTCACTGCCAATGTTCTGGACCTCTTTGGTATTGACTGAAGTGGTATTTTTGTACAAAAGTCACTTTCTACTTGTTACAGAAGTTAAAAGGCAGACTTCCTCCTTTGAGAACCTTTTTCTTCCACTTGTGCACCAAAGGAGTATTGCCTACAGCACCAATGACTTGCAGAGATTTAGTGAAGAGCTTTGTTCCATTTTACTTACCCGGCTCTGTTCTTCCCAAATCTGGGTCTGGGCTATAACACAATTTTGAATGACGGTCGCCAAGTTGCACCCTTGTAATTTTAGGCAATGTTAATTAATGGCTGGTCTACTCGGATTTCTCTGCTTGAACAGCTGAATCTCACATAAGGCCCTCAGTGAAACGGATTTACTTTGCCAATTTGTGGGAGCTGCTCAGAACTCTTCAATTTTACTATTACGTGTAACCCTTATACTCCTAAGGGTATGGCTTGCACATGTGCACATGTAGGTACCATACATAGTAGGTTTCCTCAAGGGACCAGAATGAATTTGACAGATGAATTAAAGGCAGTCTTAACATTCCCATTAGATAAATTAAAGTTTTAGATCACTAAAGATAAGACCTTTTGTAGGTTTTACACGTTCTATAAAATCACAAATAGTACTTTCCTCAGAGGTGATCTGAATAATTCCTAATAAAAGAGTTTTGCTATAATAAAGTCTGAAGATATTTTAGAAGGGTTTTTTTAATAAGATTTCTTCTTTAAGAGATTTTAGCTATATTTTCAACCACCGAATTCAGTTACATAATATGATGATTTTAATTTGAAAATTTCTGAGGTTGATAGGAAAAAGCCAGTCCTAGGTAGTCTGTTCAAGCTGATTCAGTATGAAGTCACATACTATGTTCAAGCTTTGTTGTATTTCAAAGCTTTGGGGGGGGCGCGATCTGTCAGCAGACAGAGCCTGTGTTCAGGAAGCTTATATTCTAGGGGAGTTCACGGGCATTCACAGTCTACAAACATACCAAACCTAGGGTTCAAAGCTTGGCTTAAATGATATAAAAAATAATTTAAATTCCAATTTGTGAAATGATCAATTCATTCCTGCACTTGCAGTATAATGTAGTATTTATTTACAGAGACGGGCTTAATTAAAGATATAAATAAGGATTACTTTAATTGTATCTCTAGTATCTAGTTCTGAACTTTTCCGGATAAATTCAATTGTAGGTCTCATTGCTTTATTGTGATTTGTAGGTGGTAAAAATTATGTCCACTCTAATATTTCTTGTACATTAAAAAATTCTCATCTAATTCAAAGCTTTTCTCCTCCTTCAGTTGAGGCCTGTTTCCATAACTTGTTCTTTTACTCTTTTGGCTCCACTCACAGTCTGTGTAGGATGGTTCTAGAGTCTGAACAGGTAGTGGAGAGGAGAGGCACAGGAGAAAAGTCCTACTTACTAGAATAGTTATTTGGTTTTAGTGCCCTGTAGGTAAAGCATTTTCTAAAATTCTAAATGCTTATTGTTCACTTCCTAAAGTGCTTTGGAGAGTTTTATTTTATTACTCCTCTAGTCCGGGAGTCTTTCAACCTTAGTTCCTTGAAATGAGCAATTTCTCCTTTTATAACAAACAATATGAATTAGACGTTGTCATAGTTCTGCTTCTCACACTTCAATGGCTATTAGTCTTCGAATAAAATAAGAATTCCTCACCACTGCCTCTAACACCAGTGTCATCTGCCCTGAGTATCCCCCTGCTCCAATGCCCACCTCCTTGATCACCCTGTTCATGGGGTGTGGACATAAGACACTTGTTTCCACCCTAGATCTATCCCATGCTGTGGTTCCCTCTGCATCCAATTCTTCGTATTTCTTCCATCATTCAATTCTCAGTTTAAATATTAGCAAGTTAGATAAGCCTTTTATGAAAATATAATTTAAGTTAGCCTATACCTTTATTTTTCATTTCAGCACATTAATTTGCAAATGTACATTCATATTTAATTAATTGTTTTCTAGCTCATATCATTACACTATAAACTTCAACATGTCATGAGTTTGTGTTCATTTCTTGATTAGCACTTACTTGTAAATAGGAATGCATCACTGATATTTAGAGGAATATTTAATTGTGTGTAGTAAAAAATATTGCAGTATATAAGTGAAAACATAGAAAGATGAAATATTTACTTGTAGTTAACATTTCATATTGAAGTCAAGTAATACATGTCTTCGGCACACATTACTGTGTTCAGCATACACCAAAATAAGAAGCTATCACATTTTTCTAATTTCTCATAATTCTAAAGTAATGCTCTACCATTATATATATGCCTTATAATTGAAAGACTTTACTTATGTTAGTTAAGCTTAAGTTTATTTGTTAACACTTTAGTTAAGAATATGTTTCAGCTTTTATAACTTTATAAATCAGTGTTCCAAAGGTAAAACATACAAGCCATGTACAATGAATTAGGTAACTTTTTAATTAACATGTTATATTTATCTAAACAGTTACTTACTTTGAAAACTATAAAAAGTCCTGTATCCCAAATTACCTATCATTAAAAATTTTAAAGAAAAGTAGTATACAACTGAAATAAATATTCATCAGTATAGAAAAATTGACAGAAACATTTTAAGTAAAACAAAATAAAAATGAAAATAAATGGAAATTGTTCTTCCCTAGAATGTAATAAAGACTAATTTTGTTATCAGTTCAATTATATTAATATTTAATTAACATATTGATATATTTTACTGATGTGTTATTAATTTAATTTGGTTTATTGAGATGATTTATTAAAATAATCAATTCATAACTGCACTGCATCTTACTTCATCGGTATAGCCAGCATCTTACCTACAAGTATCTGATAACTTAATTAAAACCCTAATTCTGTATATAAAAAGGAGAATCACTACCTTTTCAGAAGAAAGAGGAACCAGTAATAGGAAGGCTTATATCTCCCTTTATAAGGAAGGACTTGATGGACTGGGCTTTATTGATAACCTGGAAGAAATGTAGGGTTAAGACGTTATGGTGGAGATGAGTCGACAGGAACAAATGTGTTCATCGGTTAAATTTAAAGGAAAAGAAATTCAAAAATTCTAAATGAATAAGATGTTGATGTTTTAAAAAGAAGGCTGGCAAGAAGGCATGGAGTAACCTAAGTAGCCTTTGAATTGATCACAGGATGAAGACGATTTAAAGAAATTTCAGATTCAAATGTGGCAGGCATGGTACTCACTGATGAATTTAATTTTTAAAAAACAAACTGGAATAAGGCACATAGCCAATTTGTATAGGATAGTGTCAGAAGACTAATGTTCAGAATATACTGAGGTTTTCAAAATTTTACAAAGAAGGAAATAATTAAAATTAGCTTAGATTTCTGAATATCTAAATAAAAAATAGGCCTATCAGATAAAGATAGGTTCTTTCTACATTCAATAAATAATTTTTATTGTTACATTCTGTGATGGTTAATTTTATGTGTCAAATTAGCAGGCCACAGGGTGTCTAGATTAAACATTATTTCTGAGTGTGTATGTTAGTATTTCTGTACTAGATCAGCCTTTAAATCAGTAAACTCAGGAAAGCAGACCTGCCCTCCTCCACTATGACGGGCATCACCCAATCCATTGTAGGCCTAAATAGAACAAAAGGTGGAGGAAAGAGAAATTAGCGCCTTTCTTTCCTGCCTCACTGCTTGAATGGAGACATTTCATCTCATCAGCCAAGGCCCTCAGACGGGGCCTTACACCACTGGCTCCCCTGATTCTCAGTCCTTCAGACTCAGACTGAATCAGTCCACTGGCTTCCCTGGGTTTACGGATCGAAAACAGCAGATTGTGGGACTTTCTCAGGCTCTACAATCATGTGAGTCTATTCCTCATAATAAATTGTATAGATCTCTATCACTATCTCTATATCCACATATATATCTTAGTGGTTCTGTTTCTCTAGTGGACCCTGACTAATAGCACACAATACCAATAGAATGCTTTATTTTTATGTACATATTTCTTCTAAATTACTACAGAGTGTTCCAATACAATTTTCCTGACTTTACCGACACAAAGATAATGTATCCTAATTTTTAAAATTTTCCACTTTATAATGACCTGAATATTGGAAATAGATGCATTTGTGACCATATTCTCAGACAGTTATTAACTCTTGACTATATGGAATTTTCATATAGAAGCAAAATTCATCAAATATTGCATACTATTTTTATATCTGATGCCTAAGAATTATTGTTCATTTGCAAATTTGTGGAAAACATCAGAAATACTAGTTTCCTTCTTAATACCATTACATTCTTTTTTTTTTAAACCCTGACTTTAAACTAATTTGGCTTCTGTGTTCTTAGAGTCTTAGAGACCGTTAATCACTTTCATGATTATAGGCAGAATATTCTAAGGTAGTGATGTTTAAAGCACATTCCTTTTCCATTAATTACATTTTCCCACTGGGAAACAATTTTTAAATAAACTGGGATGTTTGTTAAAGTGACGTCAGTTGGACTTGGAGTAGAGTTCAGAGCCTCTCAATTAAACATCCGGGGTCTCCACTGGAAACTGCCTGTGTTAAATAAAAATACCACCTCCTACACTCTATTTTCTTATTTATTAAACCAAGCTACTGATAATTGGTATTTTCTTAGTTTAATTTTGATTTTCATTTTTACTCTAATTGATATTGAGAATCTGGGATATGTTGCATTTACTAGGATATAAGCTAAGGAGCCAATGATAAAGATTGTCAGTTAACTAGGAACCCACAGTGCACATGTGTAGGGTGACATAAATATCCGGAGACACAAGGAGAAGATGCAGATATTTCCTAGGGACAGATAAATTTTACAGTGGTGACCTGTATATGGTATTAATTTATTATACACTTCTAAGCCCTTGTCTTGTCATGTGTTGTCATATCTTTTTTATTTCATTTGTGAGCATTTTTTTCAGCTCTGTTTCAGCTTTATATTTCAACTTTATTGAACTATAATTGATGAATCCAATTCTAAGATATTTAAAGGGTATATATGTTGATCTGGTGTACATACAGATTGTGAAAAGATTCCCCCAGCAAGTTAATTAACATATTCATCAGTTCACATATTTCTCCCCCTTTTTTTTTTCTTGGTGAGAATTTTTGAGTTCTACTTTCTTGGCAAATATTAATTATACAGTACTTTGCTATCAACTACATTCACTGTGTTACACATTATATATCTTCAGACCTTACTCATCTCATAGTGAAAGTTTGTACCCTTTTACCAATCTCTTCCTATATTCCTACCCCTGTCCCTGCAACCACTTTTGTACTTTCTATGAGTTTCTATGAGTTCATGTTTTTGTATATATATCTTAGATTGCACACACAGGTGATATCATTCAGTATCTGTCTGACTTACTTCACTTAGCATTGTGCCCTCCAGGTTCGTCCATGTTGATCCACATAACAAGACATTCTTCTTTTTTAAGGCTAAATAACATTCTATCCTATTCTATTCTGTTCTGTTCTATTCTATTCTCTCTATATTATATATATTACATTTTCATCATATACATATTTTTCTTTATCTGTTGATGGATACTTTGTTTCTGTACCTTGTCTTTTGTGAATAATGCTGCAATGAACATGAGAGTGCAGATATCTCCTCTACATAGCAATATTATTTCCTTTACATATATACCTTGAATTGCTGTAACTATGGTAGTTCTACATTTAATTTTTTGAGAAGCCTCCATACTGTTTTCTATAGTGGCTGAACTAAGTTACTTCCCCACCAACGGTATATAAGGGCTTCCTTTTATCAGATCATCACCAGCATTTGTTATATTTTTTTTGCAAGGTAGCATGGCATTATGGTTTTGATTTGCATTTCCCTGATGATTAGTGATACTGAGCATCATTTCATGTATCTGTTGGCCATCAGTACACCCTCTTTGGATAAATGTTTATTCAGATCCTTTGCCGATTTTTTAGTTGGGTTATTTGTTTTGGCTGTTGAGTTGTATGCATTCCTTCTATATTTGGGACATTAACCCTTTATTGGAGATGTGATTTGCGAATATTTTTACTCATTCCATAGGTTGCTTTTTCATTGTTGACTGTTTCCTTTGCTGAGCAGAAGCTTTTCAGTTTTATGTAGTCCCAGTTGTTTATTTTTGATTTGGTTGATTTTGCTTTTGTTGTCTGTCATATTAAAAAAATCATTGCCAAGATTAGTTTCAAGGAGATTATTCCTTGTTTTCTTCTAGGAGATTTATGGTTTCAAGTCAAGCATTCAAGTCTTTAATCCATTTTGAGTTGAATTGTGTGTGTGATGTAAGAAAGGAGTCCAGTTTCATTCTTTTGCATATCCAGTTTTCCCAACACCATTTATCAAAGAGAGTTTCCTTCCCCCATTGTATTTCCTTTGCTCCTTTGTCTAAAATTAATTGAACATATATTGATCTATTTTTGGACTCCCTATTCTGTTTCATTGATCTATGTGTCTGTTTTTAATGCAAAATCAGGAAGTATGATGACTCCAAACTCTGTTTTTATTGCTTAGAATTAGTATTCATTCTTCTTTAAAGTTTGGTAGAATTCACCAACCTTTAAACTTATCTGTAGAACTACCAGATAGTGAAGCTATCTGGTCCAGAATTTTTCTTGATTGAGAGGTTTTTGATTACTGATTCAATCTCTTTAGTAGTAGTTGGTGTGTTAAAATTTTCTATTTCTTCATGATTCAATCTTGGAAGGTTGTATGTTTCTGGGAATTTATCCATTTTTTCTAGGTTATCCAATTTGTTGACATGTGGTTGTTCACAGTAGTCTTTTATGATCCTTCATATTTTTGTGGTCTTAGTTATAATGTCTCCTTTTTCATTTACAGTTTCATTTATTCAAGTCCTCCCTCTTTTTATCTTGTTATATCCAGCTGCAGGTTTTACTATGTAGTTTATCTTTTCAAAAAATATTAATTTTTTCAAAGAAGCTCTTGGTTTCATTGATCTTTTCTACATGTTTTTGTCTTTATTTCATTTATTTCCCCTCTGTTCTTTGTTATTTCCTTCCTTCTACTAACTTCAGGGTAAGTTTGCTCTTTTCTTTTCCCTAGCTCCTTGAGGTGTATAGTTAGATCACTTACTTGGGGCTTTTCTTTTTTCTTAATGTAGGCATTTATTACTGTAAACTTTCCTCTTAGAAGTGTTTTTGCTATATCTGGTAAGGTTTGGCATGTTGTGTGTCAT
The DNA here is from genome assembly GCA_029783875.1 of Phataginus tricuspis. Taxonomy (NCBI): domain Eukaryota; kingdom Metazoa; phylum Chordata; class Mammalia; order Pholidota; family Manidae; genus Phataginus; species Phataginus tricuspis. The sequence goes on along the minus strand of JAQQAC010008350.1, from coordinate 2,986,610 downwards.
TTTTCAATTGTCTGAAGATAATTGATTTTTATTCTTATTTTTCCTTTTGACCCATTCTTTGTTCAGTGTGTCATCGCCTCTTAAATTTCTGACTAGTGGAATTGCTTTCTTGCCAAGTATACTTGTGTACTTATGGAAATACTACCCCACATAAGGCAGTAAATAGAACCTCATATCTGATTCAGTGCAGAACACAGAAAGATTTCCCAAGTCCTGTCTAGATATAGTTCTCTTTGTCTATGCCAATTGATAAAACTGTTTCCCACTTCCTTTTATCAAACAGATCTCCTCTCATGTCATGGCTCCCTCCCCTCACTTTTGTCTGTACACTGTATTCTTACCAAAAGCTGCCCTTGGAGTTACATTCCCACCAGCTGGCTGTCGTGGGCAGCCAAGAAAAAAAAAATGCTCATGTGGTTACTCCATCTCCCTTGCTTTTCTTCTGTTTTCTGCAGAAGAGAATGGGTAGTGTGTCTCCATCTATTTGATGTTTTCTTGCTTTAAATCCTGATAATCTGGCGAATACAGATTTACACTTCATTACATATGTCCTTGTCAAAAGTTCAAATTTGAAATAGGGTTTGACATATGATTGCCCACATCTTATCCCATAGAATGGCTTCATAAAAATAAGAATTATCTCCCAAATTACTGTAAGCAACCCTACATTCATCTTAAGTTGATATAAGACAATGCTCTCGAAATGCGATCCCTGGAACAAGAGCATTAGTATCAGTACAGATACAGAGACCAAACCCAAATGCCCTGGTGATTCTAGTTCAAGCCAAATTTGAGAACTTCTGTGTCAGAATATCAGAGATAATTCTAATACAAATAGCTAACAATTCATAAGAAAAATCAACCAAGTTTAGATCATTCTAGGGAGTGGGAAATGTCAGCAATTACTAGAGCCTAAAGGAAAGAAAAACCACCACTCATCCATTCATTTAAAGATATTCATTAAGCGTCTGTGATGTTTAAATCCCCTGGGTTATGTGCTAACCTTAAAGATGTGACAAAAACTGTTCCCTTCAAGATTATAATATAGTACAAACAGAGAAGAGTAACACTAAACACAAGCTATATATACTTACACACTTGACTATTTTTATATAAAACCAAAGTACAGGTTGCTACGAAAGAGTTACAAGAAAAGTGTATTTAGACTTAGGGATCCAAGTAAAGCTTTTTGAGGAATTTATGACCTCAAAAATGACCTCAGAAGTAAACCAAAACCTCCAGACAAGGGTGGTAGGGTGGTGGAGGAAGGGAGCATTCCAGAAAGAAGGAACAGAAAACATGTGATAAGGCCATGAACTGGGGGAGATGGTCATCTGTTCAGGGAAGCTAGCCACAGTGGATGCTGTTAGGCACTGTCTAGATAACCTCTTTAGGATGAAAGCACAGGCCTGGGCTCCTTGCCTCTATTTTGGACAACTCTGAAGGGCCACTGAAGCTCCAGTGCTACCCATGGACCAAATGAAGCTTTGGATTTAACTGTATTGCTTCGCAAATTCTTTTGCCTAAACTGCTTCTTCCTTCACTTCCTTTTAGCCCTGACAGAACTCTACAATAAATCTCCTGAGTAAATCTCTCTTTCAGAGTCTGTTTGAACTTGACCCAGGGCAAGAAAAAGGTTCTCTTTACTGGAGGGTGGTTAGAAAGAGGTAGAGCGGTTGTGAGATGGGTGTGAACAATTAGGCACAAGACAGATGCAAGCTCATGTTAAAGAAAATGCGTTTTGTTCTAAGTGCAAAAGAAGGCCATATTAAAAGATTTTAACAGAGAGAGTTACTAAATATGATTTGAAATGGTTACTCTGGTCACTATATGGAAATAGAATGAGAAAGCTTTCTTCCTACCTGTTGATGTAAACTAAGGAAATTGTCATGCTTTTCCACTTACGATGATACTGTGATCTTAACATTATGTTGTCTTTCATATTTAGAATTTGCAATCATTACCTTTCTTAGAACAAGAATAAAATTATCTCATAAATAGATTTTAAGTTCTTTGGAACAGTCTCAAGTTTTCTAACTCTGAATTCTCAGGAACTCTTACCATGATTCTAAATACATAGTACACACTCAATACGGAAGTTGAAATAAAAGTTGCTTTGGGCACATGAGGTGCAAGAAAGGTATTGGCTCTCACAAGGATACCTCATCTGTCCTCATTATTTCTGAGTGTTTACTGCAGCTGCCTGAAGCCCGTGCTTTAGCCTTGGCAAGCACAAGGACTGGATGTATCAATGCACTAAGAATAGATTTGTCTCACGAGAGCAGGCTCACATTAACCAAACCCCCAGAGACAGATGTTTAATGCCTGAACTCAAAGGTGGATCAGCATTTTCTCTCTCCTTTAGCAAGCTACACTAAAGGCCCAAATATGACTAAAATGCAATCTGTATACATGTTAGACTGAAAGTCAAATTACAATAAAAAATGTGTTTGGTAGGCAAAAATCAGAAGAAAAATCACTGATCTGAATGTGCAAAAGCATCATTCTACAGTCTGATTCATTCATATCTAAAATATGGAGTTTTCTGCTTATTAAGACCAGACAACAAGTATCCTGGTGCTGGAATGTGCATGCACAAAATATGCTTTCCCGGTATTTCCAAAGACAAGCAGAGCCTTTGTTAAAGAAACATACTTTTTCAAATTATGTTTACTTTAATGAGGTTTTAGTCAATTCTTGCTAGAGTAATTTTATTCCTTTGGAGTGGTTTTCTTCTGTCTGTACATAACTTGATAATAATTTAGTAATTTAACTCATGACGTTTATGTTATTTATGTTATATGAGGGAAGGGGAGCTTATTATTTCAGTGGAAGCTATTTTTTTGTCATTTTTTTACCACTTGTGCAGGAATTAAATTCTAATACTTGAGAGTGACAATTCTGATTGTATAGGAGGCAATACATTTTGAAACCATTATATTAAGAGCTAATATTGGGTAGGTAACAATATTGATTTCTCATGTTGGGGAGGATTAATTTTCATCTACTCTTCAAACTTTTAGCTGGACTAAGAATGAAATTGACATGAGACAGATTAATAGAGGAAAAAAACAAAGTTTAATTATGTGTACACTGAGACCCAATAGTGAATTGAGACCCAAGGAAATGACTGAGACAGGCAGTTTTTATATGTTTTAGACAAAGCCATGATAAATCTGTGAGGACTTGAAAGGACAAAGAGAATTTATGTTTGGAAGTTTAAATTAATAAGGAATTCTAAACAGCATTTGGACTAAATTAGTAAAAAAGTAACACAATCCGCTTATGGCTCTAAACTCCCTGTTTATGTTATATGAATCCTTTTATCCTTCAAGAGCAGCGAGAGTACCTTTCACTTGGGAGATTTATTTCCTGGTTTCAGGAGTGGACAGAAGAGGTCAGACAGTCCCTTTTGCACTGGCTAGTTCTCTAGTCACCTTAATTCAAAGTAATCAGTAAGCCATGTGGAGCGTTTTGGGATGGTCTGCCTATTGCTTCTACATGCAGAGATGAAAAGTGAAGAAAATAATTTCTCTGTAGGGTAGTGCAATATTTACTGAATGTTAATTATTGGAATTTGTTACTAGTTAGGAAAGCACAAAACTACCTGTGCTGAGATTTAGAGAAATACATAGGTTAGAAATACAACCTCCAGAAAGATTTTTGATCTTTGCTTCTAAGTTCCCTTTTGTCATTAGTGTATATCTTTATCGGGGTAATATTTAAATTATCTAATACAGTTCTTGTGTTCCCAAGGTTAAAGTAAAGTAGAATTTCATCTATTCAAGCTTAGATAAAATGTTTTATTTTCAATTAGGTCAATAACGAATTTGGCAAGTTCAGTATTTCAATGATAAAGTTTAATTTTGGGCAGAGGTTAGAGGAATATCTCCCCAGTGAGAGCAAAGCAGTAGGAGGAATAGCAGTGTAGTAGAATACAACAAATATAACTTCAAAGACGCTAGTTCTACAACACTCGGGTGACATGGAATTATCTAGTATCTCTGATGAGTAGCTTCCCTGTCTATAAAATAAAGATAATAACATGTGCCCCATGCAAACACTTTGCTTACTGAGGCTAATTGAGTAAATGTATCTGAAAATAGGACTTTTTATAAAAAGTAAAAAGTGCTATTATTAGTAACAAAAATAAATTATTACTAATATAATAATAGCATTCACAAGTTTTATAATAGTAATGATAATAAGTTGAGAACATCTAGATTATCACAACTCTGAACCTATTAGTTTAAAGAAAATGAGATGAAGCTGAGGAATAAGAAGAAATTAATTCCTTCTTATCTTTTTTTATCCTCAAAACAAACATTTGAATGTCAAGCCTCTTGCTTCTTGATACTTTCAAAATCAGGCTCTGTGTTGACAAGCATATTTATAATGAAAGGCAGAATATTTATGGCTTACTGTGTTTTTCATTTTGTCTTAGGTTCATTTTTGTTAATTTTGTTTCAAGACTAAAATTCAAGAGGAAACACTTTTCTTCTTTGGCCCTCCATTTTCTTCAGGCACAGGACACTGTTGTCAACTTTAATGTAAATGTAGATCAGATTTTGCTGCCTAATGTAGTGGATACAAAGCGTTTCCTTCCTGGTACACTGCTTATGTTGAATGCAAGTACTGTGATATCAGTAAGATATCATAAGGCATAAATGTCAGATTGATTCAACTGATAGTATTTGTAGTATTGGATTTTTTTTTGCATTTGAATGCATAGCTGATGAGATGTCCAAAGCGTGGCTGAGTCAAGCAGCAACCTTCAATGGAAACGCTTCTACCAATAGTGCCATGTCATAATTCTCCCAGTGTCATCTCACATAACCACTGCCCAAATAAGCTTCTAAAATTCCCTCTGGCCACTCTGTTGCTCAAGGAGATAAAATTGATCCATACTCCCACCACTGCAAAGCACAAATCCATATTTCACTTAATAATTTAGTCAACAAATATTTATTGAGTTCCTAGAGGATCGAGGATTAAAGATGGTGGTGGGAGAGGTGAGACAGAGACTTCCTTATAAAAATGCATATAATATGAAAATATAGCTAATACAACTACTCTTGAAAGAGCAACAGGAAAGAGGACTGCAACAAACTGCATAAACCTGGAGACAAGAGCAGACCTCACAGAACAGGGTAACATACTAAAGCTGTGGCCCTGCGGGATCCAAGCCCTTCCCCCACTCCAGCTCACTGACAGGAGGAACAGGAAGGGAGCAGAGAGGGAGTGGAGATCTGGGACTGCTGAGTACCTAACTCTGGAGATCTGCTCTGGTAGCACAAACCTACATTTCATGGTGCTTGCAAGATGCTCTCATAATTAGGGGGTTGGAAAGCTAAGACAGGCAGAATTCCTGGAGAGACTAAGATTCCAGCTGCTTGTGGAAAGCAGGGATCCATATCCAGCTGCCCTGGGACTAAAGAAAGGTGGGCAGTCTGAGAGACTTCCTAACAAAGAAGCCCTTAGCAAGAGGGCTGCTAAAGGGGCAAGGATTGCACAGAGCTTACTGCTCAGGAGAAAGGACAGGTAGACAAAATTGTCCAGGTGTACTCTGCCAAGTAGATTGGGAGCTTTCACAATCTTCCGGTGCTCCAGCTCCCTGGCTACCTACACAGGTCCAAGAACTCCTTCCATGACAGGCAGACTACTGCACCTTTCTCCTCGCCACCCCCACCGGGCTCACAAACTGGGAAACCCTACCCTGGTGTTAGGCCAGCCAGAAGGAAGATCTGTCTACAGCAACTAAAAAGGCAAAGCACAGAGGCTTATACCTGTGTGCTCGGCCCACTGGTTCAGGCAGTGGAGAGAGGCATAGCAGCCAGGAACCAGGAAACAGCTCTTTCCTCCCCTGAGGCACCAATACCACTCCCCTACAATCCCCAACATTGCTTAAGGGGTTGAGTGGCTCCACAGAGTAGAGCTTCTGGGCACTAGAGGGCGCAGTATACAAATATGAAATGCCAAAGGAATCTGTTAAAATTATTAATACAACTCCTGAGAAAGATTTAAATGATATTGACCTCATGACTCTCCCTGAAAGGGAGTTCAAAATAAAAATCATTAACATGCTCATAGAGGTACGGAAAGATATTCAAGAACTCAGGAATGAATTCCAGTCAGAGATCCAAACATTGAAGAGCACAATAGACGGTATTAAAAGCAGATTGGATACGGTGTAGGAGACAATAAATGAAACAGAAACTAGAGAAGAGGAATACAAAGAAGCTGAGGCATAGAGAGAAAAAAGGATCCCTAAGAATGAAAGAATATTGAGAGAACTGTGACCAATCCAAACAGAACAATATTCACATTATAGGGGTACCAGAAAAAGAAGGAGAGAGAAGAGGGGATAGAAAGTGTCTTTGAGGAGGTGATTGCTGAAAACTTCCCCAACCTGGGGAAGGAGATAGTCTCTCAGGCCATGGAGGTGCACAGATCTCCCAACACAAGGGACCCAAGGAAGACAACATCAAGACCTATACTAATTAAAATGGCAAAAAGATCAAGGATAAGGACAAACTATTTAAAGCAGGCAGAGAGAGTCTCACATACAAAGGAAAGCCCATCAGGCTATCATCAGACTTCTCAACAGAAACCTTACAGGCCAGAAGGGAGTGACATGATGTATTTACTGCAATGAAGCAGAAGGGCCTTGAACCAAGATTGCTTTATCTGGCAAGATTATCATTTAAATTTGAAGGAGGGATTAAACGATGCCCAGATAAGCAAAAACTGAGAGAATTTACCTCCCACAAACCATCTCTACAGTGTATTTTGGAGGGACTGCTATAGATGGAAGTGTTCCTGAGGCCAAACAGCTGTCACCAGTGGTAATAAAACCACAATAAAGAAAGTAGAACAGCTAATTATGCAGAAAATGCAAAATTAAATTAACTATCCCCAAAGTGAATGAAGGGATAGACAAACAGTACAGAATATGATACCTAACATATAGAGATTGGACAAGGAAGAAAAAGGAAGAGGAAAAAGAAACAACAAAAAAGGGAACCTTTAGATTGCATTTTTAATAGCATATTGGGTGAGTTAAGTTGGACTCTTAGATAGTAGGGAAGTTAACCTTGAACCTTTGGTAACCATGACTCTGAAGCCTGCAATGCCAATAAGTACATACCTATCCATAATAACCCTAAATGTAAATGGACTGAATGCACCAGTCAAAAGACATAGAGTTACTAAATGGATAAAAAAAAAAAGGCCCATCCATATACTGCCTTCAATAGACTCACTTTAAACCCAAAGACATACAGAGACTAAAAGCGAAGGGATGGAAAAAGACATTTCATGCAACTAATAGGGAGAAAAAAAGCAGGGGTTGCAGTACTTATATCAGACAAAATAGACTTCAAAACAAAGAAAGACACAAGAGACAAAGAAGGACATTACATAATGATAAAAGGGTCAATCCAACAAGAAGATATAATCATTTTAAATATCTATGCACCCAACACAGAAGCTCCTACGTATGTGAAACAAACACTAACAGAATTAAAGGGGGGAAACAGAATGCAATGCGGTCATTCTAGGAGACTTCAACAAACCACTCACTCTGAAGGACAGATCAACCAGACAGAAAATAAGTAAGGAGACAGAGGCACAGAACAACACATTAGAACAGATGGACTTAAGAGACATCTACAGAACTCTACACTCAGAAGCAGCAGAATACACATTCTTCTCAAGGGCACATGGAACATTTTCAAGAATAGATCATATACTAGGCCACAAAAAGAGCCTCGGTAAATTCAAAAAGATTAAAATTGTACCAACCCGTTTCTCAGAGCACAAAGGAATGAAACTAGAAAGTAATTATGCAAAGAAAATGAAAAATCCCACAAACACATGGAGGCTTAATAACATGCTCCTGAATAATCAATGGATCAATGACCAAATAAAAACAGAGATCAAGCAATGTATGGAGACAATTGACAACAATAATTCAACACTGCAAAATCTGAGACACAGTGAAGGCTGTGCTAAGAGGCAAGTATATTACAATACAGGCCTACCCGAGGAAAGAAGAACATTCCCATGGGAGCAGTCTAAACTCACAATTAATGAAACTGGAAAAAGAAGAACAAATGAGACCCAAAGTCAGTAGAAGGAGGGACATAATAAAGATTAGAGCAGAAATAAATAAAATCAAGAAGAATAAAACAATACAAAGGATCAACGAAAGCAAGAGCTGGTTCTTTGAGAAAATAAACAAAATAGATAAACCCCTAGCCAGACTTATCAAGAAAAAAAGAGAGTCTACTCAAACAGAATCAGAAATGAGAATGGAAAAATCACTACGGACAGTACAGAAATACAAAGAACTATTAGAGAATACTATGAAAAATTATATGATAACAAACTGGATAACCTAGAAGAAATGGACAACTTTCTAGAAAAATACAACATTCCAAGGCTGACCCAGAAAGAAACAGAAAATCTCAACAGACCAATTACCAGCAACGAAATTGAAATGGTAATCAAAAACATACCTAAGAACAAAATGCCTGTACCAGATGGCTTCACCACGGAATTTTATCAAACATTTAGTGAAGACCTAATACTCATCCTCTTTAAAGTTTTCCAAGGAGTAGAAGAGGAGGGAATACTTCCAAACTCATTCTATGAGGTCAGCATCACTCTAATATCAAAACTGGGCAAAGACACCACAAAAAAAGAAAACTACAGACCAATATCCCTGATGAATATAGACGCAAAAATACTCAACAAAATATTAGCATACAGAATTCAAAAATACATCAAGAGGATCATACACCATGACCAAGTGGGATTCATCCCAGGGATGCAAGGATGGTACAACATTCGAAAATCCATCAACATCATCCACCACATCAACAAAAACAAGGACAAAAATCACATGATCATCTCCATAGATGCTGAAAAAGCATTTGACAACATTAAACATAAAACTCTCAACAAAATGGGTATAGAGGGCAAGTACCTCAACATTATAAAGGCCATATATGACAAACCCACAGCCAACGTTATATTTAATAGCCAGAAGATGAAAGTTTTTCCTTTAAGATCAGGAACAAGACAAGGATGCCCACTCTCCCCACTTCTATTTAACATGGTACTGGAGGTCCTAGCCATGGCAATCAGACAACACAAAGAAATAAAAGGCATCCAGATTGGTAAGGAAGAAGTTAAAGTGTCCCTTTTGCAGATGACATGATATTGTACATAAAAAACCCTAAGGAATCCACTCCAAAACTAGTAGATCTAATATCTGAATTCAATAAAGTTGCGGGATACAAAATTAATATGCAGAAATCTGTGGCATTCCTATACACTAACAATGACCTAGCCAAGAGAGAAATCAGGAAAACAATTCCATTCAAAGTTGCATCAAAAAGTATAAAATACCTAGGAATAAACCTAACCAAGGAAGTGAAAGACCTATACTCTGAGAACTACAAGACACTCATGAGAGATATTATAGAAGGTACCAAAAATGGAAACACATCCTGTGCTCATGGACAGGAAGAATTAATATTGTCAAAATGGCCATCCTGCCTAAAGCAATCTACAGATTCAATGCAATTCCTATCAAAATACCAACAGCATTTTTCAAAGAAGTAGAGAAAATTATTCTAAAATTCATATGGAACCACAGAAGATCCTGAATAGCCAAAGCAATCCTGAGAAGGAAGAATAAAGCTGGGGGGATTATGCTCCCCAACTTCAAGCTTTACTACAAAGCCACAGTACTGAAGACAGTTTGGTACTGGCACAAGAACAGACTCATAGACCAATGGAACAGACTAGAGACCCCTGATATAAATCCAACCATAAAGGTCAATTAATATATGATAAAGAGCCATGGACATACAATGGGGAAATGGCAGTCTCTTCAACAGCTGGTGTTGGCAAAACTGGACAGGTACATGCAAGAGAATGAACTGGATTATTGTTTAACCCCATACACAAAAGTAAACTCGAAATGGATCAAGGACCTGAATGTAAGTCATGAAACCATAAAACTCTTAGAAGACAACATAGGCAAAAATCTCCTGAATATAAGCATGAGCAACTTCTTCCTGAACACATCTCCTCGAGCAAGGGAAACAAAAGCAAAAATGAACACATGGGACTACATCAAAGTAAAAAGCTTCTGTATGGCAAAGGATACCAGAACAACAAGGCGTCCTACAGTATGTGAGAATATATTTGTAAATGACATATCCAACAAGGGCTTAACATCCAAAATATATAAAGAACTTACATGCGTCTACACCCAAAGAGCAAATAACCTGATTAAAAAATGGGCAGAGTATATGAAGAGACAGTTCTCCAAAGAAGAAATTCAGATGGCCAACAGACACATGAAAAGATGCTCCACATCACTAATCATGAGGGAAATGCAAATTAAAACTGCAATGAGATATCACCTCACACCAGTAAGGATGGCCACCATCCAAAAGACTAGGAACAACAAATGCTGGTGAGGATGCAGAGAAAGGGGAACCCTCCTACACTGCTGGTGGGAATGGAAGCTACTTCAACCATTGTGGAAAGTAATATGGAGGTTCCTCAAAAAACTAAAAATACAAATACCATTTGACCTGGGAATCCCACTCCTTGGAATTTACCCAAAGAATACAACTTCTCAGATTCAATAAGACATATGCACTCCTATGTTTATTGCAGCACTTTTTACAGTAGCCAAGATATGGAAGCAACCTAAGTGTCCATCAGTAGATGAATGTATAAAGAAGGTGTGGTACATATACACAATGGAATACTATTCAGCCATAAGAAGGAAACAAATCCTGCCATTTGCAACAACATGGATGGAGCTGGAGGATATTATGCTCAGTGAAATAAGCCAGGTGGAGAAAGACAAGTGCCAAATGATTTCCCTCATTTGTGGAGTATAACAACGAAGCAAAACTGAAGGAACAAAATAGTAGCAGACTCAGAGACTCTAAGAAGGAACTAGTGGTTACCAAAGGGGAGTGGTGTGGGATAGTGGGTGGGCAGGGTGTGAGAAGGGGATTGAGGGATATTATGTTCAGTACACATGGTGTGGGGAATCACGGGGAATACTGTAGCACAGAGAAGGCAAACAGTGAATCTGTGTCATCTTACTACACTGATTGACAGTGATTGAATTGGGGTATGAGTGGGGACTTGATAATATGGGTAAATGTAGTAACCACATTGTTTTTTCATGTGAAACTTTCATAAAAGTGTATATCAATAATACCTTAATAAAAAATAAATAATTAAAATTAAAATATTTATTGAGCTCCTATTAAAAGGTGGGTCATTCTAGAGGCTAGAAATACAGGGGTGATTAATACAGAAAAGCTCAACAGTCTTGCATTCTGTTTATCTAATTCTTCAGAACCTACATGTCATATACCTAACTCAAGTCTATTATTCCATTTGATTCTTGGTATATCCTTACTGATCTCCACTTACAGAATGTAGGGCTTTAGCTCTCTGACTTTCAACTTACACCCGTTTTTTCATATTTGTTGAAGTATAATTGACAAAATTATAAGTTATTTAATGTGTACATTGTGGTGATTTGATATATGTACCACTCTTTTAGCAAATTTCAGTTATACAATACAGTATTATCAACTATACTCACCACATTACACATTAGATTCTCAGATTTTATTTATCTTATAGCTAAAAGTTTGTACCCTTTTACAACCTCTTCTTATTTTTCCGCACCCAGATCCTGGCAACCACTTTTCTACTCTCTATTTCTATTATTTTGAATTTGTTTTAAAGATTACTTATGTAAGTGATGCCATGCAATATCTGTCTTTCTCTGTCTGGCTTACTTCACTTAATGCCTTCAAGTTCCATCCATCTTGTTGCAAATAGAAGGATGTCTTTCTTTCACATGGCTGGATAATATTCCATTGTATGAGTCTCTATAAATATATATATATCATCTTCTGTATCCATTCATCTGTTCATGGATACTTATGTTGTTTCCATATCTTAACCATGTGAATAATGCTGCAATGAACATGAGAGCACAGATAGCTCTTGGAGATCCTGCTTCTATTTCCTTTGGATATGTACCCAGAGGCAGCGTTGCTGGATCATAAGGTAGTTCTATTTTTATATTCTGAGGAACGTCCTTACTGTTTTCCACAATGGCTGTGCCAAGTTACATTCCCTCCAACAGTGTATGAGGATTCACTTTTCTCTACATCCTAGTCAACCCTAATCTTTTGTCTTTTAGATAATAGCTATCCTAGCATGTGGGAGGTGTTACCTTATTGTGGTTTAATTTGCATTTCTTTTGTGATTAGTTGAGCATCTTTTCGTGTCCCTGTTGGCCATATGTATGCCTTCTTTGGTAAAAGGTCTATACAGTTCCTCTGCTCATTTTTTAATTGGATTGTTTGAGGGTTTTTTTCTATTGATTGTGTGAGTTCTTAATATGTTTTGGATACTTACTAATTATCAGAAATATAATTTGCAAATATCTCCCAGACTCCACCAAAAAACTGTTAAAACTAGTTAATGAATTCAGTAAAGGTGCAGGATACAAAATCAATATACAAAAATCAGTTGCATTTCTATACACTAACACAAACTACTAAAAAGAGAAATTAAGAAAACAATCCTATTTATAATTGCACCAGCAAGAATAAAACACAGGAATAAATTTAACCAAGGAGATTAACTTGTTCTTAATTGTTACTTGAAATATCCATTATTCTTTCTTCAGTTCATCAAACTTATCATAATTATTCTAAAGCGCATTTTCTCCACAATACTATTAGTTTCTCTATATCATATGTGCAAGAGACCCCAAAACTCATTTTATCACTTAATTATATATTATATATATGTTATATATATATATATATATGTGTCCACATCTGTTCATATTCTCTTCCCAACTAAATTATTGGCTGCCAGGGGTATGGTCATATCATTTTAATGTACTCATTTCCATGCCTCCGTATTTTTTAGGTGTTTAGTGAGTATCTAATGAACGTCTCGTTGGTCTTTAAAAGCAGGAAATAATTTCAATGAAAAATGTCAATACATATTTAAGATGAAAACATCTTACTAAAAGTAAACTTTGTTGATTAAAAATAAATATATTTTAGATTATGGGGTGTTCTGCTCTCTTTAATCATATACTGAAATATATTTAAGAAGTTAATATGCCCTTTTTGACTACTCTTCAGATTGAAAACCTAATAGTTAGTGTCTGACATGCTTTTTGTGGCAAGAACCAGTGAGTTGATGGCATGAAATGTTTACTTTTATATAGAAATTTGATTTTTTTTTCAATTCTCAGTTTTGTTTGCTAGTTTTTAGTCAAGATTGAAAACTCAGATTCATGGGCCCTAAGTTACTGTCCAAAGAATAGTGAAGATGTATCTCAGCTTTTTTAAAGCATATGTGAAGTTGGTCATTATGCTCTTTATGAACATTTCCTTCTCACAAAAATTGTCTAACATGCAGTTCTTGTGTTTTAAATTTTATGAATATAGATTTTGTTTTTAAAATAGGGTATGTAAGTGTGTCAAAATGTGTAAACATTCTCAGTAAGAATGGCTAGAGGAAATAATTTCTTTTTTTAAATTTGGAATATTTCATTTGGCATTTGGAAACAATAAGCAATTGCTTCAAAAAAGGAAGTTCTGACCTAGTTCTGATATTTATGTTTTAGGAAAATTTTTAAAGTATATTTCTACCCAAAAGTGAACATTTGCTTCAAGGAAACTATAACTATACCTTTGAATTTCTAATGATAGAGTGAATTTTTAAAATAGTTCTGATAAATTCTGAATATAGTGCTATATTGAAGAGACCAAATTTCCCAGTATGATTAATGACCATTTTATAATCTTCACCACATTTCTTTCTTTATGAGTAACATCTATTTCAAAATATGGCATTACTGGAACTTTCCTGTTGAATTGAGTCACTAGGCAGATATTAGCTACAGAAGAAGAAAGTAGAAAAGAGGCAAGAAAATAAAGAATGTTGTGGAGTTAATTTCCCATAGAATTCTTTATCGGTTGAAGATTGCCAGCCTAAACGACATACTATCTTTCCTAATGCTATGGTTCAAGGGTTTTATTCCATTGTGCTTTTAAAAACTTTCCTTGGAGCATTTATAGTACATTCCATCTTCAAAATAGTTTAAAACTGTCAACTAGCTAGTCCTCACAACACCCCTTTGAGGCAGGTAACCATTATTAGTCCCATTTTACACTTGGGAAAAAGGGTAAAATGTGTGAAAAAAAGCATAGTTAGTGACTCAGCCAGACCCTGAAGCTGAATTCTACCCTATTACACGAACCTATTTTCACTAAAGTTTTCTTTTAATAGCTTCCCTAATAATCATATAGGTTTAGTTAATTCAAATATTCAGAAGTAGTAGTTGAGAAACTATATTATGTCTTAATATAGAATCCAATGTCTGGATAAATTTGATCTTATATCCATGAAGAAATTTTAAACAAATATGCACATGCACGTTCGTGTGCACACACAGAGATGTGTGTGTGTGTGTGTGTGTGTGTCTGGAAGATGGCAGTGATGCAAAATGTAAGCAAGTAGTGATCATTCATAATAATGTGTCTTAAGGTACATGAGCAAGATACAGTGATTTGAGAGATCCCTTATACTAACTCTCAAGTATATATTGTAATTATCTTCCCCTTTATCTCCAGTCCTACAACTCTAGATGCTTAAATCACTTCTCCCTACTATTCCATCTGCTTCTAAAGTCAACAACCCTCAATTCTTGCTATTTGTATATGTCAAAATCATTTCCTAACATCCAAACTTAATTATGCAGTTATTCTTGTTTAAAATTCTTCGAAGGCTCATCAACACAGAATCTCCATGGAAAAACTATCCAGCTTAAGTAGCTTTGGTGACTTTTGTTTTCAATCAAATGTAGAAAGATGAGCCTTGAAGGCTAAGACTATTTTTAATTGAAGCAAGGTCTCTTGTCCTTTCTCTTTGACTACAGCCTCACCTAATAACAATGCCTACCTAATAACAATTTGCTTTTGCACTACGCTTTTAGATACCTTTATGATATCAGTGGCCATGCTCTTCTAGAATGGTTTGTTTACTAGTTCACTTCCCTACTGAGCTGCCAGCCCTAGAATATAGCAGTGTCTCAAGTACCGATGTAATGTTATTGAAAGAATGAATGATCCAGTTGAAAGCTGAACTTCTGTAGTACTTGTTTAAAGTACACTTTAGTACGTGTTTTCAGAGATGACAAATTCATCACATAATTAGAAAATAGGAAACAGTTTTGTTTGGCAGGAGCACTGGGATTAAGTAAAGGTAGAAAATGGAGAGGTTACTTGGGATCACATCACGGAGAATTTTGCATAGTTTTATCTATTCACAGTTCCCATTTGTCCTATGACCCATTCTCTCTTTTACTTTGTTCTAAGCATTCTCTACCTCATTTTCTGCATTTAATAAAGAATCTGTTATTTCTTATGATTCAATCTGTCTGTAAAGATATGGACATCCTGGTGTCGTCACAAAAGTACTTCTGCACAGATCTTTATTAACTGATTCTCATTCCGTCAAACATTAATTTATCCCCCACACACAGACTACTGGATTAAATCTCCCCACAGTACATATTTTATCTTATCATTCTTTACTCCAAAAAACCCTACTGATTCTTTATTATCTGCACGATACAAGCAGGGTTAGTAGATTTCTACTGCTTGTTTACCTTTATCTACATGTGCCTAATTTTTAAAAAAAATGCAAAATATTATTGAACTGGGAGAAATATAGTGTAGCAATATTTTAAAAGAAAGATTATTTGTCCTTAAGTACATCTATCCCCCATGACAAACTAGCTGAAGATACATAGTGAAGAGGACACGTTCTGTGGTGAAAAAAATGTAAACACAAGGTTTGGAGACTTATTAAGAGAATGCTTAACTTCCTAAACTTTTGGGGGGCTAAGAATTATTTTTAGACAATATGTTTCTTTCATTTTAACACAATTAATATGAGTGGTTTTAGTTAACCAATTTTACTACCATAATCTAAATTTAAAATCACTTATGAAGATTAATAGTTTCTCTGAATGTAAAATCCTTAATACCTTGTTAATCATTCCTTATTTCTCTAAATATAGGTATTTTTTTTCTTTTGCTGCTGTCAAAACTTTATCTTTGTCATTTAGTAGTTTTAATGTAATCGTCATGATGTGGACCACTGTGCTTGTCCTGCTTAGAAGGTTTTGAGATGCTCTGTGCAACTCTGGGGGGAAAACATTTTTGCAGCATGGGGAAAATTACCTTTGAAAGCAAAATCAGTCAAAGGGAAAATAAAATGGGAGAAATCCATTTATTGCTTATAAGCAGTCTTCTACTTCTGCTCTCCCATGTCTCTCATGACCCGGCTGCAAAAAATGGACCCCACCCATCCTCTCAGGTCCAGATATACCTTGTCTCCCTTTGTAATCACCTGTGATATGGAGATGGGCTACTTCTCTCCACCCCTTGGGAACACCTGTTTATATGGAGACGCACTAAGGCCAGGAGAGAGATTCTGGAAAGAATTGCAATTTTACCCACAGCTCACCCCTCCAGAAATCTCGCTCACAATCTACTCCTTTCCCATCTTCCTCAAGAGCCCCTGTAAAAGAAAACTGGAGCACTGTAACCAGACTAATAACATACAATAACAACAGCAATAAAATCATGATAATCCTCAAGCCAGAGAATTCAGTTAAGTTCAAAGTCCTATGCAGATTTAGTCCATAGCTCACTCATTTCTCAGGTGGTGAGTAGCTGAAAGGGAAAGGATTTCAGAAAATCATCATGCAGCAGTTCCACCAGGATGTAGGTCCAAGCCACAGGGACTATAGAAGAAAATAATCTTAAAGGCAATAAGATACATGTTTTAATGACACCAGCATAGGCAAATCTTGTCCATCAGGTAGGATGCATTTGAGAAAATGGTCCTGTGATAAGACAGTGGCAGGAATGGGATCTCATCCTGGTATAGTATTCCAGACTTTCACCCATCTCCCTGTGGGAGTCACAGATGGGTCAATATATAGGGCTATGGGAGGTACATGCACTGATCATAAAGATCAAACAAAACGTCCCTGTAAGTTACTTTTACCTCCTGGATGTTTTGAGTACAGTACTGTGATCTTTGGGGGCCACTCTGCTGTTATTCCAGGAACACACAGGAGGCCAGCTTCCAGGCCTTTTC